>JAYKKM010000378.1:2035000-2207500 GCA_035772405.1 Chrysogorgia sp. JL179-B06
AATATATCTAAAACTATTATGTGATAAACAAAAGGATAAAAACTAAAAAGATGTGGGCATATATTAAGCTATAATAATAAATCAACAAGTTCGTTGCATTCTTCTTTACTGTTTATTTTAGGTTTCTTTCTCCGGATGTATAGGCTGTCTCTGATAAAAATCTTAACAGAGATCTCATTGCTGTCATGATTAGTTATTTTAGCTTAATATATGTCCACATTTAATATATAGCACGACGAAAGCTTAACCATATTAATATATTTTTACACAGTAGCTTTTGGCCTCATTTGATTTTAAAGTTTTATTTCACTCAACATGCTACTGAAGGACAACTTCATCCGTTTAAATTCACATGTGTTTGATTATCGAATTTATTAGTCGTAGAAATGAATATAAAACACTGCTTTTTATATAATAAATGCATTTATTTACTGTAGCTTGTAATTAATTAATAAATGTATCGGAAGATATAACCAACTTCGAGGTGTTTTCGAATCAGATAATGATATAGCTTCTCAAACTAACCAGCATTTTAAGAGAAATTTGAGGGAAAAGTTGGCTTAATGTATGGACATTTATTACCACATTTACAAACAACGTCTTGGTTATGATTTTCCTTTGTGTTTTGGTCATGAATTATTAATAATTTGAGAACTCAATATACAACACGCTCAGTTGCCAATGATCAGAGCGCGTGTTGTTGCCGACTTGTTTTATAATTTACTATAAATTAGATAAATAACCTTATTACTCGGACTACTGTGGTAGCACGATTCTTAAATTCGGATCATTCTTTTTTTTATTATTCTTTTTTATTATTACAATTTTGAAAAATTGCGCGATAATATTTCCCGTCAGGCTTTTGCGAACCGTGAGGCATGTTGCGGGTCAAAAGCCGAGTTCTTTCTTTTCCACTGCTTTTCTTTTGGTCGAGATCTCTGACTCTGTTGGTAGATTTTGAAAGTAACTGTCTTAATCATGAGCAATACGGCTGAGAAATGCATCCTTTTCCGATTTGTGATCAACAATTATATACATGGCGTGCGCGGTCCGGGGAACATGGATGGTGGAAATCTCGCAGGATGAAACTCTAGGGCCCTGAATAGCATAACTAAGTGAGAAGTGCTTTGTGTGACTGCTTTTTTTGCAGTTACGGCCGCGATCACAGCGCGTGTAATTTGGCATATTTATCATCTGAGTTATCATTGATAATTCATGAGTAAACACAAAGGAAATCAGTACCATGTCGAATATGTTTCAAAAGTTCACTACAATTTAAAAACTCATGTAACAACAGTTAAACTGTAGTTAAGGGACAACTACGCCCAGTTTAGCTGAACAATTTTAACTCGGAATCTTCTGATAACTGACAAATTTGGCGCAAAAGGGATGTATACAGTATGCCACGCTACCAGCCCAAAAGTAACCTGAGTTAACGCCTAGCGCGCGTCTTGTTAAATAAAGAACATTACATTCATTAATTTTGTAGCTCCATATTTATTTAAAGTTGTACATGCTTGGATTCATTCCATTGTATTTCTAATATTCTATAACTTGGCTTTTTTTTCTCACTTAGGAGATCCTGAAGAGGAAGAGGAAGCTTTGTGATCCTTTCCATACATTATACTTTACTTGTTATTGCTAATTTAAAATATTTACTCTTAGTTTATTTATAGAAAAGAGTTTTGTGTTGTATATGCATAGACTGTTTGTATTGAACAAAGGGTTAAACAACACAACAATCCCAATATTACGACGACTGGTGAACAGATTACTTGCGCGGCATTGACCTTGCATAAAGTAGTGGAAACGAACGAAGGCTAACGTAAGGGTACGCAAACTAGATTAATATGGCACCCTATAGTTTCTACATTTGCATCTTATGAAGTAGTACATAATATAAGTTGACTTACAACTTAGGAAAATAGATAGACAAACGCTAAATGTATCCCAGTATATAGCAAAATTATTTGAGACATAAAATACATTTTTTGCTTATACCATACAGTGGTAACAACGACGATATATATTGCTAACAATGGTATGATTCTCGCGATATAACTCCAGTTTTCTCTTGCGCATATCTGAAAATTGGTGAGATAATGAGTATTGTGTATAGATATTGTCTATAGCTTACGGTTTATAGTTTATATTTATTGTTTATTGTTTATAGTCTATAGTTTATAGTCAGTATAGTTTATAACTTGTATTCAGACTAGTTTATTGCTTATTGTTTATAGTTTATAGTTTATAGTTTATAGTTTAGTTTTTGACGGTATTGAACAAAGCTTTACACAACCCAAGGAGTATACCTCGATATTTGTTGGGATTGTTTTATTATATCTGTGTAGTTAATTTTTCAAGTGATGTTACATGTATACCGCAATTAGAATTTGTGAAAGTTTAATTAATCTGAGTTAGTGAGGTGCTTGTTACGTATAGTATAGGTAGCTTTATTATTTATTTTAGAATTTGGTAAATTTGAATAAATTTGATAAATTTGTTGCTATATTGACGTAATGATATCTAAGAGAGATATGGAACTATGGTAAATTATCTTCTCTTTAAAGTCATTTGCTTTTAACTTATAGTCCTGAGTCATGATACAATTTAAAATATATACTTGTGAAACAATTGTATCTCTATGGGTCAAAACGTCGGACACGTTATCGCTGTTAAAGGTTTCGCTGGAATACTATATCCCAAGTTTAAACTCACAATGTGTTTTTGCAAGATCACTAACTAACCTTTACGGTGTCTGCTTGTATTGCAGTTGAAATGAAGGCGAAATTTAGTTATCAAAAGTTAGTTAAAATTAGCCTAGGGAGCCATATTAACGCAATGGAAAACCGTGAATCACAACTTGGTGCATCCCTGCATCGTTACTTGACGAAAGACATGTTAAGACAACGCGCAGTATAGTTTAGCACAATACAACAACACAACGTAAAGTAATCCAACGATATTAAACAGAAGGAAACGAAAAGTAGGTGAACACAAGACAATGCAGAACAACGTAACATATCTCAGCTTTACTCAATGATACTCCTATGTAATAGTACAGTTAATTAACGTAACTCAACGTACACAAGGCAACAAACGGCAACGCAACAAATGACTACTTGACATTTGACAAAACGCAACCCGCCAACGTAGACACAGACAGGACCGACATCGTAAGACCTATATGCTGGAAAACGCAATACAGCAATTGAGAGCAAAACACAGCAATTGAGAGTCAGGAACGGGCGCGACAATCCGTCGTGCACTGCAATGCGACAAAATGTATCCAAATTGTTTTTCGATGTCGAAAATCAAATTGACAACACGTATTAAGATCTTATCAGTCTATGCAAAAGACACAGATCTCTTTCTAGTATTGAAAATATTATGCATGCTGCTTTACAGTGGTGATTTTGCCACTTTGTTCTTTGACTATTATTAAAATAATAACTTGCTTATTATATAGAATAATAACTTGCTTATAGCATTGAATATGCTGCTTTACAGTGGTGATTTTGCCACTTTGTTCTTTGACTATTATTAATGATCCAATGCGTTATGCGCAATTATTACGAGAACGAAGAAAACCGCTATGACACACATACAATGTTTTGTGGGAGAAGGGTTCGGGGAGAAGTACTCCGACTGGTAAAAACTGTGGTCAGACCTCATCCCAACAACTCAACGTTACAGTCTTAGTTGTCCTAGGGGTAATAATCCCCAAGTAGGACTCTAGTCTAATGTCCTAGGGGTAATAATCCCCAAGTAGGACTGTCATAGGGGTAATAATCCCCAAGTATGACTGTCATAGGGGTAATAATCCCCAAGTATGACTTTTCCTAAAATGTCCAAGGGGTAATAATCCCCAAGTTGGGCATTTCCTACTTTCGACTAATTATATTTCCATCAATTCGTATGAGTCTATGGGGTTGAGGGTGACCTTTGGGAGCACTTCATCCCCACAAATACGCAGCATGCGTATTCCCCATAGACGAAATTACCCTTCCCCCGAAAATTGGATAAATATGCCCGTTTGTTTTGAAATAGATCCCGTAGGTGTTCAACGTGCAGATTATACCCATGAACTCAACCTGTGTTTTATTGGTGGCTATTGGAATGCTACTGTTTCTGAATGTAAGCAACATGGCAGTTAAACTTTGTCGACAAATATTATCATACGTAGGTGAAGGTGCTGATGGTTTAGTCATCAAGAACACGACACACGAACGAAATGTGACACTTATTTCGTAAGATCCACTCAATAGCGTCAGAGAACTGGTTAAAAAGATAAGGAGCACTCCTTAGACCGAAAGGTAATACTTTGTCATAGTAATATTTACCGTTCCAAAACATACCGAGAAGTTCGTAATCATCCGGTGAACTGGAATGAGCCGGAAAGCGGACAACCTCGTACCCAGGGTCTTATCTCCGCGAAAGCGGAATCATTCGATACTCGAGACTGAAATTTTTGGAAAATCTAGCGGTTCGCTGTCCTTCAAATCCAATTCGGGCCCCATATCTTAAATTGTAGCATAATTGTGACACGAACTGCGTGCCCAGCTAGTGTGTCTTCTAGTTTAGTAACCACAATATAGGTGTTAAATATATAGGTACATTAGCGCTTACAGCTCTGCCGAAATTGTGCTGGCTGTTGGATGGACGGACTTTTTCTGTACGCGGCCTTTCATCGATTGGACACTGATATTCTGCGTCCATCGTACCGGTTACACATATGGCGGAATCTACACGTGCTTCGTTGCGAGCTTCGTTGAAGTCGTGGCAAATGGCCCCGAAGGAAGCGTGCTTTTGGGGTCCATTGGAAAAACGAGGGTATTCCTCTCTAAGGACAGCCGACGGTACCGTAAAAATCATCAGCCATAACTGCTGATCTATTTCCGACCAATTGGGGGATTTGTTTAACGCTACTTTCCGGCGAAATTTGAAGACGTAGATACACTAACCTAACCCTCTATGGCATTGCGCGGGCCGCGGCGAATAATGCTCATGTATTGTATAATAATTCCTGCGCCCGGTTAGGGAATTCATGCGTAAAAACACTCATATACGTAGTGAAAGCAGCCGTCCACTGTTCGATCTCAGTAATATTCGTGGCTGGTTGGGTGGCTCTCTTAAGTTTGATCACAGAGTTCTCAAGCGTTTATACAACGGGCTCCTCGTCTGTTGTAGCAAATACATTCTTCGGCTAAAGTTTAGACAGTTCAGTCGAAAAACTCACCAGACTGAATTTTCTTCACGCATGTTGCTGGTACATCGTGCACGGAAGGACTGTCCATATTGGATGTTACAGTCGGCTCGAAGAGTTGGTGGAGATATGTGCAGCGTCTCTGTGGTGAAGGCGATCGTCTCAGGGCGGTTGTCTGCCACATGTTCTGCAAATCTTGGAAGATCACCAGGCGTGCTTGTCATGGCTTGGACGCCGGCAGCGCGAGCGGCGTTGGTAGCTATCTCGTTCACGGATTCTTGAACATTCCTCGCGACGATGGACTGTATTTGAGCCAACTTGGCGTTGTTTAGTAACGGAATTTCGCTGGGAGATACAGATGGCGTCTTGACGCTAGTCGACGAAACATCGGCCATAGAAGCGGTTTCGGTTTGACGCATGTTGTTGTAATCTAGCGATTAACGTGTTTCGACGGCCATGGTCGGACAGACCTTTTCTACGCTACGTTGACGCAGGTCACGGATCGACGGCTGACTATCGTTCTCGGAGCTAGCAGCCATTGGTCGCAGCTTCTTGTCGTGCCACCTTATGGCGTCGAACAGGAGGCATGTTCCCACAAGATCGTTTCCTCTGACTATAGGCACAATACGGAATTTTGTTTTTTATGTTTTTGATTTTTTTGATTTCACTTTACTGATTAACGTAGCTTATTGTGTGAGGCTCAGCGTCTTGATCACACTGATTCCTATGGTGCGTGTTGAAGTCTTATCACGACGAATATGTGTATTGTAACTGGTAGGTTTTCCCGCCAGTCTTCATTGGTAGGCTATTCGTTACCTTGTGTTTGGCACGTGCGGAGTCATGTTGATCGCAACTGGGACTGACCTTTATACCCGTCTGGGGTTTCTTTGAGTTGTTGACAGCTGAAAAACAGACCTTTTCCGGACCCCTGCCCATTCACGAGGCATTTGCACAGCTTACCTTTTACTTAAACGTTTTGTCTCATTAACTTAAATTTATCTATGCTAGGCTTATATATAAATTGGCTTTAAAATGATAACTTGCTTATTATATAGAATAATAACTTGCTTATAACATTGAATATGCTGCTTTACAGTGGTGATTTTGCCACTTTGTTCTTTGACTATTATTAAAATAATAACTTGCTTATGTCTGTTTTTTTATGTAATATTAGATGAAAATGCTCATGATCTTGCCAATACAAGACAGACATGTTGTGCCGTTCATATATCATGCCATCAGCCCAATCTTTTCCTTAATATCCCATTATATACACTAATTTCAAATGCGATGCAAATTTACTATATCAGTCATTTTGAACTTCGATTAAACAACTGTCCTCACAAGAGTATTTGGTTCAAAATTACACGACGAAGCCGAAAAACCCGCCGCTAAACAGTTCAATATTGAACAGTCTAAACTGTAACTTAACCCTAATACAAAACTAACCCTAGCCCTAACCTAAATCCTATTCTCCGTGTGTATATCATAGATAAACAGCTTCGTTCATCAATTTCGATCAACTCGGCGGCATTTTCATTTTATTCACCCGAGACTACTTCGAGCTCAAACTCTAAGTTTGCTATATCGCGGGCGAGGATCAAAGGTGAACATGAAATATTTAATATGTTCAGTATAGTCATAATTTAATTCAATTAGCATCCCTTGAGTTAGCTCTATTCACGAAAATATCGATAAAGTCAGATGTGCCTAATTGATACTATTATGTGCCTAATTGACACTACTACACTATTAGATGTGCCTAATGGACACTGCTACTAAGAAAGCAATCAGTTGTAAACACAATTAGTAAGTTTTACAAGGCGTTTTTAGATCGCTATTGTTTCTGTTGCGCAGGCGAAATGATGAAGATCTCCAAACATAACAATAATACATTGACATTGGTATGTTGACACTCTATGTCAGCAGAAATTGTTAGGAATTGAACAACTAGCGAGCACTATATGTCAACTAGATCATCCACACTTGAATTATAAATTTTTACCACTTTAGCAAGAAAAATCCCCGCCCCGCTGTGCAATGTTGTTCCTATTGCAAGAAACCACTTTTGGTTCAATTTTCTGTGTAGAAATCAACAATGAAATGGGGGAGGGGGGGTAAACAAAAAACACTACATTTAAAAAGACTGAGGAGCCATATGTCATCTTGAATATACGTTATATATGGCATTATTAATAATAATAATAAAAATACAGGATAGCCTGTTCAATGTTAACACTGATATTGATGGGGTCCTGTTTTCTAACAAATTACAATTATTATTTATTACAAATATAACTTTATTACACATATTCATATATATGCACAATATGTTACAAAAACTAATTATAATAAGTTATAACTATAAATCCTACAAATGCAGTATTGTCAATTAAGGCAATAGATAATGCAATGAACAGATTCATTGAGATTAAAATAGTTCTTTAGAAATGGTGGTAAAATGCCTTCAAGACATTTCTTAGACTTAACTAGCATGTAATATATGGTACCAATCCTAGTAGACGGCCGGCCAAGATTGCAAAAAAAACCTTTGATGGCATTTTTTGTTACAAGCAGGTAACCATGCCAGATCGTTTCTAATAACCTTTGTGTTGAAGGCGAGGGGGGTTACCACTCGCGTTTTGAGATTTTAAGACAAAATTTTGAGGCTTTTCTTCAGCCTCCGTACGCCCTTCGAGTCCAAAGAAAAGTTTCAAGCGGATGTTCTTTACTGTTGCTATGCAGCGAGTATGGAATTCTGATTGGCTACCTTAAAACTGTCAACCAATAAGCGCGCGTCGCCCCAGTACTTTTATAATTTTACACCGCCAAATGGAAGTGATGGACGAATTAATGGCCGGAATCGATTCGTGTGACAGGTTATTGATGAAAAGTTGAAAACAATCCGCTTTATGGTTACCGCACAAGAAGACAAAGGCATTTGAAACTGCTGGTATACTGTAAGTTCACGTGCGTGGAGAATTTCAACTGCTCTACCTAGTAAACTACTGTATGATGCACTTTGCAGTACCTCAAAAACAGAATCAATCCATTATGCAGTGTTTGCATATCCTTTCTATAATTCACATCATTACACGCTTAACCTCTTTACACAGGCATTTGGGACTGCTGGTATACTGTACCTAGTCTAAAACTACTCTAGGATATATATGCACTATAAACAAGGCATATTCATATTCAAATAGTGTATACAGTATTCATATCTAATTGAATCACATTCAGTTCAAATATATATGGCATGCAGTTCATATGTAGTTCAAATTTATCAGTATAGCACTTTAATATTTTTGTTCTCGACATTTGCTTGTTAGAGTGTTTATATATATATATATATATATATATATATATATATATATATATATATATATATATATATATATATATATATAGCAAAGTGAAAAGGTGGTAAACTGCCAAGAATTTAGTGACGAGATACTGACGTTTCGAGCGGAGCCCTTCATCAGAGTAAGACGAGATGAAATGAAATAAATAGGGCTTATATATATGCCAAAAGGGTGTCACAAGTAGAAAGTAGCCAATCAAATGCACGGGAGATAAACAAACTAATAATTAATGAGATGGGAAACGTTAGATCATTTGCTATTTTTAACAGTCGATCAGCAAGCAGACTGAGGGGGCGGGAGAAATGACAGGTCCAATATTCAAGGGGATTAGGCGATAATATTAGCATAAGAAACAAAAACTTGAAAAGGAATGAAAGTGCATACGCGAATAATAAAAAATTAATAATAATAAAGGTTCCAAGCAAACTAAAAGAACCAAAAACTTGTAGGAAATTAAATAAAAGAAAAACGTTCGTTAAGACCAAGAGGATGTGTGGTGCCAAGTTTAAAAATGAGACGCTTCTCTTGACGCTTGCGGTTATCGTTGCCACCGGAGATGGGAAGGATGGCACAGACTTTCATGTCTGAAACCAAATGGTTGGAGCTGTTGAAATGGCGGGCTACAGGTTTGTCACCATCATTGATCCTCACGGAACGAAGATGTTCAGCAAACCTGTCTGAAAGACGTCGCCCAGTTTCACCGATGTAGATTTTAGGGCATTTATCGCATGAAATGCAATAAATTATGTTGGTGGACGTGCATGAAAAAGCATGACGGATTGTGTGGTCGAATTTGGGGGCAGTAATAACTGTAGTGGGATTGAGAAACGCGCATGTGTTACAGCGGGAACGGCCGCAAGAAAATGTTCCCGCTGGTGCCGAGGTATTTTGTTTAAGGGCACTATGTACTAAGGAGTCACGAATGTTTTTATTACGGCGAAAAGATACCAAAGGGTTGTCGGTGAAAATGGCTGACGTCTCAGGATCATTTTGTAAAATGTGAAAATTCCGATTAATAATATTTTTAACTTTAAAATTGAAAGGATGAAATGTTAGAACTAAAGGAATTTTATTGTTTGAAACTCGTTCCAAAGATGGTTCAAGGGCGTCTAAACGGGGGACGAGAAAAGCTTTCTGAACGGCGAGGTCTAAAAGGTTGGTAGGGTAACCACGTTGGACAAAAAAAGATCTCATTTCCATTGATTTGACTTGAAAATCTTGGTCGTCGCTACATAAGCGGCGAAGACGCAAGAATTGAGAGTAAGGGATGGATTGCTTAGTGTGGTTGGGATGAGAGGATGAAAATAGAAGATAACTATGGGAGTCAGTAGGCTTGTACGAGACCGACGTTTTCAGCGAATCACCATTAATCGAAATTAAAATATCAAGGAACGATACAGAGGTCTCGCTGATTTCCCACGTGAACTTCAGAGCAGGATGAAAATCATCAACAAAGTTGATGAACTGCTCTAAAAGGACACGTGAACACGACGCTGTTCCTAAACAGTCATCGATAAATCTTCCGAAAAAATCAGGCAAGGGACCCGTGTATTGTTCAAAGATCTGTTTTTCAACATAACCAACAAATAAATTAGCATAGCTTGGACCCATTTTGGTGCCCATCGCAACACCACTTATTTGTTGATAATGTTCACCATCAAACGAAAAATTGTTAAGGGTAAGCACTAGTTCTTATTCACTAGTTATTATTCGCGTATGCACTTTCATTCCTTTTCAAGTTTTTGTTTCTTATGCTAATATTATCGCCTAATCCCCTTGAATATTGGACCTGTCATTTTTCCCGCCCCCTCAGTCTGCTTGCTGATCGACTGTTAAAAATAGCAAATGATCTAACGTTTCCCATCTCATTAATTATTAGTTTGTTTATCTCCCGTGCATTTGATTGGCTACTTTCTACTTGTGACACCCTTTTGGCATATATATAAGCCCTATTTATTTCATTTCATCTCGTCTTACTCTGATGAAGGGCTCCGCTCGAAACGTCAGTATCTCGTCACTAAATTCTTGGCAGTTTACCACCTTTTCACTTTGCTATATATTCAAAACACTGTCTACGCAGCACTCTACTTTTTTATATATATATATATATATATATATATATATATATATATATATCGTTTCTTATTCACATCATCACATGTTTACTTTACTCTCTTCTGAAAGTAAAACTCTTGAAGCATTCTCACTGGTAGCAGTCTGATTTTTAACTTTGACTTCAAAACATAAATTTGTTAGTTTTAAATGTTTCACATGTGCACTCATGTATATGGAGTAAACTGACTGTTGATCAGGATGTAATGATTGACAATAAAAGTTAGCTGCAGCTTTTGGATCTGTACAATTCACATTGAGACATAGTTGCCAGTGGTAGCACTATAAACAACATCTTGTGCACTCTACTCTGTCCTCATGTACAGTGGCTTTGCATAGTGGGCATTTGGAAAATTCAATGTATGGCAAACCAGAACATATTTTCAGGCAGCTGTTGTTCATGATGTTGACATCCACAACTTGAATTGGTGATCAACATGTATGATCTTTCTTTGTTGCATATCAACACCAACTAGGGTCCAGTGACAACCACTTAATTGGGTCCTGGGAATAATAATGAAGTTCCATGTTGCAATATTCTCATCTTTCCATAGTCCATCACTTGACAATCTTTTTTGTGAAAGCAGCATTGATGCAGGTGCAGCATATAAGTATTATAACATACTTCGAGATACATCTTTTGTAGGCACTAGAAAAATAAAATGACCAACCTGGATGGATTAAGCTTTATTCACATCTAAGGTGGATCTCTAGACAACAATGGTTCCAGATATTTCAGCTGTATAACAGCAATACACAATGCTGGCCATTTTTTTACTACTCTGGCTGTCAGTTGGCATCTTGTCCTTATGAAAATATGTGAATTAAGTTAACAAACAAAGTAAAACTTGCATGTGTTGGAATTATGTGCATCCTACTTGCTTGGTATACCAGATACCATGAATTGTGGGCTAGCTGTGCATTCATAATCTTTTCTAATGACATCTTTGTTTTGTAAAACTTCATCATCTGTGCCTTATATCCAACTCTGTTTTACGAGTTTTTTCAAGATTACTTATGGAAGCTGATTCTGTACAGTACATAGTTTTTCTTTTTTGCAAGCATGGATTTTGATTTGGGTAGACAGCATGATTCCTGAAACATTGTTACTTTCAGCTTCTAAGTCATGCAATAAAAATATGATGCAGTAAGCTATTTATGACCAGATCTGTGGTAGCTGCCTGTAGAGATGTTCTGTATTGCCATACATTGAAGTGTCCAAATGCCAACTATGCAAAGCCACTGTAGATTAGGACATAGTAGCATGCACAAGATGTTGTCAGTGCATACCATTGGCAATGTCTCAATATGAATTGTAAAAAAGTTGCAGTTAACTTTTACATCCTGATCAATAGTCAGTTTACTCCATACAGTGCACATGTGAAACATTTAAAACTAACAAAGCAACTAATACTCTAACAAGCAAATGTCGAGAACAAAAATATTAAAGTGCTATACTGATAAATTTGAACTACATATGAACTGCATGCCATATATATTTGAACTGAATGTGAATTAGATATGAATACTGTATACACTGTTTGAATATGAATATGCCTTGTTTATAGTGCATATATATCCTAGAATAGTTTTAGACTAGGTACAGTATACCAGCAGTCCCAAATGCCTGTGTAAAGAGGTTATGCAAACACTGCATAATGGATTGATTCTATGTTTTTGAGGTACTGCAAAGTGCATCATAGAGTAGTTTACTAGGTAGAGCAGTTGAAATTCTCCACGCACGTGGACTTACAGTATACCAGCAGTTTCAATGCCTTTGTCTTCTTGTGCGGTAACCATAAAGCGGATTGTTTTCAACTTTTCATCAATAACCTGTCACACGAATCGATTCCGGCCATTAATTCACCCATCACTTCCATTTGGCGGTGTAAAATTATAAAAGTACTGGAGCGACGCGCACTTATTGGTTGACAGTTTTAAGGTAGCCAATCAGAATTCCATACTCGCTGCATAGCAACAGTAAAGAACATCCGCTTGAAACTTTTCATCGGACTCGAAGAGCGTACGGAGGCTGAAGAAAAGCATCAAAATTTTACATTAAAATCTCAAAACGCGAGTGGTAACCTCCCTCACCTTCAACAGAAAGGTTATTAGAAACGATCTGGCATGGTTACCTGCTTGTAACAAAAAATGCCATCAAAGTTTTTTTCGAGCGTTTTAGCTCGAGCTGGCCGGCCGTCTATAGGGTTTCTATTAACCGATCAGTTTCATGTCCAGAATATAGGAAAGATCAGTTTCTCTGCCCTGCGTTGCAGAGATCTCTCAAAAGCATCAATATTAAATTATCCACATCGCTGCCAGCTCCAGAACTGTGTATATTAATCTATCCTCACTAACAATCGGGGTAGAATCCCTAATATGTCTTATTAAAACCAAATTGACGCCTATACATTTGCACTATATGCACCCCTAGACATTTGAATGATAAAGAGGATGCACTTTCTTCCTTCATCCTTTAACAGCCTTTGGTGTCTTTTTATACTAACTACTGCGTTGATTATTTCATGAATCACAAGGTCGGTGAGAGGGGGGGGGGGCAAAATACCCAGGGCCCGGGACCTTGCAAGGAGCCCGGCCGCGTTGCCACGTCAATCACTTGTGACTGGTGTATTCTGCAGACCAATGAAATGTTACAACCATTATACCTATCTAACACGAAGTACCAGTTCATCTCAACACTGTTCCCCCAGATAACTTGGAACATCAGTGGGTAGCATACCCAGATAAATTAGAGCATCGTTGGGTAGCATACCCAGATAAATTGGCGCATCAGTGGGTAGCATACCCAGATAAATTGGAGCATTGTTGATAAATTGGCGCAACTGTGGGTAGCATACCCAGATAAATTGGAGCATCGTTGGGTAGCATACCCAGATAAATTGGCGCATCGTTGGGTAACATACCGAGATAAATTGGAGCATCGTTGGTAGGCTTTGGCCCATTGTGCCAGCATAATTTTTAGCATAATGGGAGCAAAAAAGCATAATTTCTAAAACGAGCACTGCTCGAGCATAATCCTAAAATTTTAGCACTTTTTTAAGCATAAAAGGTAATATTACTCATTTGGTAGTCTAGAAAGTCAGAAACTTGTTACAAGACCGCTTTCATAGTTTCACTTTCATTGTGGGCAGTAGTAGTGCAGACTGTGCACTGCAGTACACTGTACACCTGAACTGCCGAGCAAAAAGCCTGGGAACGAGCCACGAGGTTGTAAACACTACTGCCAAAATGGCGTCAAACATTTTTTGAGTTGTTGAATTTATGTAAGAATCTGTGAGAATATCGAGCATTTATGTGAGAATATCGAGCATAATTTGTGAATTCTAGCATAATTTTTAGCATAATTAGGCAAAATTGAGAGCAGTGCTATTAGCATAATATGCCAATTTTTTTAGCACAATGGGCCAAAGCCTAATCGTTGGCATACCCAGATAAATTGGAGCTAGTTGGTAGCATACCAAGATAAATTGGAGCATCGTTGGATTCTCGTTTCTTATTGGTCAACATACTCCAGTGAATTCTTAATGTATGACAGGCGCGACCTCATTTCCTTCGAATACTGTGAATTATTGCACGGAGGTGTCCAAAACAAAAATTATTGAACGCTGATGACGTCACTAGGATAAAGAGCGCAAAAATTACAAAATAAAAAATGCTTGTAGTAGATTTGTTTGCATATTTTTAGTAAGACTATTTTGAACAATTTATAATAAAACAATTATTGGATTAGGCTTACGCATGATATTATACAATTATTGGACGAGGTTGAGCAAAATATCGTGATTTATCAGTGGCGAGCAGATCAATTATTTGCCGATGCCGAAGGCAGAGGCAAATAATTGATCTGCGAGCCACTGATAAATCACGATATTTTGCGATAGCCGAGTTCAATAATTGTTTTATCATTCACCGTCACAAGTTTAACTTTAGACGTCAATAGCTCAGCTTCACTCAATCATAGGTTTAAAGCAACTTTGGTTGCCTTTTTTGTGTTTTCAGCGTCCTTTTCCTCAAGTAAAGACGACAAATCGCTTTTTCAATTCAAGCTGACGAATCATTTTCCATGTGCGCATGCTCAATAAAGTATTTGCACCAGTTATTTTCAGCTGAATCGATATTTGCACGCAGTTATTTGCAGGTAAATCAACCAATCAAAACAGTAGAAATATTAAAGTGAATGATAATAAGAATTATCCAGACCTCGGTCAAAGTTATTACCTCGATCGGTCTGGATAATTCTTGCTTCTCATGCTCAGCCTCATCCAATAATTGTATATTATACTGTACCGTTACTACCATACAATAACATAATAAAGGTATGAGGTATCTAAAAATACATACTAGCAATTAAGGGATCATTCATACATCTCACGGAAATTTAGCGGAGGGGGGCCCTACACATGTCAGTCCTGGGGCCCGGGTTTTGCTCTCGCCGGCCTTGATGAATAATCAATAGTGTGAGACAAGTACTGTAATTTCTTTCAAAAATTTTGCCGGCCCTATTTTTTCATAAGTTTATATTGTAAGATTTTGTGCGCATATTCCCATCGATTAATATTAGCTGTGTGAAGTTGTGTCTGATGATTCTGTTAGTATAGCAAGTCTTGTGTATTAAACCATATATTGGACGTTTTATGCTAATACTTTTTTCTTGCTGATTTTGTTTCCACAATATGAATAATTTGACCGTAAAGAAAAGTCCATTATATATTTCTGTTCTTTTTGGTCTATTATGTGGAAATACATCCAAGATGGCGGACAATGAGTGCAATTAATACGAGTTACGAGAATTTTTACAACCTCAAAATACTATATTCTTGGTATTTAATTTACGTAATTTGATCGAAAAGGTACTTATTTTGTATTGCCAAAGTCCTTTAAAGGTATCCAACGCTACGATTAACAAGCCTTAATCTGTGTTAATTAGACAAACAAAAAGGCGTGTGAATTTGAGGACAAAAAAGGTGTGTTAATTAATACACTTTTTTACAC
This sequence comes from Chrysogorgia sp. JL179-B06, assembly GCA_035772405.1. Classification (NCBI taxonomy): domain Eukaryota; kingdom Metazoa; phylum Cnidaria; class Anthozoa; order Scleralcyonacea; family Chrysogorgiidae; genus Chrysogorgia; species Chrysogorgia sp. JL179-B06. Next base: position 2,050,697 of record JAYKKM010000378.1, read on the forward strand.
TTTTTTACACTTTTTAAGAGTGATAATAACTAAGCTAGGCATTTCATTTCTGTCGACTTAATACAGGTTTGTTTTCACATCTGTGCAAAATGAAATTAATTTGTATGCTTCAAATAATGCACGCATGAAATAATATAGTAATTTGAATTGCGTTTACTGGTAAACAGTCGATCATATAAAACATATTTCTTGATAATTTGTTTATTGTGATTTATAGTCCTGGGTAGAACATTAAACTGCATCCACCTGCTGCCTTGCAGGGCAATGCCTATTCAGGCAAAAGCTAGGAGAAGGCAACTCTGATTCAAAATCCACCTGCTTACTTGTAGGTTGGTCTCTTGAGACAAAGGCTAAGGGTCCTCCCCTAACAGAAAAGGTTGGTGTCAGGAAGGGCATCCGATCATATAAACCCTGCCACATTAAGTATTCAAAATGGCTGTTCATAGGCATGGGCAGGGTACAGCCCAAAGTGCCCCGTGGGGATCCCCATCTCCTCTCGTTAAAAATCAAGATGGGGAACCTGAGAGAAACGTGGTTGTGGATAACACCACCTATGATGGCAATTCGCTTGATGTACCACGTGGACCTCGGCTTATTAGGTTTGGATCATGGAATGCAGGAAGCATGACTGGAAGATCGAGTGAGGTAGCGGAGGTGTTAGAGAGGCGGAGAGTTGATGCGTGTTGGGTCCAAGAGACAAGATGGAAAGGTGGAAGCACTAGAATGGTGAGAGGGAAGAGTGGACGGTACAAGTTTTTGTGGCAAGGATGTTCGGAAGGGACCATGGAGTGGGTGTGCTGATGTCGGAAGAATTTATAGACAAGGTAGTTGAGGTGAAGCGTATGAGTGAACGTCTGATGATGGTGAAGCTGGTGATTGGGGAATGTCTGGTGAATGTGATCTCGGGTTATGCGCCTCAGGTTGGAAGAAGTCAGGTCGAGAAGGATGAATTCTGGAATGCAGTGTATGACCTAGTGAGAAGGCTGAAGAATGAGGAGATAGTGGTTCTTGGTGGAGATTTGAATGGGCACGTTGACCAGGAAGGTGATGGGTTAGACATATATATACACTATATTACAAGTAATATTTGGCATTTCACTCGATTAAACTACATGTTCTCAGGATTTATGGTGAAGGAAAATTTCGAGTGTTGGAATACATACATTTTAAGACCAAACCGGGACCAGTTGCGAAAATGCAACTTCAAGGCCTTCCGGCTGGAATTGAACCCGCGACCACTGAGCTGCGGAGGCTGTTGCCGAGAGTCCGCATGGAGGGTTTGGCTATGGTGTGTGAAATGTAGAGGGTGAACAGACATTGGAGTTTGGAGATGCAATGGAGATGATTGTGTGTGGAACCTAGTTTAAGAAGGATGACAAAAAGTTGATTACGTATTCATCAGGTGGATCGACTACCACGGTTGACTACCTGATGACACGTAAACGTGACAGGAAATGTCTCCAGAATGCGAAAGCAATTCCTGGAGAGGAGGCAGTATCACAACACCATCTGATATTGGTCGACATGAAAGTGAAGGGTATAGCGAAAGCTCACCGGAAGAAATTCTGCCCGAGGAGAAGGGTGTGGAGGCTGAAAGATGAAAATGTGCGATTGAAGTTCCAAGCTAAACTGGTTCTGGAAGAGGTTGGAGAAGGTGATGTGAATGGGGTATGGGAGAAGGCGAGAGATGGGTTATTGAAGGCATCAAGTGAGGCATGTGGATGGACAAAAGGCCCACCAAGGCATCTGCAAACATGGTGGTGGAATGAAGAGGTTGGAAAGAAGTTTAAGTTTAAGGCATGGTGTCAGGCAAAGGGTACAGCTGAGGAAAAGGCGCAGTTGGAGGAGTATGTGACGGCGAAGAAGATTGCAAAGAAGGCAGTTGCTCAGGCTCAGCAGGAGGAAAGAAATAGAGTAGGAGAGAAGCTTAATACAGAAGAAGGGCAGAGATCTGTGTACAAGATAGCTAAGCAGATGGCTAAGGAAAGGCAGGATGTGCTTGGAGTGAACTGCGTGAAGGATGAGAGAGGAAATATAGTTGTACAACCAGAGATGATGAAAAAGAGATGGAGGGAGTATATGGAGCAGTTATTGAATGTAGAGAATGAGTGGGATGGGAATGTAGAATGTGGGGTAGTTGAAGGACCAAGAGAGCACATCACAAAGATGGAAGTAGAGAAAGCAATAGGGAAGATGAAAAGTGGGAAGGCAGGTGGGCCAACGGAATTGGTGGTCGAAAATATTAGTGCAGCTGGTCAGGTAGGTGTGAAGAAAATGACGGAAATCTGCAATATGGTTGTGGAGGAGGAAAATATACCGAAGGATTGGGAGCTAAGTACCCTTTTACCTATATACAAGGGGAAAGGTGACCCAATGGAGTGTGGGGCATATCGGGCTATAAAGTTGCTGGAACATGGGATGAAGGTATTGGACAGGGTTCTGGAGAGAAAGCTGAGAGATAAAGTGAATACAGATGGCATGCAGTTTTGGTTTATGCCTGGAAAGGGAACGACAGATGCAATCTTTATGGTTCGGCAGATGCAGGAAAATTTGTGGCTAAGAATAGAGCACTATATTATGCATTTGTGGATCTGGAGAAAGCATTTGACAGAATTCCCACGGAGGTGGTTAGGTGGGCGTTGAGAAAGCTGGGGGTTGAATAAATAAATAATTGTTGGTGAAAGCAGTGAGAACGTAGCATGGGAATAGTGAAGAGTTTGAGGTGAAGGTTGGGGTCCATCAGGGGTCGGTCCTGAGTCCATTGCTGTTTGCATGCGTGATGGAGGCGCTGACGCAAGAAGTTAGAGAGGGTATGCCACGGGAGTTGTTGTATGCCGATGATCTGGTTTTGATGGCTGAGAGCATTCAGGAGCTTAAGGAGAAAGTGATGCGATGGAAAGAATGCATGGAGGCAAAGGGTTTGAAGATGAACACTGGTAAGACTAAGGTGATGGTGTCAAGGAAGAATAGTGGTCATGTTGAAACGTTAGGGAAGTGGCCGTGTAGTATATGTGGGAAGGGTGTTGGAAAAAGTTCTATTCGATGCACAGGCTGTAGTGGATGGGTACACAAGCGGTGCTCAGGCGTGAAGGGCTCACTGGCTAGGGTTGTGGATACGTTTGTTTGTAAGGTGTGTGAAAGAGCAGAGGATGCAGAGGATAGTGACGTAGATGAGAGCATGGATCTGGCAATGGGGTGCATTTAGAGAATGTTAAAAAGTTTTGTTACCTGGGGGATATGCTGAATGGGAGTGGAGGAGCAAATTCAGCATCTGTGGCAAGGGTACGTTGTGCATGGGGAAACTTTAAAGAGCTCTCTGGGATCCTGACAAGGAAGGAATTGTTGCTAAAGCTGAAGGGGAAGGTGTATGTGGCCTGTGTGAGGAGTGCTATGGTGTATGGAAAGTGAGACGTGGGCCGTGACTGTGGAGCTGAATAATAGACTGGAGAGGACAGAGATGCGGACTGTGCGGTGGTGTGTGGCGTATCGCTGAGGGATAGAGTGTCTAGTGAGGAGCTGAGGGAAAGAATAGGTATTGAATCGGTGTTTGACGTGGTAAAGAGGAGCCGATTAAGGTGGCTGGCACATGTGCTGCGGAAAGATGATGGTGACTGGGTGAAGAGGTGTATGTCGCTTGAGGTTGATGGTGCAAGAGGAAGAGGAAGGCCAAGGATGACATGGAGTCAGATAGTGGAGAGGGATATGAGAGAGAGTGGGCTGAAGAGGGACGATGCACATGATCGTGTAAAGTGGAGGAAACTGTCGTGGAGAACCACCGGCCAACCCCTGTGTAAGCGGGGAAAACGGCCGTAAAACGTCTGTTGTTGTATCTTTGATATGAATAACGCCTGCAGGGCGCTCGCTATGAAATGGTTCGACTGGATTTATATTTAATAGCACCGCTTATTCAATTATCACACAAATTGAAAACTCTCAAAGACTGGTGTACTACAGCAACCTTTTCACAGAGTTTTTATAAACTCAGATATTCATATACATGATCATCTTCTAGATTATCAAATCTAACTCTACAAAACAAGTATGCTGCACTGAAGCATAGTCAATCGAGATATGGTCTGGAAACTCAGCTATAGTCTTTGTTCTATCTTTTTGTTCGTCTTTATGCAATTTTGTGCACGGTGCACGGTCACTTAACCTATTGTATTTTAGTATAATGAAGCAATCATCCAATAGAATCGTTTGGATTTAATCGCTCAACCGTGTTGTTTAAATATTAATAAACCTAAAACAAAGGATGTGCACGGTGTAAGGTACGCTTCAGCATCAAAACGTAGCTCATTGTAGTCGCTTTGAAGTTTGCCGAGTTTCCAGACCATATATCGATTGACTATGACTGAAGGGGACGGACATAAATAGAAATTAAAAAGTTTTAGTATAAATAGTTTGTATGCATCGATAATCAGAAACTGAAGGAAAATAGCAATTTCGAATTGTTCATTGTAAGTCTCTAATACTTTTTAAATATAATTTGAATTAGATTATATAGATTTTACATTATTGTTATGTAAGATTGTAGTTATCGAGGGCCATATGTTTACCAGTTTATTTACCAGTGATTTTGTTATTCACTGTCATGTTTAGCACTCATGGTTAAATATCAAGTTGCTAAACTAGACCAAAGTAATCTAAACTAAACCAAGCCAAACAAAACCAAACCAAACCAACGTAGCTAACATAAGCTAACCTAAACCAAAACAAAGTTATTGAAATACGTGGTCAAATAAGCATGTAGCTAGCATTTCATTTCTGTCGACTTAATACAGGTTTGTTTTCACATCTGTGCAAAGTGAAATTCATATTTATACTGTATACTTCAATTATTGCATGCATCCATGCAATACATATGGAAATTCCAATTGCGGTTACTGTTAACACTCGATTATATAAAATATTTTTCTCATGTTTTTTGGTGATTTATCTTTAACGTCAATAAAGCCTGCAGGGTGTTATCTATGAAATGGTACGTTCGACTGGATTTATATTTAATAGCATCGTTTATTCAATTATTATCCAAATTGAAAACTTAAAGACTGGTCTACTACAGCAACCTTTTTTAGAGTTTTTATGAACTCAGATATTAATGCTCAATTATCAAATCTAAATTTTCCATGTCCTCTCTACAAAACGAACTTGCACTGAAGGAGGGCGGACATCTTAGAAATTAAGAAAGTGTAAGTACGGTATAAATAGTTTGTATGCGTCAATAGTCAAGAAACTGAAGGAAAATGGCAATTTCGAATAGTTTATTTTAAATCTCTAAACTTTTAAATATAATTTGAATTAGATTATAGTATTTTACATTATTGTCATGTAAGATTGTAGTTATCGAGGGCCATATGTTGAGCAGTTTAATTACCAGTGATTTTGTTATTCACTATCATGTTTTAGCACTCATGGTTAAATATCAAGTTGCTAAACTAGACCAAAGTTAAACTAAACCAAGCCAAACAAAACCAAACCAAACCAACCCAGCTAACATAAGCCAACCTAAACCAAAACAAAGTTATTGAAATACGTGGTCAAAGTAAGCATGCAGCTAGCATTTCATTTTTGTCGACTTAATACAGGTTTGTTTTCACATCTGTGCAAAGTGAAATTCATTTATATACTTCAATTATTGCATGCATCCATGCAATACATATGCAATTTCAATTGCGGTTACTGGTAAACACTCGATTATATAAAATATTTTTCTTATTTTTAAATCTCTAATATTCTTTGTATTAGATTATAGTATTTTTACATTATTATTATATAAAAGTGTAGTTATCGATTGCCACATGTTTACCATGAAGTGATTGTGTTATTACTTCAAGTTTAGCACTGGTTAAATAAAGACGCTAAACTATATAGACCTACTTTGGAACTAAATCAAGCCAAACCAAACCAAACCAAACCATCCTAAACTAACTTAAACTAACCTAAATTAACCTAAACCAAACCAAAATTATTGAAATATGCGGCATAGTCAAATAAGCATGCTTAGTCATAACTAAGGCATTTCATTTCTGTCGAATTAATACAGGTTAATTTGTTTTCACATCTGTGCAAAATAAAATTAATTTGTATACTTCAATTAGTGCATGCAATAAATATAGTAGTTTCAGTTGCGGTTACTGCTAAGCAGTCGATTATATAAATTATTTTTTCTCATGTTTTTTGGTGATTTATCTTTGATATGAATAACGCTTGCAGGGCGCTTGATGTGAAATGGTTCAACTGGATTTATATTTAATAGCCCCGCTTATACAATTGTCATACAAATTGAAAACTCTCAAAGGCTGGTGTACTACAGCAACCTTTTTATAGAGTTTTTATAAACTCAGATATTCATACATGCATGATCTATAATCGATTATCAAATCTAATTTTGCCATGTCTCTACAAAATAAACATGCACTGACGAGGGGCGGACATCTTAGAAATTAAAAAGTATAGTGTAAAGAGTTTGTATGCATCAATAATGAAGAAACAGAAGGTATAGAAATTTCGAATAGTTCATTGTAAATCTCTAATATATTTTGTAAATATAATTTGAATTAATTTTACATATTTTAATTATCCAGGGCTCTATCGCTACCAGTTATTTTGTTATTTCTGTCAAGTTTAACACTAGTTTATAATAAAGTCGCTAAACTAAACCAAAGTAAACTAAACCAAACCAAAAGCCAAACCAAAGCAACCTAAACAAACTTAAACGAAAGTTATTGAATTACGTGACATGGTCAAATAAGTATGCTTTACAGTACTGCTCAGAATTTTACAGTACTGCTTGAAACGTTAATAGGAATATACTTCGTCAATTTCCGACTTTAGTAAACTGCTAAACGGATTTAACTTGATCATTTCATTGCTCGACTGGTTATGGTATATGTTCATTAGACGAGATTAGAACAGAAAGTATATCGTTCCGAACGCGTTTGGAACGAGAATGGAACGCGTTCCGCTCGCGTTCCGATCCGAACGCGTTTTTCGTTAGGTTAATTCTGAGCAGTACTGTATGTATTTTGTCAGTCAACTAAAGAAAACGTTGCATTGGTGGAGCTCAGTTTGCTGAAGACGGAAGAGAAATGAAATGACACAAGTTTTGGCATAATCTGGCCACGGAAGTAGCCGTTTATTACTTGTAACTATATCTGATTTACAATCAAGTCAACTATGACAAAACCTAATTTTGACTACGCTCTCAGAAAACTTTAACTTGCAATGTGAGCGATAGTCAAAGAAGGATGATTAAAACCAGATCACCCCACTAAGTGAATTCGTAACCGGAAGTTTCCCAACGGAAGTCGATCTTCTCCCCAGAAATAAAAAAGATAAATCCAAAACCCCAAAAAACATTTATTTTATAAATAAAATAAATTTCCTTTAATAACTTAAGGCATTTTCATTTCTGTCGACTTAATATAGATTTGTTTTCACATCTGCATATGCAAAATGAAATTCATTTATATGCTTCAATACATATAATAATTTCACATAAACTGGCCAGTAAACCGAGTCGATTATAATAAAATATTTTTCTCATGTTTTTTGGTGATTTATCTTTGATACCACTCGTTTAGTCATAAGTATGTCATTCATTCATTCATTTATTACGAATAATGCCCAGACGATTTCATTATCAGTTCGACTGGATATTCTATAGAACAGCTCATTCAATAATTATACAAATCGAAATCTCTCATGAAAGGCTGGTGACCGCAATACGTTTCTATTTCGATAGTAATAAATCAACCTTTTTATAGAGTTTTCGATTGTATTTTAACACTACGGAATGTAAAACTTTGTAGTTATTATAGTCGCTATAGTCAGAAACGACCTCAGCGTAAAATTTCACAGAGAATAATTGGTAACTATATTCTTTGTAATTAATTTTTAACGGTCGGGTGATCAATAGCAATAAATATTTTCATCATGCATCTGATCTCCGAACCTTTGAACCATCTGATGGTGACCCGAGATTGATTTGCAGAGCCAGTTCTTGTCACAGAATAATTAAAATGATCACACTCATGCATAATTTATCTCATTCCAGAACGAAATCCCGTACTTCATTTACAAGATATATGATCGACACACAATTTCGTATGGAATTGTGGGCCGATTATGCATATCCAGAATGAAATTTCAGTTCAGACTGTGAACCGCGGTTAGGACTCATTTCAAAAGTTAATAACATTTCATACTGGTCGGTATCATATAAGCTGATTAATTTAATAGAACTGCTGAGTCGATCATACTAGAAACTTTTCCCAGGATCATATGTATAAGAACCCTACTAATGTTTACGATGTATGCATGCATGGATTGACAACAGCGTGTGCAGGGTATATTTATTCGTGCAAACACAGGTTGTGTTTTCGTTTCGTCCGTATAAAAGAACGTTCCTATAGAAGAACGTCCTCATAAAAGGATTGCGAAACACACGCCACTTGAGGTTAGAAAGAAGATAATACACTGGAACAGATTACCATCTCACTTGGTAAGTATGACTTCTTTACAATAATATTCAATCAATTTGGGAAAACATTTTCCGACATTGAAGATTTGAGCAACTTATAGACTGTTTGACAGCAGCGCAATGTCCATTTGTTTGGGACAAAGTGATCTGAGAAAGGCATTACTGTAGCGGGTCTCCAGTTATACAGTAGGTGTTAGTGGCGGATCCAGGGTTGTTCGAAAGGGGGGGATACCTTCCTAGGAAAATTTTTAATTTTGCAAAGCCCAGAAGTGCTTTAATTCCGGCGATTTCTAAAAATGCACAATTACAAAGGGCATCAAGATTATGAAACACTTTAATATAAACTCAGAAGTAGTACGGAACCAATTGAACTGACAGCTTTTGAACTTCGTTTTATAAAAATATTATCTTGGAACCCATGTTAAAATATCTGAGTATATGCAAACTGGCTTTTGCAATGAAAATTGGATAAGCTACCAAAACATTGTGCTTATAATCGGTCATATAATATTGCGTTTATCATTTCGATGTCTTCGTCTTGATAGTATGGTAAAAAAATGCAGAAAACACTTGTTTGCAGGATTTTAAAGGGGGTGCACACCGCATGCGCCCCGCAACTGCAGGATCCGCCACTGCGTGTGAAGAGCCTCTGATATCTCCGTTCAATAGCTGATAATCGTTTCCTGTATACGTTCTACTTTGGAATTCTGCGAGCTAGCTAGAGAGCAGACCAAACCACACTGGCATAACGAAGCTGTGATTTCACCAAGGATATGCACAGTGTTTTTCGAACCTTGACGCGCCGATCAAAACGGGTCAAGATTGTACTAGCTGCTTTAGTCTAGTGGTTGCATGTCTAAGGTGCTGTTTATATGAACCGTGATAAAAAAGATAATTTTAATTAACTTTACTGATGCTCTTCCTACAGCCAAACTAAGCTAGTTCTATTTTTATTTCAAATATCATTTTGGGTACCTGTAATGGCCGTGGGAAGCACTTCTTTAAGTTAATCATCCGGATAACTGGGCTAGCCCAGCTTATATAAACAGCCACTATATACAGTAAACTGGTACAATCCTTGGTCGGACCACCACTCGGGATCTTAAAATAATCGAGAAGAAGGTTCTGCCTTTGCAACAACGCGAGCAAATGGTAAGACTTTTCGGTTCTGCTCGGAAAACGACCTTAAATCGTATGCCCTCGAAATCTCTATCAATTGGGTTTTTCGTTCACCTAAGAGTGATAAACTGAATAGTCGATCATAAAACTTGAGCCTCTTGCTCGGATAAATGCGTGATCGACTCTAAATAAATTATACTCAAGTTATCTTCATTAGCCCCTAGCAACCTGTTGGCTTCAGACACTATATTACGAATATGGGACCCCAAGAGCCGGATTGCTGGCGACAATTATACTCCTAGATATTTGCAAGGAACCAGCTATATCCTAAGAATATTGGATTTAAATCACCAACCTATGTTCTATCACAACTATCAGGCCTCGAGGAAAACCAACATGGACGGCATCATAAGCGGTGGATTTAAGCAGACACTTTTACCTTTTTTAATCGAAAGATTTTCTACAATTTTGTTCGTTAATTTCATTTTTTATTTTCAAAGTGCCAATTTTGTGAAACTTCAAAAAATACACACATAAAATTAAACATCGATTTTTCTTGGTTCAATTATATAATATATAACTATAAATACGTTTCACAATAACCATGGTCTCCGAATCAACGTTTCGGCGGTCGCAGGTATATCTTTAGCCAGTTCAGCAGCCTTATGAGAAATATTTTTCATTTCCACTGCATGATTTCCATCATTTTTCAACAGATTCTACTTAATAGGTAAAAAGTACATCGGAAGATTTCCTTTCCTTAATGCTTGTGTAAATTCGTCGAACAATGACAGTAAATAACTGACAACATTATTCAGTCCATGAATCTTGTGTGGATTTCTCGACATGCCAGAATGCTATCGTTTTCAGGTGATAGCTACAAATAATGTCCTTAATATTAGGGCTTTGAAAGCACGGATTAATTTGTGCTGTAGAGGTGTCAGATTTCCAAGAAGTGTCACTTCTGCTTTAATTTAAAAAGACATACGAAAAAGTATTGGGAATGATATGGAACTGTTCTTGACAAATCTTTTGAACTAAGGTTTTATCAGGCATGCGATGTCATAAAACATCCATGTTTCTAAGATTTTATTTGTTGAGCTTTCGTCACATTAATTTGGCTTTTTTTCCTGCTTTCTGTGTGATCGACTGGTTAAGGATTTGAGTGAAAAAGTTGATAAGATCAGCTCTAGTATATAATGTTCGAGTACCAAACATATTTGAATTAGGTCAAATTTCTCTAGCAACAGAATATTGTATACATTTCGGATAGATATGACTGGGTTGATGTCACAGTCATTATAATTTCAAAAAAACAAACCTATATAGCAGATCAACGCGAAGCTCAAATCATTAAACATTTTCGCATTCATATACAGTATTAATTTCATGTAGAATCTATATCAGCAAAATCGTATTTGGTGCCATATGGATATTAAAGATTTACGCCACGCATTACTAACCATAATTCATCGTATTTTTTAGGACAAAGAATATATAATATGGCTCAAGTTTATTTTGGCCAAAGCGATCTTAGAAAAGCTTTGCTAGCTATCGCGACACCTGCAGCAGGAGTGACACACGTCTCTGAAATGTTGAGCATTAATTTCCAGAAGTTCATTACAAATAAAAACATACCAACTTTTCTAACAAAAACAATTGGCTTAGTGATTCAAGAATGCGAAGACACTTTTGTTAAAATACCTTTGCAGAAATATTTCGACAACCAGCCACCATTTCAATTAAAAGAAGTCCTTCTCACAGGAAGTTGGAGCGAAGGGTTAGTCTTGCATGGCGGTGCGGGTTTAAATTTACCAGATATGGATTTTATGTGCATCCTAAATAACATTTCATTTTCCGAAGAGGACCAAGCGTGTGGTAATTTGACAACAGTAAAAGAAGACACAGCGTTCATTAACGCGTATATAACCAACCAAGAATAGTAGTATAGCAAGTGGGGCTGCGAGCTCAATCGACCTCAACCGTGAATATAAATGCCAAAACATCACCAAATTTGGCCAAGTCACGACTCGACAAATTTGGTGATGTTTTGGTATTTATATTCACGGTTGAGGTCGAATAAGCCCACAGCCCCACTTGCTATACTACTACAGCGATCGTTAGTCAATCTAAACACCCCTCCCACGTTTTCTACTAAATTGATGCCAAACACACGCGAGACTCACGAGACAACACCAAATCGCTATTTTAACGAAATACGACACATTTCGTCAAATTTAGAGAAAGTTTTGTGTCGCCATTTTCGCATTTGTGTTCAACAAACTACAACAGACGCGCTCTACCATTGTTTCAATTCATGCGCGAAAAAAAGCCACTAGATTTTGATTCTAGTGACGATGTTTAATAAATTTCAGCGAGAGAGCCACTAGAGTTTAGTGGTAGTGTTAAGTAGATTTCATATGCGAGAGTGCTCTACCTGCTATACGAATCAAGGTCACCTGTTGATGTTGCTAGCAACAACATTCCATTGCGAATAGCAACCACGACTTTTCAAAAAAATGTTTTCACTTTTAAAAAATATTTTCACTTTTAAAAAATATTTTCACTTTGAAAAAATATTTTCATTTTAAAATATTTTTTTCAAAAAGTTGTGGTTGCTATTCGCAATGGAATGTTGTTGTTAGCGACACACCACGTACAACCACCTGCTGTCGTGCGAGGTGGAGATAGCTGACCACGAGAGAAGAATCGCGATGTTTGAAGAAGGGGTGAGGACCACCATGCTAAGACTGTCTAACTTTGAGCGTACACTATGATTGTACACTATAAATATCGTGAATAAAAAACCGTTGTGTGAATGGACTCGCGCGGTTGTTATGAAGCCACCTGCTAACATGCAAATTAGTCCACCCGCTCGCTATTTTCAGTGTTTGTCGAACTTCTGAAATGATGGTCGTACACATATTTAGACGTTGTGATTCCTCCCGACAACAAGCCCAAGAAAGGCACATACGGTGTCACAATCGCGACAATGCTCTCGACGTCTTTTTTAACTCGTCGTTTAGTTCGTCAGGATTTTCAATAGCGTTCAACCCATCCAGTAAGCTAGCGAATTTGCTGATTAACAAGTCGGTGAGAAAAGCGTTTACAATCTCGCACGCGTGGGGAGAGCGACCTTATGGGAATCACGTCGCAGTGTTTAAGGTATGTCTCTCACTACAATGTTTTTGTGACCATACGCGTAGGAGTCAATACCATTTTCTAAAAGGTATCGTTTATCATCAAAACAAGATAGCGACACTTTATTAATTTCGTAACTACCTAGCTGATGTTTGACACTTCTAATGGTCTTCATTGTGTGTCGCAATTGTTTCTGCTCAAGTAACACACTTTTATAATCTTCGTGCTTGATCACTTTTTTAATTATGTTCTTTCTAATACCTTTAGCGGTTTTCCCACCACCCCCATCCTCTTTCAAATAGCTATACATTTTACTGCGCAACCCAACGAACTCAATAATTGGTGTTCCAGCGCACTCGTCTTTCATCTTGCCAATAACTTTCTTATTCTCTTTGAAAGCGAACGGGTTGTCTGCAGGGTAATCGCTATTGTCAAACTTTTCGCGCTCCTCCATGAAGTCAGAGTAGACGTCGCCAGTTTTGATTGTGTACAACAGACTGTCAGTGTCGGTGAAGTGTAGTCTGCAGGTATCGCTAGAGTACTTTTTCATGATATAGTTGTAGTGGAAGTCATACATCAACGTTTTGCTCAAGTCTAGTATGCACATACCCACATATGCAGGTCTATTTAATGTTAGCGTCTCTTTGACTTTGTGGACAGCGACTAGATTCTCGCTAAATATCTTGCAAGACACAAACGTAGGCTTTGAGACAAGCTTTTCTAACTTTTTCTCGGTGGTCACTAATCTTACGTCCACACGCTTCCTCAAGTTTTCCATCGTTTTTCCGAACACACTGTTATTCATCAACTTGAAGAAGTCCTTCTCAAAAGCGTTCTTAGCCGCAGTTCTCTTGACTGTGTTAAAGTCGATGTACTTGCCCAACCACTTAGACTGGTCAAACTGTAGGACCCTATGCACCTTTTTGATTTTTAGTCCAAGACCTGTGTACAACTGCAGATTTCTATAGTGACACACGTACTTTTTTTTGTCCATCAAATTAGTCACCAACTTTTTCACGCCGCCAACACTCACATTAAATTTATTTTTGATTTTCGTGCAGTACTCCGACAACATGTCAACAGTTATCTCCATCTTCTCGGGAGCCAACGGGTAATCGTTGTGTAGGTCGTGCAAATGGGCTGGGTACTCCAAGTCGACCTCAAGCAGTAAGCCCTTTTTACTATCGTTGTGATAGTCGCATAGATTAACCTTTTCTATTTCTTTCTCAGTCAACCATTTAAAACCGCCCGTGGGTAGACTTCGACTCATCGCCCATCCGTACAAATTGTTGGCGTCAAGGTACATCAAATACTTCGACTCTTGCGCTTTATCGTACCCCTTCATATATTTATTGTTCGCCACACCATGTCTGTTGCATATGTAGCTCACACCACCACGCATACCTAATTCTACGAACTGGAACATGTCGATGTCGGACAATAATTCGAGTTCTACTCCAGTCATCTTTAACATGGCATCCCAAGCCAATCCGGGCGATGTGAAATAGTGGCAAGGGTCTAATTTATACTCGCGATGGCATGTCTTTCTAAAGTTCTCAAAAACGTCGGCAAGCAAGAGCACGTCACTTTTCAAATACAGGTCGTGATACCCACCCATACTTTCAACGTCGAAGTAGTCCCACACATCGATGGCGCGCTCGTGCATTTCTTCCGTGATGTGCTCATCGTTCAGAACGCTGTAGAAATCTTTTTTGGAGGGTAGCTCGCGCTCGTCGAATTTTTCAAAGGAGTCCATATAATCATAGGGATAGACCCCCTTTCTTGTCATAAGTGTCAACCCCTCGTCGCGAAACACTTCTGACGTGTACTTGAAAGCGTCCCTTGGTAGGTTCTTCACCAAGTTGTCTAGGCCGCTACTCATGAACTGAAAGCTGTCCAAAAATACCAAGTTTTTTCCAAGCATGAACGCCATGTACTTCTCCATGTTGTTTGGTATCACATTTATGTCTTGGCCAAACTTACCAATCTCCTGCATAATGAAATGGCTATCGTAGCCGCGCAAGTTATGAAAGATCACAGGGATTTTGTCAGTCAACTTAAAGTTCACATTACACTGACGATGTGCAGACCCTCTGTACTCACCTGAGACATGACAGTGGTCTCTCACTCTAACGTCAGCGCCAGTGTACTCAACACTGCAAATATGGCAACTTTTAGCCTCGTCAAAGTTCTTCTTATCGGCATCAGTCAGTATCATTTCTTTGTTAAAGTGACTCTCAGATGTCTCTTTACAATATTCGACAATTTCTAGCATCTCCCCAATGAACTTGTTGACTGCGTTTTCACCGCGATACACTTTTACTGGCTTACTGTACTCGTTATCGTAGCAACAAACCAATTTATACCCATAACCGCAGTCAACGTGCCTCTGGTAAGCGTTTGTGTAGCTACGCTCGCTTGATGGCGTCGCTGTGTGCACCTTCTGTGTGATAGCCTCGAAGTCTGCATACACCACAAATGGTACATTTAATTGTCTGCTAAAATTCTCATATTTTACTTTCGCGCCTTTTTGTGGCATTTTAATAGCTTGCTTCCCATTAATGACCAAACACACTTCAATATGACTTTCAAGCACGTCCGCGCGGGTGAAACACTGCAAACAATACCTGCAAAAATGCTTTCTCGCCTTGTGCTCTGTCTGGCGGTACATGAATTTGTTAAAATCGCGAATGTACACATAATGCTTGTTGCCCACGTCATTAGTTATCAACAATAGGTCCATATGGTCAGGATACGTCTCCTTAGAAACGTACACAGGGAATGGCTGCTTATTTTCGTACCCAAAAACATTAATGCTAATTTCGTTAGCCTTTTCGATCTTGTTGTAGTCTTTGAGTGTGACTGGGAAGTCAATTCCGTCATAACTCAGCTCACTAGCATGTCTGACGTACTTTGACGTTCTGTCAGAGTTTTTTCCAACAGGAAATTTGTGTGCAAGGTGGCACCATCTAAAGCACTCGTTGTCATCATCATTATTTACGTTTATCAGACCCTTCATACTGTTACACAACTCCTTTGGCAACGCAATGTAGCTACTCCCATGCAGAGGTCTGTAAATAGCGACATTGACGTAGTGCGCATCTATTTTGTCGATAGTCCATCCAGACCCCTCAGATAGCCACCCAGCTATCCGCGTCAAAATCTGCTCCGACCCACGATTGGCGACACCCTCGATGTCATGCTCGTTAATGACGACGAACGTTTCGCTGTTAAAGTAGGCAGTTTTGTATGTGGTCTTATCACGCTCTAAAACTTTCTCAAAAGTGACTTTGACTGTCTCCACCACTTTCATTCCGTTGGTCTCACCCAGCTCACGTCTCAAAAGGTTAGTGACAGCGCTTCTACTAGCGTTCACCTGATTGATGTCTCTGTCGTCAATTACTTCGACTCCATAGGACCTTGTGAACCCTCTCAGTGCTCGATCCAACAGATGCGTTGACGGTGCGAGGTCTTCGACTAGACGTTGTCCCTCTTGATCTCCAAAGAAGCCGTGAACGTTGGTCGCTTCATCTGTTAGTGAATCGACAACGGCTGCACTCGTCTTATGCGCCCGTCTTTTTGTCAGTGGGTTTTTCACAGTCCGACTCATTGGCTTCTATATACACTACGCTTATTTATTTTTTCCTAAGCCACTCATTGTAATAACGATCACCACTTTCACACCATCCCAGCTTTGGGTACACCACCCCAAACAGGTTGTCGTCAAACAAGTCTTTCACCCTCCCGTCTTTGAGGTCTGACACCTTCTTGAGTGTCTCTAATTGTCTTCTGTGACACAACCTAATAATGTAGTATCCATATCTGCTAACATTTCTACCCTTGATCAAATTGCATGAGTGCAGCACATTGACAACTTTCAAGAAGTCCTCTTTTATCAACTCAAGGTGCTCACCCTTCACAACGTTCCGTAGTCTCCTCCCCATCCACCAAGACCGTTTGTGAACGCTTTTTAACCGAGTGAGTCTCATGTCGCTGTAACTCTGAGTGTAGCCCCACTCGGTGTCGCCACACTTTGGACATGCGTACCCACCACAGTCAGTCACATGTTTCACAACGTCGCAATCCGAGCAGTAGTAAAGCCTGAAGGTGTCTCCACACTCAGTTTGCATCTCATTCGCGATCTCGTCAATTGTCAAGCCATAACTCATCTGCCTCATAAGTTTGTCCATCACTCTTATACTACTCCAACATTTTTTTACCGAGTTAGCACCCACACCACTATTCCACTACCCAAACCTAGCGCGCTAACAAACAATAATTGGTATTCCTTCATTTCCGCACTCGGTTGGTAGTAATCCGCAATCTTCGGGAGGTCAGTGAACACTCGGCCGCTGTACTGTATGGTCATTACGCTTCTAAGTTCTTCCAACGCGTGGTTTGTGTCATTGATGTCAGCATTAGCATCTGAGAGCCGTTGTCGTAAACGCTGGATCTTATCTTTCTTGGCGACTTCATTCTCATACCACACTTCTTTCGCACTGGCTAACTGCTCCAACGCATGGTTATGTCTTTTCATCTCAGCTTCATAGCCTGAGTGATTAAACTTTGAAAACATAAAGCCAGCGCCTGCAAAAGCCACTGCATTAAAAATCCCTCCAGCCACAACACTCACCATTAACTTACGTTGATTTGAATGGGTCTGTCGGTATCCACTTTTTCGATTGTAACCATTTTACTAACAGCGTTCCTGCACCAACAGCTGCAGCAAGTTTCACTGTGCCTTTCACAGTCTCTGGTGTTCCCAATGGTTCTCCCAAAGCCTTTTTAGAAATCATACTCACCACCACAGCACCAGTCGTAACAAGTAGTGCGTCGTACAATTCGTTCATAAGTTCTTTTCGATCGATCGCGGACATATATACATTGTCGTGTGTTTTGTTCAAGAATCAAATGTGTCTAACGCTGGACGACAAGCTCTACGATTTTCTGACGCAGGTGCTGGTGCAGTACTCACAGGTTCTTTTTCACTGCTAATTGTGTACCATAGTGAAGCAGCAGCAATGATAACACCAAGTGTTCCGACAATGTAACCATAGCTCCACTCACTACCCTGTTCTTCGTTAACTATCATTTCACGCATTTTCTTTTCTTTCGCAGCTTTCGATATCTCAGCCAGCTTTTTACCAGCAGCGACACGTTTTGGGTCCTTCACCTTAACACTTTTCACATCAGCTGTGATCTTAGCGTCAACAGCCGTCTGTGAGTCTTCAGTCATCTAATACACTATCACGTGTTATCTTACTCACAGTTGACCTCACAGGTGTCTCACAGTTGACCTCACAAGTATCTCACAGTTCCAGACCAAACGCATTAAAAATTAGAGCTTCAGCGGTTATTTAACAACGAACGACGGTTTCCACCATAATAAAAAAATATTTCTCTGAGGGTATAGTGACCATGAGAAAAGTTGGTAAACTAGAGATCGTGATTGGTCCCATGTTCGCAGGAAAAACGACAGAGACTCTCCGCAGGTTAGTCGCGTTAAGTAAATCAGGGCTCAAAGTCCTCTACATGAACAACACAGGTGACACCAGGCGAACTGACCACGCGTTCTCCACACATCGTCAGACCATTGTTGTTGGGTCAGACAGTTTACCTGCGAAGTTAATCACCAACCTTCCAAGTTCTTCCGAGATAGCTGATTATGACGTCATCGGAATTGATGAGGGCCATTGGTACTCTGGGTTACTCCCAGTTACCCGTGAATACATTAAAGCTGGCATTCACGTCATTATTTGTGGTCTCATATCAACAGAGCACTTAAAAAGACTTGGTGAGCTCGACACACTGTTCCCAGTAGCAGACGACATCACATCTCTAAAAGCGTATTGCGCCGTTTGTCGCAACACTTACGGAACAACTGTTGAGGCACCATTCAATTGGAGATACAACCCAGGACCATCGTTTGTTGGTGGTGCTGAGCAATATCGCGCAGTGTGCAGACGTCATCATCCTTCCACACAAAATTAAGGGTGTTCTCGGATACCCCACTTTTTTAAATTTAGACATTGGTCACATTGGTCCAATGTATCGTAGAAACATTTTTTCACACAGTGGTCAGAAGGTTTGTGAAATAAAGAGAGAAAGTTTCGCAGATATTTTTTACCAAGTTAAAAACGTCTTTAGAAAATGCTAGAGCAGTTGTCGCCTCAAACGTCGTCTCAACAATGAGAACGAGTGCTAATTCGACTTATTACTCACTGTCTAAAAAGTCTCTTTACAATAGCGTCTCTCATGGTTGCTCAACGCTGATTTATTTTTAAATTTACGAGAACACTGAGAGCACTGAAACCCAACGTCAAAGAGATATTTTATTACCGTGGTAATAGCGTCGTCGTACGAGTCGCACAAGAGTGTTAGATAACCAGCGGATTTGTATCTAAGCAGCAGAGACTCCTGCTCTTTGGATGTCTTACCTGTGCCACCTGGGTTCTTGAACTCAATCACTAGTCCACTATGCTGTCGGTTTGCGTTGGCAATAATCAAGTCAGGCGTTCCACGTTGGTAACCTTTTTTCCACGAATTTATTCTTTTACTCGAAGTGTCTTGATTCTCACCACAAGCGGCTATCAAAATAGCTTTTGGATAATATTTCCTAAGAAAACCGACAACTTTCGTGTGTAGATCGAACTCAGTGATCATTTTAAACTGATTGTGTTTGAGACCGACGTCAGCTAAACTTTTTCTAATGTTTGGTAAGACTTCTGAGTGCACCCACCTTCCAAAGTGTTTCGCACGCTCCAATTTACTCGAGAACGTCAGTGAGTAGACCCCAAGTTCGTTGATAAACGAGGCCTGCTCTATCTTCATTTTACAACCAGGTTCGACGTGGTCGTTGACTGCATCTTTTGGTCGAGCGTAACCTAGAGCGCTCGCGACTTCTTTCGCTTTGAACCATATTTCACCGTTGTGATTAACCGTCGTGATTTGGTGACCATCGAATAATTGCACTGAGTTGGTTGCCATTACTATAGCCCCGCAAAAAAAACTACTCGACATAGGTGTCAGGTTTTTTATAGATCTGGTTTGTTGTGTACCAATGCAGCAAATACGTTTTATTAGTCTTCAGTTTTCTACGTCGTCTGAAAAAGTTTCTAATGTTACGAACCAGTTTTCTAAGCCAACCCATCACATAACTTAAGTCACGTCTCCTACCACTCCTACTTTGCCTGACTCTGCGGGTATCATAATAGGTTCGCCGTAAGTCTTTTTAGACCTCATACCAATTTCAGCGTGGAGCTCGAGAGTCACGTCACCGCGACCAAATGATCCACCAGCTTTGAACATGTGGTCAGTCGTCTTATTTATTTTATATGCTTCGCGAGTTCTCGAAATACATGCTCCCATTTACTTTACACCATATTCCTTCATCATTTCTCCACCCATGATTATGATGTCTCGGTTCGTCATGTAGCCACTCACGATTTTCACACCGTAGAATTCTATCAACGATGGGTACGCATAGGGTGCGAGTGGTATTCTTGGTCGATGTATTCCAAAAATCGTTCCGTAGGGTGTGCCTATCTTTTTCATGTTCGCTACGAAGTCTGAGTCGGTTGGCTTAACGTTATTGACCCTGACATGTGAATTGTACATTTGCCAGTGTATCGATATCATATGCATTTTTGTGATGTCGACGCCACTTGGAATAGTGCATATGCTCTCCATCGCTGGGATGCTACCACCATACGCGAGCTTGTTGGTCACACCAGTCTTGTACCCTACGAACTTATCCCAACTACCATCGTCGTTTGATATAATTGTCTCCCAATTTGACCCAGCGGTGCGAGTAGGTAACCTCACCACAACAAAAATAGAGAGGTCACACCATTGCATACTGGGGCAGTTAAAATGGAGACCTGACTCAAGTGGGATTGGTGTTAGCACAGGGGATAGAAAACTTTGACTCACACCGCTGATGCCAACAATAGGGCCATAAGCCGGGTTGTTTTGCACTAATTTGCTTGTTTCACCAATGGCTTTCACTTTGTTTGAACCATTGGTGTGAAATTCCACATTTTTTAAGGCGTGTGTGCTAACGTTGAAGTCGAGCACAACATTATAGGACTGACTCTTGAGGAAACCTGACAGCGATTGCTCTAGAGTTCTTTTATTCGCAGCATCTGAGTCATCGACTGGGTCCGCTACGTTTTTTATCGCTGAGCCTTGCATGTCTATTATTCCAGACATCCTTCCACCAGTCGCGCTTAACTTAGGATCTTCGTTCAGATGCCTTTTCGTTCTCTTTAGTATTTTATCGTGAGGGTCGTCAGACTCATACCCATAGTTTAGACTCATTACTACTTCAAGGTGTATTTGGTTAGCAGATAGCCAGACACCGCTGAGAACCCTAACACTATCACCAGCGTTGTCGTGTCTGACTCGCTTGAGGTGGTAGTCTGCGCAATTTGGTTGGTCGCTGTTTTCTTCACGGGTGGTGCTACTCCCAAGTTAGCCACCACGTTTTCTTGGTGGACTTTTTTAGCCACTGTTTTCTTCACGGGTGGTGCTACTAAGTTAGTCACCACATTTTCTTGGTGGACTTTTTTAGCCGCGGTCGTCGGTGTTGTTGCATTCAAGCTAGTGTTCACCCCAAATCTCATGGACTCTGTAGCAACCTTTAATAAGTTGTTGTACCCAGCGATTTTATTCTTGAGAATCACCACATTACTTGGCATCAACCATGTACTTGGCGACACTGCGAGATTTTGGACAACGTTGGTGTCTCTAATCGATTTATTCATGTTGAGAATCCATGTCGACACGTCATACTGAATAACACTGTCAGAAAACAACTTGCGGAACTCTTGTTGGGTTTCTAAACTTCCTGCAGAACCACCAACGACTGATACACGTGTTCTCGCTTGCGCACCAAGTGTGGAGTACACAAAGGACTCTATGCTCTGATTTAGATATTGCAGTCCAATGTTGGTAAAGCCGTCTGAGAGTCGCGCGACGTATCGTTTGTAATCGTTCTGAACGTCGTTGAGTGTGAACACTCTGGACTCACCTGTTGTGCCATCGCTCAGGACTTTATTCTGGTAGTAATGCTTTTTGGGAATCTTGGAAATCTTACCATACAACTCATAAGCGTTGAACTCTCTACTTATTGATTTCATGGTCTCACCACCTTCCATTCTTCTGAGAAGTCTTCTAATGGTGAAGTACAAATGAAATCTCATCACACTTGTGACCACGGGGTGAACTTCTTGTGACACTGATAAATGTTGCAATGACACCCCACAACAGAAACTCGCACAATACGTTGCAAACACAATGCGATAGTAAGATTCGTTGTCATCCCACTCTGATTTTGTCTTTGACGTGGTGACTCGCAAGACTGGCAGCTTTGACATGAAGTAGCTACTTTGGTTAACAAAAACTTTAAAGTTATTCACTGGATAATTTAACGCGTTTTCTGTTGGATAGCCATCCCAAAGCCCCCAGTGGTTCTTATGACCTTTTGGCAATGGTTGGATAGTTCCACCGCCTTGCCATATTATTGGGAACTTGCTATTGTGTAGCCACTTCCACATGTTTTTGTTATTTTTGAAGGTTGCGCTGGTTATGTCTGTGCTAAGGATGTCATTGTTTCTGAAATATACGTCGACACTCGTGATTTTACCATCTTGTGAAATATTTGGATAGAACTCGAATTTGCTTAAAGTAGCGTGGGGGTACTTTTTGATGAGGTCTGCCTTTGCGTTGTGTGTGGCCTTCGATATGTTAGCCATCGCACGTTCGTAGTGCTTTCCATAGTACTCACGAAAGGCTTTCTGCATATAATATACTGTATGTTATACATGACGCGAAAGTTGACGGTACTCATTGAAGGTGCGGAAAAAGTTGTGTCCTTTGACAACGCGATGATGGTCATACACGATAACCCATACATTGTGGTCAAGACAGCCACTGTGTTTTGGGACTATCATAACACAACAAATGACGACAGCATTCAGGTCTTCACGCTGGATAGCTCTAGGGCAGGCTCTTTTAAAAAGATTAAAGTGGGTGAAGGGTACTTTAGCTTCGACGCACTGGTCAAAGTCTTGAAACATGAGTCTAGCGAGCTTAAGGTGGATCTTGAGATAGAGAAACTAGTGCCTACAGGTAAATGTAGGGTTAAGGTTAGTAGCTCAGCTGTGTTAGACACCCTTGGGCCTCTACTTGGCTTCGCGAAGGGTGAGGTGATTCAGAATGACTCACAGTGGCACACTAGCCCAAACGAGGTCGACATGTATAGAGGCCTGAAGTACATAGAAGTTTCGTGTGACATTGTTGAGACGGATAGTAACGTGGGTATTGATGGGAAGCGTAGCGATGTGATCACAACGTTGCCAATACCTACCGAACAGTCATTGAAAGGGTCAGTGCAACGCCATGTAGACATTGAGTCCAAGGTGAGTATTAAAAAGGGTGTTTACTCAAGTATGACGTTTCGCGTCAAACCAAATAATGGCGATCTTAAAATTGGCGCGGTGTTATTGGAACTGTATATTGTGTGAATTATATGGAGCTTGGTGTGGAAACAGAGCAAGGGTTGAGAGACATCTATTATAATCCTAAGACAGGGTACAGTGGTGCAGAGAGGTTGTATCAAAGTGCGTTGGGAGACGGATTGAAAGTAACTAGAAAAACAGTGAAAGAATGGTTGACGACACAGGATACTTACACTAGGTACAAACCCATTGTGAGAAGGCATAAATTCCGCGCGACTTTTGTTGGGTTTCTTGGTGAAGAGCTCCAAATGGACTTAGTGGACATGAGTAAGTACTCAAAACAGAATGGAGGGTATTATTGGATATTGACAGGTATTGAAATATTGAGTAGATACGCTTTTGGCATTGCGGTTTACAGAAAAGACACTAAGAACATGACTAAGGCTGTTGGAAAATTGTTGAACGACTTTAAAGATCGGTTTGGAACCACACCTAAGTTAGCACAATTTGACGATGGACTTGAGTTCTATAACGTTGGTGTTAAAAGTTTGCTGAAAGAACATGGCATTGAATATTTCAGCACTAAGAGCGACAAAAAGGCCGCTGTTGTCGAGCGTTTTAATAGAAGTCTCAAGAGTATTATGTGGAAGTACTTTTACACCCGTGGAACGTATAAATGGATTGACGTTCTCGACCAGTTTGTGAGCAATTACAATGGCAATGTGAATCGAAGCATTATGATGAAGCCGAAGGATGTCAATAAGTCAAATGAGGGTGAAGTGTGGACCACTTTGTTTGGTCATCATTTTGCAGACACCCCATTGCCAAAGTTTAGAGTTGGTGAGTCAGTGAGAATTAGTAAGTACAAGAGCGTGTTCACAAAGGGCTATGAAGCCAACTTCACTGAAGAGCTGTTTAAAGTGGTGAAAGTTATTCGCGGTGATCCTAATGTGTACGAAATTGAGGACATAAGTGGTGAACAGATTATTGGTAAATTTTATGAACAGGAATTATCGCTAGTCAATAAGAAACCTGGTGACGATGTGTACAGAGTTGAAAAGGTGTTGAAAAGAAAGAAAGTCAGAGGGAAGAAGATGGCGCTGGTCAAATGGTTGGGTTATGAGAGCAAACATAATTCGTGGATACCAGAGAGCGATATTCAAAATGTGAGCTAGTGTAATATGGCTGAAGGTGGCTTCGACGACTTTGAGATGGATAGATCTGACGAATACAAAGATGTCACTGACGACGAACTAAAGTATAGTCTCGAAAAAGCCACTCTAGATCGCAAACTATCTCATGGTGATCCAAACGTCACAGTCGATGAGAAAATTAGACTAATTAGAGTGGAGAGTGGACTGAGGCGTGAACGTGATGTAAGATTTCGCCAACACATGGGGAGGACCACTGGCGATCTCGTAGCGCGGATTAAAAACATTGCGAGGAGTGGTGGAGGAGTGCCTCAACATGTGGAGAAGGTTTTTAACGATCTCGCAACGCAGACTATTGACAACGTAAAAGATCGTGAAGACATCGCGAGGAGTGCGCCATTGTTAGACACCACACACGCAGAGTACGTCAACATACCCGAACTAAGACCAATCGAGAACCGCAAGTTGAGCGCGCTACTTAATCCAAGTGAGAGTGTGATGTCTGAGTCAAGGATAGGTGACACTGGTACGTTACAAATAGAGATAGATCGCTATCGAGACTTGATAAATGAAGCGAACAAAAGAGTAGCAGAGCTTGCAGTGGGAGACCTCACGACTGCAGAGAACGAAGAGTTCATCGATCTAGCTGAAAGAGTGATCGGACTTAAAAAGGCTAGAGACATGGTTATTGAACAGCGACAAATAGAGGAGGTTAGAGAGCAACAGGAAGTTGACATTAGCAGATTGCAGAATTTCAAGAAATGGGTTAGAGAAAATATGGTTGGGTCTAGCGCTTTAGCGATTGCAATAGCTGCAATTATAACAACCATTATTATCGCTGGGAGGTCTAATGTTATGAGAGGCGCTATGACCACGAGGTCGTTTGCACAGGCTGTTAAAAACGTGATAATGAGGATGGGTCCATGGGCTGTTGGATTGGCGAACTTAGTTTATGACGCGCTGGTGACAGGCGCAAAGGGCCTCGCTTGGTTAGCTCAAAATCTGTGGGTGTTTGCGGTGACATTCGCGTGGCTTGCGTACAATTATCTAAACTAGAGAGAAAATGTGATTCGTGGGAGTCAGAGAGCGATATTCAAAATGTGAGCTAATGTAATATGGCTGAAGGTGGGGAAGTTTTTGACGAGATTGAGATGGAGAACCTTGGTAGAGCTTACACTAATGATCAAATAAACGTCGAACTTGAAGAACTCGCTAAACGTATAGATTCAATTGAGAAAATATACACCAATGACAATATACCACACATCGAACGTGTCAAGTATGAGAAATTGAATGGGAGAGCGAATAGATTGCAGGGTGAACTGGATAGAAGGTCTCGAGAAACAGAGACGTCGTTCACTGACACTGATGATGGTAAGACGGTGACAATAAGGGGGACTAACACAGAAGTCCCAACAGTAGAGTTTGTTGAACAGAAGTTGTATGATGACGTCAATGACGAGAGTTTTAGTATAGCTTTTAAAGAGGAGGACGAAATTGAGAAAAGACTGGGCGAGCTAAAAGCGTCCAACAAAAAGCTAACAGAAGACAACGTAAAAAGAATCAAGCTAATAGACAAGAAAATACATAAATTCAACAAAAAGGTACTCGGCCAAGACGACGCGTCAAGGGAAATAGTCAACAGGTCGCAGGTTGCGGACTCAGGGGCTATTCTTTTCAAACCGATAAACAAAGATGGTAAATATGGAGCACCCAAACGAATTCTAGTACCTTGGGGAGACGAATTGAACTATAGTAAAGACGCTCGTAGTAAAAATGCGATTGAGCAGTTCAAACAGTTAGTTAGTCAAATCCCTGAGAGTACAGAAACAACAGCTGTCACAACAGAAGTGGCCCCAGACGACTTCCCAGTAATTGAGACAAGAGTGGATAATGATGACATACCTGGTCTATCATCAGACGAAAACCGCGAACATAATGGTGTGCTAAACCCAAGTGATAGTGTGTTGCGTGAGTCGAGAATAGGCGGCAATGGTGCATTGCAAATACAAGTAGACTATTATCAGGAAGCGATAAATGAAACGGACAAGAGATTGGCAGAGCTTAACAGAAAAGCTGAGCAAAGTGGTCTTACGAGTGACGAACAGCTAGAGTACGACGGTTTGCTTAGGAGAAAGGTGGGACTCACGCAAGCCAAAAAAGAAGTCTTAGAACAACGACAAATAGAGGAAGTTAGAGCGCGACAAGAGATCGACATTGACAGGTTTCAGAAATTCAAGGAATGGGCTAAAGAGAATATGGTCGGGTTGAGCGCTGTAGCAATTTCAGTGGCTGGAATTATAACAACTATTATCATCGCTGGGAGGTCTGCTGTTATGAGGGGCGCTATGGCTACAAAGTCATTCGCACAGGCTGTTAAGAATGCGATAACGAAGATGGGTCCATGGGCTGTTGGGTTGGCTAATTTAGTTTATAATGCGTTGACGTTGGGTGCGAAGGGTCTCGCATGGTTGGCTCAAAATCTGTGGGTACTTGCGGTGGTACTCGCGTGGTTTGCTTATGATTATTACAAGCTAAAACGGTAGCGATAAAACATATGTAAAGGTATATGAACGTCACGTCGGCAGAGTTGAGCCCTGGTTTTAGACGAGCGACCATGGGCGTCATAAAAGGGGTGAGAACGCAACACGTAATCACGTTGAACCCTAATAAAGTCAGTCCTGGCGAGGAACTTTACATTGATATACCAAAGCTCAAGGTTAGTAGCTGTTTGGTACCTGGATCGTTGGGTCTAGTGTTCGACTTTAAGAATGCAAATGCTAAAAGCTGGTTCTTGAATAATGTTAGCAAGTTGTTGGTTGAGAAGCTTGTTGTGAGACTAGCTGGGGAGACTGTGTACGACAACAATGGGGAAAATTACACTGGTGTCTATCGCGACCTTTGGGAAAGTGTTACTGCGCGAGACCAAATGATTGACTATGGTGTTGGTGGTGAGAACTTGAGAAAGTTAATTTCTAAGGATGACAGTGGTGCGACGAGTGGGAATGTCACTAAAGTTAACGACGCGTTAATGTTTGGTGTGATTGGGACGAAGCAGCGGATTAAGCTTGGTAAAATCATGAATGACCACGGGTTGTACGCTCCTTTTAGCATGAACAACAACTTGCAGTATGTCATCACACTTCCGAAGGCCACAGACATCATGGTGGCGCAATCTGGTAGCGCTGTGGGCGGATACACTCTGGAGAACCTTGAGCTTGAGTATGAGACGATTGATAACCAGGAGCTCGCTGATGAGATAGCGTCGGGCTATGCAAGTGGTCGTAGTTTGTCATATGAGCACGTCACGTTGATGAAAACCACCGAATGGGACAAAGGCACGACCATTGTGAATGAAAACATTAATCTGCCAAGAAAAAGCATGAAGGCGATTGTGTTGCTATTCACGAATAAGGTGCGAACAGACAGCGAGGAGTTTCTTTACCCAAATATTGATAGTGTTAGAGTCACAATTGAAGGTGTGCCAAATAGTGTGTACTCACAAGGCATCCCAAAGTCGAAGTTCTATGCAGAAGCGAAACGATTGTTTGGGTTGGGTGAAGAACACACTCAGTTCATGACCATACAGAAGTTCTACAAAGATGGCTTCGCGTTGGTCATCGACTTGAGGAGTGTTCAAGATAATCGCAATGTCGCCACTGGCAAGAACATTGTAAACACACAATCCGGTGTGCTTCTCGAGATCACTAAGAAAGCGACGACTGCAAATGTCATGTGTAGGGTGTTTGTGATGAGTGACGGGTTGGTCAACTTCATGAACAATGGGTTGCAGTCAATCCAGTATTAAATCAAACGTGAGTTAATGGAGACTCCGTTTAATATGCTAATCGTTGGTATGACAGCTTGTGGTAAGACGCATTATTTGCTGGAAACATTGGAATCTGAGTATCGCGGTAAGTTTGACTACATTGTGTTGATTTGTCCTACTTTCGAGTGGAACAAAGCGTATCAAGACTGGAAATACATACGCGACCCCGACGTGTTAGCGATAGACTGCGCGCAGGATAGTGTTGACGCTGTTCTCAAGTGTGTAACAAATGTTTTTAAAGGCATTAACACTCTGATCGTGTTGGATGACTGTGCGAGTTCTCAAGATGTCAAGAATAGGACTAGTCAATTGGTCAACTTAGCTTTTAGCGCGCGACATTTTATGCTGAGCGTTATTGTCATCACACAACAACTGACGTCGATCGCAAAACCGTACAGAGAAAATATTAGTAAGCTCGTTTGCTTTTACTGTCCGAGTAAGAGTGATATGAAGGTTGTTATTGACGATTACCTTGGAGACATTAGCAGAGAAAAATCGTCGGCGATTGTGACTGCATTAAAAAATAATAAGTACGCTAGACTAGAAATCTCACTGCGCTATCCATACAGTCACGAAGTTGTTATTCCGCAATAAAATATGGGTATAAGTAATAGCGTGATGGTAAAACGCAAAAGTGAAGAAAACCCCACGATTGAGGAGTTAGTTGAGGAGACCCAAGCCGCTAGTACCTCAACTGTGGACACTGACGACATTGACGTTAGGAGAGCCGAGCTTATTAGACTGTCTGGCGATGGTGTGGTGAGTCAGTCCGAAGCGTATATTAAAAAAGCGTCCGCAAAGGTTATCGACAAGATATGGCGTCAATATGAGTTGAAGAGAATGGAAATCGCAAACGCTTTTCTCACCGACTTGCTAATCAGCAAATTCGCCAGCTTACTGGATGGGTTGAACGCTATTGAAAATCCTGACGAACTAAACGACGAGTTGCAAAAAGACCCGCTATTAAAGAAAGACGTCGAGAGCATTGTCGCGATTGTGACACCGTATGTGCCTTTCTTGGGCTTGTTGTCGGGAGGAATCACAACGTCTAAATATGTGTACGACCATCATTTCAGAAGTTCGACAAACACTGAAAATAGCGAGCGGGTGGACTAATTTGCATGTTAGCAGGTGGCTTCATAACAACCGCGCGAGTCCATTCACACAACGGTTTTTTATTCACGATATTTATAGTGTACAATCATAGTGTACGCTCAAAGTTAGACAGTCTTAGCATGGTGGTCCTCACCCCTTCTTCAAACATCGCGATTCTTCTCTCGTGGTCAGCTATCTCCACCTCGCACGACAGCAGGTGGTTGTACGTGGTGTGTCGCTAACAACAACATTCCATTGCGAATAGCAACCACAACTTTTTGAAAAAAAATATTTTAAAATGAAAATATTTTTTCAAAGTGAAAATATTTTTTAAAAGTGAAAATATTTTTTAAAAGTGAAAACATTTTTTTGAAAAGTCGTGGTTGCTATTCGCAATGGAATGTTGTTGCTAGCAACATCAACAGGTGACCTTGATTCGTATAGCAGGTAGAGCACTCTCGCATATGAAATCTACTTAACACTACCACTAAACTCTAGTGGCTCTCTCGCTGAAATTTATTAAACATCGTCACTAGAATCAAAATCTAGTGGCTTTTTTTCGCGCATGAATTGAAACAATGGTAGAGCGCGTCTGTTGTAGTTTGTTGAACACAAATGCGAAAATGGCGACACAAAACTTTCTCTAAATTTGACGAAATGTGTCGTATTTCGTTAAAATAGCGATTTGGTGTTGTCTCGTGAGTCTCGCGTGTGTTTGGCATCAATTTAGTAGAAAACGTGGGAGGGGTGTTTAGATTGACTAACGATCGCTGTAGTAGTATAGCAAGTGGGGCTGTGGGCTTATTCGACCTCAACCGTGAATATAAATACCAAAACATCACCAAATTTGTCGAGTCGTGACTTGGCCAAATTTGGTGATGTTTTGGCATTTATATTCACGGTTGAGGTCGATTGAGCTCGCAGCCCCACTTGCTATACTACTAAGAATCACTGGAAATGTGGGAAGACTTTTTGGAAGATCCAGCCAAAGATACAAGAAAACGTCGACTGTCCTCGAGTAAGCTAAAAGCAAAACTTCATTACAGTTACAAGAAAATGGGAAATTTTTTTGCATTTGAAGACCGTGAAAAATGCGAAGATATTGGAGACGGTCCTTCCCTAGAAGTAAGTAAGGAACAAATTGATCTCGATTTTGATTATTCAAATATCTGGTCAATTCATATGGGAATGAGTCGTAAGCTTATATCTTCCAGCGATATAGTTTTGGCCATTGGTTGTGACGGCTGGCCACGCTCTGCCTCAGAATGGCTTGAACGTCATAGACTTTGGCCTGATAAAACATTAGTTCAAACGATTTGTCAAGAAGGTTTCCATATTGTTCCCAAGAGTTCACCCGAAGGAGACTTTCGTTTGTCTTTTTCGAAAGCAGAGGTGACACTCGTTGGAAATCTCACACCACTACAGCACAAAGTAATCCGTGCTTTCAAAGCCGTCATCAAGTTCAACCAAAGCAGTTGGAGTCCTAAGATCAAGGACATTATTTGTAGCTATCACCTGAAAACGATAGCATTCTGGCATGTCGAGAAATACACACAAGATTCATGGACCGAAGATAATGTTGCCAGCCATTTACTGTCATTGCTCGATGAATTTGCACAAGCATTAAGGAAAGGAAATCTTCCGATGTACTTTTTACCAAAGTACAATCTGTTGAAAAATGATGGAAATCTTGCCGAGGAAATGAAACATATTTCTCATAAAGCTAGTGAACTGGCGAGAGATATACCTGCGATAACCAAGG
The DNA here is from genome assembly GCA_035772405.1 of Chrysogorgia sp. JL179-B06. Classification (NCBI taxonomy): domain Eukaryota; kingdom Metazoa; phylum Cnidaria; class Anthozoa; order Scleralcyonacea; family Chrysogorgiidae; genus Chrysogorgia; species Chrysogorgia sp. JL179-B06. The sequence continues at coordinate 2,081,739 of JAYKKM010000378.1, forward strand.
CTGTGAAGGAAGAAATTCATTATAAAAATATCTTCGACAAGTTGCAAACACAGTTTCTTAGTATTGCACACGCTATGTTGTCGATGCCGGATATTGACGATAATGAAAAAGGTACGAGATAGCGGGATGGGATGAGACAGGATGGGATGGGATAGATCGATAGATATAGTAACTTTATGGGGTTTCTAAAAACATTCTAGCGCTGTACGCGCTAATTGGGGACACAAGAATAAGTTAATAACCTAATTACAAAAAAATATTTAAAAAAAGTTACACTAACTATTACACAAAAATTGCACTAACTATTGTATAAGAGGCAGCTCTGCCAAACGCCAGCCTCTAAAAAACTAAAATCTACATTCCTTATTGTATTATTTAAAACATTAAAATCACATCCTATTAAAAAGAGGTATTATAAAATCAGAGTTTCTTAAATAATATATGTTTTAGTCTCGGCACTGCTAGAAAATAATTATTGAATAAATGGAGGTATACGAGATTATTTTTAACTTTAAACATTAAAGGGGCACTTGCTTAAAGTGACACTAATCCCGAAAATGATAAAGCTTTGTGTCAAAGGACACTTAAAAAGATGAAGAATGGCGTTGACAGTTTTTCGATATCTATTTTCGTTCTCGAGGTATCCAGTTGTATGTGTTATGCTAATAAGGTACATGATGACGTCAAAGTAGACAAACAACATTGTGGGAAATCTAAAGGTCGTGTATATCTGCAAAGTTATCCAATAGAATTATAAAATTAAACGAATCTTAATCTGTAAGTTGAAGTTTGATTGTAATTCTGACTTGTCATCAGTCCGAATGAGATGCGCATGCGCATAGCAAGTCAGTATTCAACGTAAGTGGCACATCAAAAAAGGAACGAATGAGAAGGGAGGGAGGGCCTGGGCATGTGACTCCTTCGTTCCAGACTGATGACAAGCCAGATTTACAATCAAACTTCAACTTACAGGTAAGTTTCGTTTAATTGTATAATTCTACCTTGTCGTCAGTCTACGTCACTTCGGAGCCACGTTAGATTTCGAACGAGTTCAGAACGCGTTCCGAACGAAATCGTAACGCATAAAGTTCAAATATCGTGACCAAATCGGCCTCGGTTCGGCGATCTTCGCTGTTTTCCGAACGTTAATCGTTAATCGAATCTCTTTGAAATAGACTCCACTTCGGCCTGTCTCAAGTCTCAACACACTGGGATCATTTAAACGATAGAAAACTGCGCAAATCAACGACTGTTAAGATATATGTAAGAAACTGGATATAAACGACGAACTGAATAGGCTTTCTTACTACAACATGTGTCTCGACATTATCTTTGCTCGTCGAATTCATCGAACTTCGAGCGACGAGCGGCTTTGTGTCCCGATACTAAAGAGATCTTCGTTCTAAGCGAATCCAAGACACCACATATTTGAATTAATCAAATCTCTTTGAAATAGACTCTACTTCGGCCTGTCTTGATCAACACTGGGATCATTTAAACGAAAGAAAACTGCGCTAACTCTACGACTGTTAAAATATATGTAAGAAACTGGCTATAAACGGCGGCTCTTACTTCGTGTACAAGAGTGAATATACAATCTCAGCACGGTGACAATCTCAGACCGCCACACCGGACACAGAAATTTGCATGAGTAAAATGTTAGTTAGCACTGTATAGAACTGCCTCCTCTTTAAAAAATCCCGTTTATTTTTCTAGGATAGGTTTAATTCATGAATTGGACAATTCCAAGACAAAAATAAACGAGATTTTTTAAAGAACGAGACTGTTCTACACAGTGCTAAATTTCTGTGTCCGGTACATGACGTAAGAGCTTAACGGCGAACTGAATATGCTTTCTTACCATGGAAATTGACAACATTCGCCTCTAAATTCATCTTTGCTCGTCGAATTCATTGAACTTCGAGCGCCGAGCGGCTTAGTTCTTCGATTAAGAGTGTCCCGATACTCAAGAGATATTCGTTCTTCAAGCAAACCCAAGACACCACAGACTTGAATTTGTAACTATTGTTTTGACGTCTGATATAATTATGCATGAATATTTCAGAGTTAGTTATGGCATAAATTAGATCGTTTTGGAAAATATCCCATAGCAAAGGGCCAAACGTTGATCCTTGAGGACATCTCCTATCTAGGGTTTTCCATGTGTGGTTATTGACCGATTCATGCTATTCCGAATTAAAAATAAAGCTATAATTCTCCGAAAAATTATAAGCCTTTATTTTCCTAACGATTAATAGCGGAGGGTATAACGAGTCGAAGGCCTTGCTCATATCTGTCGAAATAACGCCCACTATTTTTTATTACCTATTTCAGAAAAGGAACAAAATGACAAAACAGTGGTTCAAGATGATTTAACAGATGATAACTTGGACGTGTTGGTTAGAAACGTCAGTGATGTCGTGCAAGATGATCATGAGTTTGTCAAGAATATCATTTCACATTTTCAAAAAGTGCATGAAGAAAAACAGTCAGAAATGTTCATCAGTCTAGACTGATATTATTTATTAGTGATCCCTTGGACAGATAAGAAATATTGTCGATAATGCAATAAATATACATTTATATATAATAAGAATAAATATGAAGCTAATAAGTTCACAAAAGAACTGAATATAATATGAAAAAGAGAAATAAGAGAACATCAAATGATGTCGAAAAATACTTAAGTAAGAGTCTCAGGGGGCGTAGCTCTAAAATAAGGGCCCGCGGGCAATACTGAATTACAAGGGCAAATTTAAAAATAATAATTTCGTTGAAATCAATTTTATCTCAAGACTAATTCTGGTTTTATGTCTTTCTATGTGGCAAGTAGCCTAAAATTCAAAATATCGGGCATTGGTTTTGATCTATAGTTATTTACAAACTTCACACTCCAAAATATTTGCGTCAAAAGCAAGGTTATCTATTTTTAGCGGGGTCTTACTAAAAAGACAGATTGCAATTTTGGGCATTCCCGCGATTAAAATTCGCGTGAATGTGGCGTAGAAAAAATATTGCGATAATTATATTGCTCCCATAAGACATTGGGGCCCATCGGGAAATGGTAAGAGTACTTACGAATTTCCATAGACGAGGTTTCGGACGAGATGTCTTTCGTCAGTTCAGATGTTTTACGATAATTGCAAATTACCATCATGCGCCACTGAATAAATCTGATATGAAGAAAGACACATCGAAGTAAGAGTTAGATCCCGAGAAGGAGGGTTTTATGCTATATAAAGCGCCGAGGACGCGCAGCGTCCGAGGGCTTTATATAGAAATCCCGATATTCGAGGGATCTATCTGATTTAGTTCATGATTGAGGAGGTTTTCCAACAAAGTTTTGTCCATTTCATACCGGACCGGTATAACATAGTGGTCAGTGACGCTGCTTGGACTTTCCAAAGTTAAGCACCGTACCTCTGGTACACTAACTGGATGGGTTACCATATTGGATTATGGCAACACTAATTTTCAGTCTTCCGGGACCGATATGAGCAGTGCTAATTGGAGGTCGAGCTTTCACCAAGAGCCTTAAATAAAAATTGGTACCAGCTCTGGCTGAGGTAAGTGGTTAATTCCAGGGATAGGAGTGGCGCCCACCCCTACCTTCGGGTAGCAACTAGAGAAAGAGGAGCCTGCGGGTCGCCTCCGGCTACGGCCGGCCAACTTTTAACTTATTTTTTGTCCATTTTATCCACCTTGGACAAAGATTTCCCTAGTTTTTCCCATCATTTTTTATCTAATTAGTATTCATGGTCTTTATGCTAGATAAAGCCCGCGGTACATCAAAGAAAACCGACTCAATCATGAACTAATACGCAATAAGTACTCTTTTTTGACATATTGAAGTTTCTTATTTTAAGTTTCCTTTTTCATATTATATTCATACATTTCTATACTAATACCAGATATATGCCACTAATCAAAATCTATATAAATATTCAGTGGTAAACACTGGTAAACAATCCTTATTACAGTATATGTGGCAAATAAATATCGGCAAGAACTTCCTAATAAGAAAAAAATTAATTATCTTTTTCTAAAAATGTTTAGCAAATAATCTCATTCAAATAAACTGCATGTCAAAGTAGTATAATTATTGTTATATACTGAGCTCTGTTTTTGCTTGCGTGAGACACGATTTCATTGGTTGATACGTGGTCACATGACATGTAGCAAACAAACTATTGCCCCTACCCAGCATTACCACCATTATATATACATAACTGGTGACTAGGCTTTCGGATGAAACGGCCTCCGTAGCTCAGTGGTCAGAGCAATGCATTAACATCGCAGGGTCTCGGTTTGATATGTTGCATTTTTCGCAACTGGTCCCGGTTTCGTCTTAAAATGTATATATTTCAACACTCGAAATTTTCCTTCACCATAAATCCTAAGAATATTTCCAGCCAAGGTCCGCAAGTAAGCAACAAGTTTGTTAATATTTTTGGGGTGTTCAAAGCGTGAAAGCTTATCCGAAGGATATTAGTTCTATCCAGTCGATTTGACTTGATTTCCAGTTGACCAATTCAATAGTTTTCTGATAAAAAATAGCAGGTGCATAATATGCTGTTGTGAAAACATGGATAATGCTATTCACTCGCTATTTTCTCAGATGGCCATTAAGTGGATACAAAATATATTCGCTGGATATAGGATTTATCCCCCGGATAAGCTATCCAGGTTTTGAAGAACAGATTCCAGGTATTTACTGTATTTGTGATTTCGACTTTCTTTTTTTTCCAGCTCCGATAGCTGGCCCTTGAAAATTAATATCTGGCTTTATACGGAAGTGTAGCTTCCCACAGCGCCCCAGTACCCATTAAAGGTGTCGCTTCTTCGACTGTTTTTGATAATATTCTTTCAACGAATGGCGTTTAAATTTACCTGAAAACGTACCCTGATGGTGTTCGATAAGCTTGAAGATACGAATTGCACTGCGCGATTGAACATGATGAATGCGTAATGAGCATGAATATGGCTTTCTTTGCTCTTCTCCTTTTTCTCCTTTTCGTAGCTTGTATACTTGGTTTTGGACTGTAAAGTCCTCATCTGGCAACCCTCATGACTCTTTGAGCTTTTGGCATGGCCATCAGATCAACCGTCGTTGCGGTCTGGTCCGGAATATTCAAGTTCGAACTTTGAATCGCTATGTTCGCTTCCGATCTATAGAAGTTATTCTGGTAAGAGATCGAGCTACTATAGCAATTCCTGTGCTACTAGACAATTGTTGCTATTGAAACTTTCTGGAAATGTGGAATGTAATCCCGGCCAAATGCTTTCGAAGTCGTCTAATTGTGGTGAATCTACTAAATCGCGATGTGCGGGCTGTCTTAAAAGCACAAGAAGAAATCAAGATGGCGTCTCAAGTGTACATGGGTATGTCTGCTAAAGAGCTTCGCTGTTTTCGGAGACTCTCTCAAGGAATATGGTATTGTACTCCTTATAGTTTGCCGCAGTTCTCTGATAGCGTTTAAATTCAACTCCTTTGACCAAAGTTTTAGTGAACAATTGAGTGGCTCGAGTTCGGTGACGCAATTTCCCCTTTCGTAAACGGTCGTTACCATCCCAGCTCTCATAGAATGTTGGGTAAGCGGAGTGAAATTCCTCGTGGTCCCAAGGTTCCCGCATACTTTGTTTGGTGCGGTGACATGTTCGTCGTGAAATTCAAAATATGTAAATATTTAGTATTTAGTATACAGAAGAGCGTTCATGCAGAAGAAATTATACATGGCAACTCTCAATTATGGACCAGTAAATTCGATTTTGTGATCGATAGTCACAACGTAAAGATACTTTCCGAAAGGCAAGCGACGTTATTCGGGATTTCGAAATATCAATCGCAACAACGTGTGCTCTGAGGTTTCAAAATATATTTGTGGACTGACAAAATATATTTGTCGACCGACAAAATATATTTTTCGACTGAAACTATTATATGCATGCGCATTGCATATACTGTATAGACCACCGTAAAATACTGTATAACCATAAATGCAGTTACAGTAAGCATTTCTGCATTTGCCATAGAACATTCGTAAAGTCACGTACTAGTCATAGACAGTGGCGGCGCCATGCCGCGCAGTTTTTTTTGGGGGGGGGACAATCGAGGGACAAACTAACTTTGGGGGAGGGGCAAAACCTTTTTCACGCAACAGTAGTGTTATAAAACTGTAATTGACGTTTTCTGCGAATTAAAAAATGTCATATCCTAAGGGCTAAGGTCAAGTATAGTTTAAACTGGAAAGTTTCCTACAATTCACTTCTTTATCTTAAAGTAGATTCATTATTAGTACTTGTATTTATTAGTAGATTCATTAGAGTTACTCTTGTGCCCTTTCGGAAGCGCAAATACGCAATTATGATGCATTGATGTACTGTATTTACGTTCCAAAATAAATATCTCTAAATCTAGGGAGCAAATGGGGGGGGGGGCAGAAAAAAAAATGGGGGGATGCCCACCCTTGACCCTCCCCTCGCGCCGCTACTGGTCATAGATGCTTTTAAATAAGTGATAAAACGTGTTGTGCTGCGTATAGGAAGTGTAGAAATACAAATAAAAATGTATAATAATGTTCAGGTGTACTGCCGAAATAGTGTGTAAGTTGTCTTCGAAACGTCAGACAACTTATACACACTATTCCATAGACTTGCTCCAAATCTGCCTCTTTTCGTGTTTGTTTAAATTTGTTTTTTTCAAAGAACTCGTTATGTAGATGCTTGTTCGCTTTTTATATATAAATATTATGAAAGAACACGAGGAGTCGCGAAATAAAGTGTGCGGGAACCTTGGGACCACGAGGAATTTCACTCCGCTTGCCCAACATTATATGAGAGCTGGGATGGTAACGACGCTTCGAGATGGTAACGACCGTTTACGAAAACTCTGACTGGTTGATATCAACGGCTGCTTCAAGAACAATCTCAAAATCGCTCACCTTAATATCAAGACATCAGTATTTACAACAAAATTGATGAGGTAGTCGATTTATTAAATAAATGTAATTTTGACATGTTGTTTATTGCTGAAACGAAGATCGACATCTCAGTACCAAATTCATTTCTAGCTCACCTGCATTATCGCGTTCTTGGACAGGATAGGAAGAAGGATGCTGACTGTGCGATTAATATCAGATTGTATCGGCGAACGAAACTGGAACCCGTTCGCAATGAGTCGATATGTCTAGACGTTAAGGGTTGTGGAAACTCCTGGTTCTTAGTATGTGCTTGCTGCCGGCGTTCACCAAATAAATGTAAAATGGCAGATTTTATCTCGTCTTGTTCTACCACAGGCGAACAAATATATGCCAAGCGTAAGGAAATACTATTTATTGGGGATTTTAACATGAATATGTTCACGGGTCCTGATAAAAGTCGAGAACCACATCGGGTCATGTCTGGCTTTTGTGATCAATTTTGTCTGTCTAAGGGGCCGATTATATGAGAGTTTTCAGCCCGTTTGTAACTTTAACCGGGCTGAAAAGCCAGCCCGGCGTCGCGATCAAAGTACTGTAAAAACGAATTTGCGATTACATGAGGAAAGTTTCAGCCCGGCAAACCGGGATGAAATTTCAGACCGGTTTTATCAACCGGGCTAGGATTTTCCACTCAACGAAACGGGCTGAAAAATTCCATATAATCGCAAATCATAATTTTAAACCGGGCTGAAATTATTGGAGCATGCGCATAGTAAACTACCTGTAAATCAAAATAATTAATCAACATGGCGGCGAATGCAGTTGAGATTCAGGCTGTTGTGGTTGCACGTTTTAGATGGGATAAGGGCGAAAAAGTTGATCATCTTATCAAATGCTTGGCTGGTTACAAAGTTGCATGCATTTACGAAGGAAAAGATTTCAACGCCGATAAGCCAAAAATGTATGAATGTCTTCGAGAAGATATGGCTCGAATCTATCAGGACGAACCCAGTTCGTTTGGACCTGTCAATATCACTGCCGATCCCTTCTTCAACAAATCCAAGGATGCCATGACCGAACAAGAGTTATTGGAAGAAAAGAAGATTTCACAGAAGAGAAAAATCGACAAGGCCCTTACGAAACGTGGCTATACCAGAGTGCAAGAAAAACTGAAAGAAATCCGTCAAAAATTTTCAGAAGCTGTGACATCAGGACGGAGAAGTGGCAGCGGTAAGATTATTCTGGAATTTTATGATAAGTTGGTTCAGATATGGGGTGGTTCCCCAGCTACAGAACCTTTGTCTTCTGGTGTCTGCACTCAAGATATAAATAGTGTCAACATTGATGATGAACAGGAAGGACATAATTCAGTCGCATCACTTGATTACAATGATCATGGTAATTATTTTATGGTTTTGATATTTGTCCTTGTCTTGCAATTGAAATTGTTATGTACTGTATCGTAATGTTTTTATAAATAATTATATCTGTAATAAACAAATGTTATTATAATTATTTTATTTGTCTCTGTATTCTGGTATTTTGTACTTGCATTGTAATAGAAATTTGACATGAACTTTATCTTATTTTTTTTAATAATTATTTTGAGTTGTCATAATCAAATGTCATTGTAATTATTTGTAAAATAAGGAGGCCTATCTTATAAAGCGTCTTGGTTTCTTATGGGCTCAGCCTTCCCTTTATTATTTGTATTTATCTTTGTGTAAATTAACTGTGGCAAATAAACTTGATTGATTGATTGATGGTGGTGATAATGATCTATTGATCTTGCTTTAGGTGCACAATGCAGTGATGAAGAACCTGAACAGTTAACTTCAGTGTCAAATGCAAAACGCAAAAGTTCATCTCCTATCCCACAACTTATTGATGATGAGAGAAAGCACCTGGAGAGAAAACTGAGTGCAGCACAGAGAGACCAGCTGTTATTAAAAGAAACAAAAGAGGATGCACAGTTGAAGCGTGATATATCAGATGCCATTCGTGAGTCCAATGCGTCTTTCTCTAATTCCATTCAACAAATGAGTAATTCCATGTTGCAAATAGCTCAAGGCCTCACAAAATCTGTTGAAATGATGACAAAAGCCATGGTTTCAGATTCACATCACACACCGGCACCTGTTAATTTACACCCACAATATGGGCACTTTCAGCATGTGAACAATTATGCAGGTTTACAAGGATTTGATATGCCGCACAATTCAAATCATCAGTTTCATGGTTCTGAAACCGATGATAGCAACGACATTGAACATGAACCAAGAACATTTCATCAACTTTGACCATTTTTAACTTAAATTTAAAAAAAACAACCCTAGAAAGGGTCTGAACAACGGTAAAATGTTATTTGCCACAAGAAAGACTCCAATTCACATTATTTTATTTATTCCTCAAAATAAGCTTAAGAACAATAGCTTGTTTGAACTGTTATTGTTATCAAATTATTATAGTTATCAGATAAATTGTTGTTTCCAATAAAAATGTTCATATTGTTTTAAATAAAATGATGGTTTACAATCAACTATTCAGGTTTACTTGATAACAATATACTGTTGTATTTTAGTAGTTATCTGGTAAATTATGTTGTATGTATTCTGTAAGAACTGTTCGAACATATTCCCCTTCCTCATTATTACACGAGTAAACTGGATCAGGAATATTTGAATAGCATTCCTCGTCTTCATGGTGTTTCATTATTTGTGCTTGGACTTCCTCTTCATCTAAACCACAATTCTTTCCAATCTCACAATAGTTGTGAAGAACAAAACAACTGTATGCAACCATTGGAACAATTTCAAATCTCAGGTCAACTTTTCTGTTCATGAATCCCCAGCGAGCCTTGAGACGACCAAAAGCACATTCTACTTGGTTTCTTCCAGATCGCAGCATGTTGTTAAAAATGACATGTTTATTTTCTGTGCATGTTTGGTATTCTTTAATACAAAATGGTGTTAAGGAATATGCTGGATCTGCAAGCAAGTAATTAGGTATTGCTTCATACTGTGGTAGTGCTGTGAAGAAAGTTTGTGGAAGTTCTCCTTGTTGCAATTTGGAATTTACTGCGGAGTTAGCAAATATTTTTGCATCATGGACTGAGCCTGGCCACCTGCAATCAATGTCCATAAACAAGCCTTTACTGTCACATATTGCTTGGATATTGAGTGAATAAAATTGCTTATAATTGAAATAATCTTGCGCATTTGACAAATGGCTTTTGAATCTGATGTGGGTGCCGTCAATGCACCCAAATGCCTGTATCATACCAAACTTAAGCTCAAATTCAGAAACTATTTTCCTCATTTCCTCTTCATTTTTCGGCAAATAAATGTATTTTGGGCCTAGTTTTTTACTGATTGCATGACATACTTCTTCAATAGTCTTTGAGACCGTGCACTGGTGGATACCAAACGTATTTGCTGTCATCCACAATGACCCAGTGTCCTTCAAATAATAAAGCGTTACAGCCAATTTTTTCTCGGTGTTGAGGAAGCGATAATTGGGGATATTGGTTTAAGGTGCTATGAATGGTTCTAGCTCTGCAACTAAATCAAAAAAGGACTCCCTGCTCATTCGAAAATTCTTCTTCCATGCAGTCTCAGGCACATTTGCTCCCAACATGTTTTGCCACCACTGTTCAGTCCGTCCATTCACCACCCATTTTGATCTTGGTTTTCGTCTCAAACGCTGCAGTTGTAAGTATCTTCTTTTTCTGCCACTCATTCTTCTTTTGAAAGATATGTATGCAGCCAAAATCAAGTTCCTTTTGGCTGCCAACAGTTTGTACGCAACCACTATGCTATTCAGTTGCAAAAGGAGAGTTAGAAGCAAACTGAACTGCGAAAATACAAAAAGAGCCATTTTTTTCATGTTACGTGACGCCATTTTAAAACGACATTTTAAAACGACATTTGAAATTCAGCCCGGTCAATGTTACTAACGGGCTGAAATTACCATATAATTGATGGAAATTTCATCCCGGTTAAAGTTGCAAACGGGCTGAAAACTCTCATATAATCGGCCCCTAATACAATCGACGATGCAACTAGAGTGACAACTTCAACAAAAACCTTGCTGGATTTCATTCTAGTTTCACACCAGGATCGATTTGCATCAAGCGGCACGTTCGTTGCAGCTCGGAATAAGTGACCATGACTTATTGTTCATTGTTAGGAAACAAAAGCTACCAAAGCCCAAAGCACGTAAATATAGGTTAATGAAGAAACTCGACCAGGCGTCTTTTCTTTCAGACCTTAGAAACATCCCATGGGATATCGCCAATATAAATTTGATAATGTTTGGCCACACTGGGCGAGACAGCTATAATGGGTGTTGTGAACGAGCACGTAGAATCAACTACCGTGGATTAACCCAAGTATCCAAAAAGAAATGCGTTGAGGAACCGCCATATAAAAAATTCCGGCGTAATCCTAATGACGAAAAATGGACTATTGTTTTTGAAATGGACTATTGTTTAAAGAGTGAGTGTCAGGGTAGTGCTTTGCGCGCTTGTGTTTTTGTTTTCATACGAATTCATTGCAGTGCATCGCATCGTTAGAACTATAATTTGCATGTGAACTCTAGATTTATTTGGATATGTTGAAATTGGAGTCCAATCCTGACTTCGGGGCGTTATGAAGTTAATGTTCAAGACGATTTGAACAGCCTGCGGTTCGCTTGTTTGTGAACCACTGCGGGCCGCGCGCAACGCCGTTTCTGACGAACAAGCTGGCCCGGACGGCTTTAGTTCCTGAATCTTTGCAAATTCAAATGAACAAAACATCAGAAGAAACAAAATATATTTATTTACTAGTCACTCATCAAACACTTCCATTCGCAAACTTATTCGCGCTGTTTCAGCAGCATAACCCAGCCTTCAACGCTTCGGAGGCGAAGCGCTTGTAGCAGCTTCTATGTATCGAAATTATTACTATAGTAAATGATCAATTTAACGAAAAATATCACAATAATTGATCACTCAGGTATATTTACTTCTTAGAAAACTTGAAAATGGATAATTTATAAGAAGGATTAATCAAATATCGACGGATTCGTTTGTAAACTGAAATAGGCGTCCCATAAAATGGCCGCCAAGAAGAAAACTAGCGCGCAAAGCACTACCCTGACAGCGGGGCTAGTGATTCATCATCCGGCTCTGTTAATCAATCAATCAATCAATCAATCAATAGCATTTATTTAAACACGATTTAAGTTTATATGCAGCACATTGCTGATGTGGTCGTGTGTTTACTTAAAAAGTTATTTACAGCTATAAAATTTGCAATAAAATGAAAATATTAAAAGTATTATATAAAAAAATAAAAAAATAAAAAAATAAAAAAATAATAATAATAATTTTTTACAGTAAAATATATAAGTATATAACAGATATAATAATATGGTTTAAAAATATGTATAATTATCGTCCTTATTATTTGAATATATTTTAAAATCTTCTGTTTCCAGATTTATTTCGGGAAAAGATGAAACCATTATACTACCCAGCAGCAAGTAAAATATACGTGTTAACACTATTCACCTAATTGAGGACTTTAAAGTTGTCTCGAATCCTAGTATGGTGTTTAATGAGTATTTCTCGACTCCGGTTATTGAGCCTTTCTGTAGAAGACTTTGAGAGCCATCCAAGCGTTGTGTCAATCAGAAATAAATTGTATAATTTAGCTTTTTCATTTGATCCAGTTACTTCTGTCTACGTAGCTGCTCTTCTGGTTGGACTGAATGTCAAAAAATCATGTGGTCCCGATGGTTTTTCAACGAAGATACTCAAGATCGTTGCACAGTTTTTTTTTTCCACTAACGAGATTGTTCAATCACTGAATCGAATCATCCCAGTCACCTATGCAGTGGAAATTGAGAAATGTGTCCCCTGTACATAAGAAGGAAGAAGAGACAATTAAATTGAACTATCGCCCGGTTAATGTCCTGTCTACCATATCCAAATTGTTCGAGAAAGTGATGTACGACCAATTATATATAAAAAAATTTCTCTGGCAATATGTCTGGGTTCCTTCGTGGCCATTCTTGTTGCACTGCATTATTAAAGCTTACTGATGATTGGCGTAAGGCTCTCGATCAGAGAAAGGACATAGGAATTGTGGCCATTAACTCTGCTTGGAAGTGTTTGAAGTCAGTTATGTGCACTGCGAAGTATCTTGTTGCATCATATAGTTCCCTGCGCAGGCTACAGTAGCCCGAGTTAAATATTAAAATATTCATGAATCATTAGTGAATTATATATATATATATATATATATATATATATATATATATATATATATATATATATATATATATATTTAATCTATCTGTCTGGAGTTCGCGTCCTTCTTTATACTTTCACTTTTTACATTTTAAGCGTTTTGTATCCTTTGGATCCTCCGTCAAGCGACATCATCGTTGGTTATACAATTCTTAAACGATTCGATATATATATATATATATATATACTATATATGTATATATATATATATATATATATATATATATATATATATATATATATATATATATATATATATATATATATATATATATATATATATATATATATATATATATATATATATATATATATATATATATATATATATAATGAACTTAAGACGTCTTGTGTCGCTACTCAGAGTTTCACGCGTTCATGCGATCATCAGGAAACTGAGAAATATTGATTCATCCGCAACTATGCAGGGGCGGATCCAGCCCAAAATCTGACTGTTGCAAATTTGTGAAGTGTATTATTGAAGGGGGGTACGGGGGCATTCCCCCCCGGAAAATTTTGAAATCTAGAACCTCTCTAACGCGATTTCCCGCAATCTGAGCGCACATTTACAGCTAATTTTGCATCAAGAACGGTTCGAATTTTCCACAAAAACAAAGAATCAAATATAATTTAGAGTAACATTTCATGTTATCTTATATTTATGAAAAAACACACTAAACACTGTCAACAATATCAAATTATTTGTGCAAAGCATTACAATAGTACTGTATCGATTGACCAACTTACCTGCCCTTACTGTACTTTTATACCTGCTCTTCCACGTCACACAAAAAATTTATGCAAGGTAGAATGCTTAATAATTTTTTTTCTGTACAAAACAGTTATACTAATTTACTAGGCAGCAACCCCACTAAGACATATGCTTTTAAAGAAATGATGGTTGTACAGAAGCACAAAAATTTAGGAGCTTTCACTGCACAGGTACAGAATAATCAGTTTCAAATCATCAGCTTGGTGCTGCAACAGCAGCATAGTAGCAAGGGAAGATATTTAATTTAAAATCATCATGATACAGCAGCATGAGGATGCAGTATTTAGGAAAGTTATTTACATGTAGTTCAAAATCATCTTGATACAGCAGCAGAATGACAGTTAGGAAAGTTATTTAATTGAAAATCATCTTGATACAGCAGCAGAATAGCAGTTATATACAACAGCCAAATAGTGGTCAGTAAGCAAAAGCAGTTCAAAATCTTCTTAAGACAGTGGTTAGGAGAAAAAACCAGTTCAAAGTCATTAATATAGTACAGCAGTCAAATATACACTGTAGTGATCAGGAGGGAAAGCAATTCAAAATCATCTTGAGACAGCTGCTCAGCCAAAAAGTGGTTGGGCAGAAAAAGCAGCTCAAAATCATCTTAGTACAGCAGCCAAATAGTGGTAAGGAACATGTTCATTTGAATAAAAATTAACAATATATACTGTAGCTTAATAGAAACATACAACAACCTGGACAATCAACTTCACACATCTAAGGAAGTTTAATAGAACTTGATAGTGACATGAGACATAGAAATGAGGAAAATTGGCAGAAGCATTATTGTGAGCTTCTGCAACAATAGCCTTTATTGGATCTTCTTTTGTCAAATGTTTGAGTGCATTATTTGACAAATACATAGACAAATACATAGCAAATGCATTTCCTTTCTGATGAAATAATTATAATAATAATAATAATAACATGCAGCTATAATTTGACTGGTTAATACTTGGTCATTGAGCTAGTTAATAAAAACATTGCTGCTATCAATCAAGGACCTGCCTATAAATGCACCTTTATTGTGCTGCTGCTCAACCAAATGGATGTAAGGAATATATAATAGAGAGCAATTCAGGTAAATATGACATAGACCTCTTTCATAATGGCACCCAAATTAAATATTCTTTTATATTCATTTAAATTAGCCTTTAAGACCTTGTTTGTGTGTCTGTAACATACAGTATAAAAGAATATTTAGACTGAC
The DNA here is from genome assembly GCA_035772405.1 of Chrysogorgia sp. JL179-B06. Taxonomy (NCBI): domain Eukaryota; kingdom Metazoa; phylum Cnidaria; class Anthozoa; order Scleralcyonacea; family Chrysogorgiidae; genus Chrysogorgia; species Chrysogorgia sp. JL179-B06. The sequence continues at coordinate 2,096,939 of JAYKKM010000378.1, forward strand.
CGACATTATGAAAGAGGTCTACAGTGCAATAGAACAGGCATTAGACAGACAATTGCCATCTCCCGCAGTTCTAGAGGTGGTTTAAAGAGATTGATATACATGTACCTGTAAGCACATTAGGCCCAATTCTGCATGGTCAACTTGTATTAATTTATAGCAATGGAATAGTGAACACCAAGGGCGTCAATCCTGGGGGGGACGGGGGGATGTATCCCCCCCACTTTTTGACCAATGTATGATTATCCCCTTCTGACTTTCCGCAAACGATGCAGTCATCCCCCCCACTTTCAGACACGGATTTTCGCGCTTGGTGAACACACAAGGCCGGTCTGAGGTCTGGCTGGCCTCGTGTAAACAATACACCCAACATTAATAATTATTGCTAGAACTATCAGTTTATACAAACTGAAAAGGTAATTTTAACGAACTGTAGTAAGGCCTATTACTAAACAAAACTTGCTTTTGGACTATTAAACAAAGACCATTCATTTGTGACATTAATAATATAAATATTATTATATTAAAGACAAATGTTCTCCAATCTGGCAAGTCACAAATTACAAACAGATGAAAACATATTCAATATAAACTAATTAGCATAATATGTATTATTCATGAGCCGGCAGGCTACATAAGTTACATTGTCTGTACCTTTTTGTTGGTCGTGATTTGAAGACCGGCGGACAATTTCCTGGCTGTGTCGAAACTGCAACTTCGAAAAGTAATAAGTACGATAATCGACGTCCTTCTTGTTAAATTTACTTGTGAGAAGTTGTTCGCAATGGTGTACAATAACATCCATCTTCAACAGTTGTTGTAAAACGTTGGAAGCCATTGTGATTGAACAAAGGCTGAAAATGGACGAACGTTGGTAGCAAACCATATCACATCATCGGAAAGTTAATAGCGATTGCTTGCTATTGCGACATCTGTTGCAAACTGTTGCAAAATCCGGTGTTGTGATTGGTTTGCAACACAAAACGCGTCGTGCAACATGCTATATTTAGCGCAACTGTTGCAGTCGGCAATCGTCGACGCGCCTTTAGCGCGATGCTAGAATGGCTAGTGTAAATTTTTAGGCGAGAAGGGCGCGGGCGGTTGGGGCGAACAAGCATTTCAGGCTATGGAATCGCGGGTTTGGGCGCGCCACCAATGATCCGGTAACGGTCTGGTAACTAAAGTATGATACATCATGATTCGCGCCGCAAATGAGGCCACGCAGTTTTGAAAAACGTGAGTCCGTGACTGTGAATTGGTATTGCATTTAAATTTCTAATTTAATTACAATTTCCTCTGCAAATTCTGACTGTTGCAAGTGCAACAGTTGCAACACCCTAGATCCGCCCCTGACTATATATGTCATGTTATAGGTGTGATATTATATATGGATGTTTGATTGATGTGCCCGTTTCTTCCTCGCACGCTTTAAATTGTTTGTTATAAATTTGTTCTTGTGGCGGCATTTTGAGACGATTTCACCCCTCTTGTTTAGAAGACGTTTTTTTCCGGCTTTTACCAGCTGCAATTTTTCTTCCAAGCAAGGTTACACTTTTTGGCACCACTTTGGTAGGATGCTGCATGACTCAAAATCGGCCAGGTTACAGAGAAGCTACGTTTGTTTCTTTTGAGTCTCCAAAGTATACTTCGATAGCTCTGTTTCGTTCTCGTACAACTCATTTTGGAAAGATTTTTGGTGGTTTCTGTATCGCTGTTTAAACTCGTTTGCCGTCATCCCGATATAAATTTTCTTTTCGCTGCTATCCGTTGTCGAAACTTCCGCTTGATACAGTATATGACGTTGGTTGTCAGGCAGTTTCCTTGTAGTGGGCACTCGCTCTTATTTCGGCAGTTTCATTTTCTTTCTTTATCCGTGTTGGATGGTCTTCCGGATTTCTGATTTCCGCAAAGGGTTTGATCTTATTGACCATGGCATATTGTTAGAGAAACTCTTGCAATTTAATATATCCACAGATGTTTATTAAGATGGGTAGCTTCGTAGGTAAATTTATAACTAATATCAAACCAGGGAATCCCATTTTCCCATTAATTCATGATAGAGTTATCCGGGTAACATCAAATCACACATTAAGATCTGGGAAGCAATGCTATCCTATGCCTACCAGGACGGGATCGATTTGCCAATTTTGCCACTGTGAAGTTTCAACCGTACTAATTAGGTCACAAGTTTATTATAATTATATTATTATATATATTTAATATAATTAATTATAGTGTATAATCAGCCTGTAATTCAGTTTTTTTAAATTGCAACTGGCAGAAATAAACAATTATTATTATTATTATTATTATTATAGACGTCTTTGAGTCATACTGTGGTAGCCGAGTCTAGGTTTCTGCAGCGTTTCTGTGTTATTTGGTCAATGTCGCGATTTGACAATGATCCAGGCTGTATAGAACACACTGTAAACAGTAAAGCTTGATTTTGCGAGTTCTTTTGGACCTTTGAACGCAATGTTGTCAAGTGATTTCTTTCTTCACTTCTGATCTGGTCACCGAAGTGTTCTTTGTGTGTTCGAGGTGTTCACTGATATTTAGCGATTTCGAAACGGTTCGTCCGCGCGATCTCAATGATACTATATAATGAATGCCAAGTTAGTTATGAATGCCAAATCTAATAACTGCAATCGAGTGAATATTGGCCGAGATAACGTTCAAATATCTACGACGAAGCGGCCACCTGATTGCCGATTAATTTCTAAGTACATTAAAATGTTTTTACGAAGGGTATGCGTATTCGCATAATATAATTGATACATATGTTGTGTATTTAGACTCGGTAATTCCAATCTGTTTTCCAAATTGAAATCGGTTAAATATTAACCGAGATAACGTTCAAAATCTACGAAGAAGAGGTGCAACTCCTCATGGTACGAGCTAAGATGGCCACAACATTTTTCGTTTCTGGGATAACTCATTGCTCACTTAAATTATCACCAAAACATCACTGCAATCTCTTAGATTTAATTATATCATGTTGGATCAATAAATACCGACTGCTACTGGTGGGATATGAGAGTTTCATTGCGAACAATCGATCTCATCAGTCCACCATTTACATTTTTTTTTTTAAATTTAAAAGCTTTAACAGAGCAGAGAAAGGACTCTAAGTCCAGGCAAGCTCTGACTTTGGGTCTATCGAGGCTTTTGTGCAAACTCTTACTCCTTGGAGACCACTGAGGACCTCCACTCATCCACTCAGGTACGCTTCCGCAACCACAAATCATCTATGGTCACTAATACAAGAAAGTTGTGAAGGCAGTACATTTTAATACATCGCCGCACAACCTTGTAGATATTAGATTTGTTTTAATGGACAATTTGCATTATAGCAATGCATCATGGGTAAAATGGTAGCGCTTCATTTGCAGGGGAAATGGCCGCCACGAAGTGAGCATAATTTTGCTTGTGAAAATAATTGATTATTTTAAGCACATTGTCTGTAGCGCAGAAGAATTTGGAAACGGGAAATGTAGTTAGGGGATTATAAAGTACGTTGTGTACCAAACACAGCGAAATCACAGCAGAAATGGACGAGAAAATTGCTATAGATCTATTGAAGGAGCGAAGAAATATGGCAATAAATATGTTCTTTTTTTTGCCTCACAGACATGTGTGTGTTGTTATTTTATTACGATCTCGTATTTGCTGAATCATCAAGTGTTCTATAATGATTTTTTCGTTTGTTGAAATTGACAAACTTTGGCCATGATGTCTGTCACTTGTTCGGTAAGCATGTCCTCTGAAGACAATGTTTTTAAATTATTTTGGCGCGAAAATAAACCGGTTTTATCGGTAACGGCTCTGGCACTTTGTAAAAGCACCAAGGAGAAAGCATTTTTGCCTGGGTTTCTGCTGTTGTTTTGCTTTTCTGTTTCGTTTGTTGTGGTCGATTTATATGCTGTCAAATAAACTAGTAGGTTCTAGAACTAGTGTAGGGCCGTAGGCTGTAAATATAAATTCATAACTCTAAATTCGTTAAAAACGTTGAAAATTTACCGAGTTTTGTTGCTGTGTTGTAGGAGACAAGCTTTTAAAACAGTGACTTGGAAATTAACATAATTTTAGGCTATAGTAGCCTGAGTCACCCGAGTGTAAACTATTTTTCGACTTAAAAATTCGAATCTATTCATAGGATAATATATATAGTAGACTAGTGCATTGTTTAAAATATAGGTTTAGTAGTAGTTATAAATCTTGATATAGTTATATTAAAATTTTTAGATTGGTATAAACTGTATATATACATAGAGTAAATTTGTAAATAGTCAATTGTAAAATATATAATGATATAAAAGCATATCAATAACATAAATATAATTGTAAATAAGAAATAGGTTTTAGTATTAATTTATATAATGGATCATGAACCGGGTCCTTCAATGGAGTCAGACAAAGAATTGCCAACTTGAGGAGGCGGGGGATTAACTATACGTGTTCACTTCGTACCAAATAAGTATCACAAAGTTTGTTCCAGACATTTTGAGGGTGGGAAGAAGACTTGTCTTTATAACATTCCAACCATTGTACCTAAATTAATATTGCCAAGACCAACAAAGCCTAGACCAACATCAAAATGTAGGGATAGAGCCATTACAAAACAGGACAATCACAGTCAGATGAAAGAAGAAAGTGCACCATTGGAAGACATGCAACAACAGAGGATGTCAGAACTTGAGCATTTAGTTAAGACTCTTCGACAGAAAAACCAAGAGCAAGAAGAAGAGATTTGCAGTCTTAAGAAAATGGTTCAGCAAAAAACGTTCTCTGTAGAACGGTTTAAGAACAGAGATAGTGATTTTGAGTTCTACACTGGGTTCTGTGATTACAGCACATTTAAGGCATTTTATGATTATCTTTGTCCTGCTTGTGATAGGTTACAGTACATTTGATCTTGCAACAGTACAACACAAACAGTAACACGGCAGAAGTGTGGACCAAACCGGTTGTTATCCTCGGAGGAAGAGCTATTCTTGTGCCTTTCAAGACTTCGATTGGGTTTGCTGGAAAGAGATTTAGCAAACAGATTCAACTTGTCTGCATCCCAGGTGTCAAGAATTTGGGTTACATGGCTTGACTTCTTGTACAGGAGATTACGATCCATCCCCATCTGGCCCTCGCGAAATTATGTAAGGGAAACAATGCCACAAAGTTTTAAAGAAAACTATCCAAATACTAGGGTCATAATTGATTGTACAGAATTATTTATAGAAATGCCCTCCCAACCAAGAAGTCAAAGTACTAATTAAAGATAATTTAGGATATATTGTGGCTGCTTAGTGCTTAGATTGCCCATACCGACTTGTATATGTCTGGATTTATGAGTTGTCACAGTCATATAATATGCTAATTATGTTACTGTATATACACCAAATTATAAACATTTTGCTGCACGATTAGGATGTTAAATTAATAACATTAAACATTAGGTAACTTGTAACCAGTAAAGCAATTATGCAGCAAAATGCTGCCAGGTGGTGTCAAAAACTTTTTAAGCAACCTTATGCATTGATGTGTACTTATGTCTATAGGATATTTAATGAATCGTTGTATGGTAATTTTTATGTAATTAAATGTTAGGATTATTTCTCATATTTTTGCTTGACATTCATGCTTTTTATGTATAACTTTTATGAAAAATTCAAAAAATTTAGAAACTGGTTAAATCTGTCATTTTCATTTCAACCAATATTAAATTGGTTAAAATAGCAACAGGCAACCAATGTCTATTGGCTGTCTCAGATTTTTAAACTGACCATTTTTTATTGGTTGTACTCACCAAAACGTAAATGGTTATAACCAAATGTTATTGGTTGGATAACCGATACTAATTGGTCATTTGAACCAAATTAATATTGATTATGCTAACCAATATGGTTTTGGTTACTATGACCAATTTTTAACTGGTTCTCTCAGTTGCATTCAGATGACCTTTTTTTTGGTTATTTCAACCATTCATTTTTTACAGTGTACAAACACCATAACGCTGGCAAAGGTCTGGTTGGTATTTCTCCCAGAGGTGACTTAGCATTTGTCTCAGAACTCTATGCTGGAAACACTTCAGATAAACAATTGACCAACGACTGTGAAGTTCTGAAGTTATTGGAACCAGGTAATGAGATAATGGCCGATAGAGGGTTTGGTATCGAAGACGATTTACCAGCTGATGTCTCATTAAACTTACCTCCCTTCCTTGGTGAGCAGAAACAATTTTCTGAAGAGGATGAAGTCAAAACGAGAAGGATTGCCAAACACCGTATACACGTTGAACGAGCTATTCAGAGAATAAAGAGCTTTCGCATTCTCCAGCATAACTTACCAATTTCAATGGCTGCTGACATGAAAAAGATTTGGGTTATCTGCTGTTATCTTACTTTGTTCTACAGACCATTGATCCAGCAACACGAAGAGTGATAGTCTTCAATATTAATAAGTACAAATATTTTTCATGGTACACATTGGTGTAAATGAAAGGTAACAGGCCATAATGTTTTTTGTGGTACTTAAAGTACTGCATAGACAGTACTAATTATATGTATTTTGGTTTTTGTCAAGATATATACATATGTTATTATCTAATTAGAGCAGAAAACGTCTGTTTACATTATACTGTGTTCAGAATTTTTAATATGGTACAACATACTTACTTTATCAATAATAATAAGTTCATTTACTGAACAATTTTGTTTCGGATTAGTGTTTCATTCTTTAACATTGTTAATGATTTTACATCACTATAATTAAACAAGATTGATTAAATAATCAAAATAAAAAGCAGTAAATAAAAGCAGTAAATAAAAAAACATCTACATGTTGGTTGAGCTCTTCTTTGTGCTCATAGTATCTTAGTAAAGCAGCCTGTTCATTTTCAGTTCCCCACTGACAACTTGCACTTTTTGTTTGGCATGGTTTGGTGATTCTGTTTACTATACTCTTTGGATAGATTGACTTTCTTCTCTTCATTACAAAGCCAAACATTGATGAAGTCAACCGATATTTTCTTTGATCATACCATTCCTTGCATTCACTTTGTTTACGTGTATTCTTTTCAAGTTCTTTGCATGTCTCATTGTCTACAAGTAACATATCTTTAATAAAATTAATGCATTTTTCTTCTTTAGGAACTGTAGCACAATCTAATCCTTCATTTAATTTTGAAAGTATGTGACACCTTACATTTGTTGAATCTAGTTTATCACCCACTCGCTCTGCCTTTACAATTCTCTTCCTTGATGGCAATTCATGAACATTAAATTCACATGGAACACAACCCGTATCAGTTAATTGGTCAATTAAATGGCATTTACTTCCTGCTCTTTCTAACCCAGCTTTAAGACGTTGCAGGTCACTTTTGTAAACCTTTTCAGATGTTGAACAATAAGCATCCCTTTTTACCTTCTAGCACATGACGTTTGTACCCTTTTTTGTCCTTTTCATAAGTGTCTTGGTGGAAAATGAGATCTTCAAACAGTACTGCATCCTGTGTGTGATCTTTTTGGGACATGCCACTGCTGATGTTCCTGAGTGCATGTCTTGTCATCAAGTATCTCAGTCAGTCCAAGCTCAATGTAGTCTAACAACTGAAACAAAAGGGCTGCTACATGTTTGCAACGACCTCCAGCACCAGCAGGACAGTAGCATTTTGCAAAAACAAGATCTGCAGAGGTTTGGTCCAGGTGAACATAAACCAGGTATTGTTTTTTTTCGCATTTGAGCACTTACTTGGCAACGTACAAGGAAATGAACTGCTTCATTCCCTTTCTTCACATTTGGTTTAACTTGAATATGTGTTGTATACCAAGCCTTAAAAAGTCGATATCCACTTTTCTTGTGTTTAAATGCTTCAGCAGGCTTGCAATCAGGTGTTTTTTTCAGATTGAAGGACTAAATGCTCTTCTAATTTTTTGTATGAAAATTCTGGAATATCTTTTAAGCTCTTTGTCCACCCGCCTCTTAAAGTTGGCAATTCTTTGTCTGACTCCATTGAAGGACCCGGTTCATGATCCATTATATAAATTAATACTAAAACCTATTTCTTATTTACAATTATATTTATGTTATTGATATGCTTTTATATAATTATATATTTTACAATTGACTATTTACAAATTTACTCTATGTATATATACAGTTTATACCTACCTAAAAATTTTAATATAACTATCAAGATTTATAACTACTACTAAACCTATATTTTAAACAATGCACTAGTCTACTATATATATTATCCTATGAATAGATTCGAATTTTTAAGTCGAAAAATAGTTTACACTCGGGTGACTCAGGCTAGCCTAACATTATATTAATTTCCAAGTCACTGTTTTAAAAGCTTGTCGCCTACAACACAGCAACAAAACTCGGTAAATTTTCAACGTTTTTAACGAATTTAGAGTTATGAATTGAATTTATATTTACAGCCTACACTAGTTCTAGAACCTACTGGTTTATTTGACAGGATATGAACCGACCACAACAAACGAAACAGAAAAGCAAAACAACAGCAGAAACCCAGGCAAAAGTGCTGGATGTTCTGATTGCCGGTGTTGTCCACAAGCGGTTGTCAATGACGATCGCAAGTGTATAATTACCGAGTCAGACTCATTCAGATTGTTCCAAGCTACACTGATGAGCTGTTGTACAGCGAAACACGTGTCTGTAGATTGAATTATATATATAATATATATATATATATATATATATATATATATATATATATTATATATATATATATATATATATATATATATAGAATATCCGAGAGTAGTAAAAAAGTAGAGTGCTGCGTAGACAGTGTTTTGAATATATAGCAAAGTGAAAAGGTGGTAAACTGCCAAGAATTTAGTGACGAGACACTGACGTTTCGAGCGGAGCCCTTCATCAGAGTAAGACCAGAGTAAGATCTTACTCTGATGAAACGTCAGTGTCTCGTCACTAAATTCTTGGCAGTTTACCACCTTTTCACTTTGCTATATATATATATATATATATTATATAAAATGAAGCGAATCGTTTGCAATCATCTAAGAGTGCTCAATACCTTGAGTGGTAGAGCGAATTGTATAACTTATGAACTTAAAATTTTGTTTGCTGGCAATAGTGGGAGTAGCAAACAATAGTCGTAGTAGCAAACAATATTTTAAGTTCATAAGTTATATATATATATTATATATATATATATATATATATATATATATATATATATATATATATATATATATATATATATATATATAGTTCAATCTACAGACACGTGTTTCGCTGTACCACAGCTCATCAGTGTAGCTTGGAACAATCTGGATGAGTCTGGCTGGACTATTATACACTTACGATCGTCATTGACAACCGCTTGTGGGACAGCACCGGCGATCAGAACATCCAGATAGCGTGAAGTGCGCATGGGGCCAGAGCGCTCAAACTGCCACAATGGTAGCGAGCGTTGCATTGTTGCCAAACGGGACACCCATGCTACTTCACAGAGCGCTCAAATCAATATATATATATATATATATATATATATATATATATATATATATATATATATATATATATATATATATATATATATATATATATATATATACATGAAAGTATACAATGTGCCCTACCGGCTATCACCATATTGGCTTTATGGTAACTGTGGACTTGGGACCCACTATGTACGGCTACACATTGTAGGATTGCATTGTGGAGTCACCAAAGTGCTCAAACTGCGAGCAGTGAGCAATGCATAATGCAAATAGTAAACGTCTCATTGAGAGAGACTCTCCGCCCAATCCATAAGAGTGCTCAAACCACATGAGCGGTGAGCGTAATATATACATGAAAGTATACAATGTGCCCTACCGGCTATCACCATAATGGCTTTATGGTAACTGTGGACTTGGGACCCACTATGTACGGCTACACATTGTAGGATTGCATTGTGGAGTCACCAAAGTGCTCAAACTGCGAGCAGTGAGCAATGCATAATGCAAACAGTAAACGTCTCATTGAGAGAGACTCTCCGCCCAATCCATAAGAGTGCTCAAACCACATGAGCGGTGAGCGTAATATATACATGAAAGTATACAATGTGCCCTACCGGCTATCACCATAATGGCTTTAGGGTAACTGTGGACTTGGGACCCACTATGTACGGCTACACATTGTAGGATTGCATATATATATATATATATATATATATATATATATATATATATATATATATATATATATATATATACTGTGCAGGTGGAAATCATGATAGTATAGCACATATGGGTACAGGCACACTTTCGTGATTTATACGGCCGTCCGAGACCAACCTAACCCTAACCCTAACCCTCCAAGCCCAGCTGACTATAGTAGTGCAGCTTCAAATAGGAGATGATCAAAGAAACGAGAAATACAACTCGAAAGCCGTCTCAAGACGGTAAACTTGACCGTAGACATGGGGTTGGTTTCTTGTTATTTTACAAATTTTGGGAGTGTGCTGGTACCCCCATCTAATTTTCGACTCCGGTTATTGAGCCTTTCTGTAGAAGACTTTGAGAGCCATCCAAGCGTTGTGTCAATCAGAAATAAATCGTATAATTTAGCTTTTTCATTTGATCCAGTTACTTCTGTCTACGTAGCTGCTCTTCTGGTTGGACTGAATGTCAAAAAATCATGTGGTCCCGATGGTTTTTCAACGAAGATACTCAAGATCGTTGCACAGTTTGTTTTTTCCACTAACGAGATTGTTCAATCACTGAATCGAATCATCCCAGTCACCTATGCAGTGGAAATTGAGAAATGTGTCCCCTGTACATAAGAAGGAAGAAGAGACAATTAAATTGAACTATCGCCCGGTTAATGTCCTGTCTACCATATCCAAATTGTTCGAGAAAGTGATGTACGACCAATTATATATAAAAAAATTTCTCTGGCAATATGTCTGGGTTCCTTCGTGGCCATTCTTGTTGCACTGCATTATTAAAGCTTACTGATGATTGGCGTAAGGCTCTCGATCAGAGAAAGGACATAGGAATTGTGGCCATTAACTCTGCTTGGAAGTGTTTGAAGTCAGTTATGTGCACTGCGAAGTATCTTGTTGCATCATATAGTTCCCTGCGCAGGCTACAGTAGCCCGAGTTAAATATTAAAATATTCATGAATCATTAGTGAATTATATATATATATATATATATATATATATATATATATATATATATATATATATATTATATATATTTAATCTATCTGTCTGGAGTTCGCGTCCTTCTTTATACTTTCACTTTTTACATTTTAAGCGTTTTGTATCCTTTGGATCCTCCGTCAAGCGACATCATCGTTGGTTATACAATTCTTAAACGATTCGATATATATATATATATATATACTATATATGTATATATATATATATATATATATATATATATATATATATATATATATATATATATATATATATATATATATATATATATATATATATATATATATATATATATATATATATATATATATATATATATATATATATATATATATATATATATATATATATAATGAACTTAAGACGTCTTGTGTCGCTACTCAGAGTTTCACGCGTTCATGCGATCATCAGGAAACTGAGAAATATTGATTCATCCGCAACTATATATGTCATGTTATAGGTGTGATATTATATATGGATGTTTGATTGATGTGCCCGTTTCTTCCTCGCACGCTTTAAATTGTTTGTTATAAATTTGTTCTTGTGGCGGCATTTTGAGACGATTTCACCCCTCTTGTTTAGAAGACGTTTTTTTCCGGCTTTTACCAGCTGCAATTTTTCTTCCAAGCAAGGTTACACTTTTTGGCACCACTTTGGTAGGATGCTGCATGACTCAAAATCGGCCAGGTTACAGAGAAGCTACGTTTGTTTCTTTTGAGTCTCCAAAGTATACTTCGATAGCTCTGTTTCGTTCTCGTACAACTCATTTTGGAAAGATTTTTGGTGGTTTCTGTATCGCTGTTTAAACTCGTTTGCCGTCATCCCGATATAAATTTTCTTTTCGCTGCTATCCGTTGTCGAAACTTCCGCTTGATACAGTATATGACGTTGGTTGTCAGGCAGTTTCCTTGTAGTGGGCACTCGCTCTTATTTCGGCAGTTTCATTTTCTTTCTTTATCCGTGTTGGATGGTCTTCCGGATTTCTGATTTCCGCAAAGGGTTTGATCTTATATTGACCATGGCATATTGTTAGAGAAACTCTTGCAATTTAATATATCCACAGATGTTTATTAAGATGGGTAGCTTCGTAGGTAAATTTATAACTAATATCAAACCAGGGAATCCCATTTTCCCATTAATTCATGATAGAGTTATCCGGGTAATATCAAATCACACATTAAGATCTGGGAAGCAATGCTATCCTATGCCTACCAGGACGGGATCGATTTGCCAATTTTGCCACTGTGAAGTTTCAACCGTACTAATTAGGTCACAAGTTTATTATAATTATATTATTATATATATTTAATATAATTAATTATAGTGTATAATCAGCCTGTAATTCAGTTTTTTTAAATTGCAACTGGCAGAAATAAACTATTATTATTATTATTATTATTATTATAGACGTCTTTGAGTCATACTGTGGTAGCCGAGTCTAGGTTTCTGCAGCGTTTCTGTGTTATTTGGTCAATGTCGCGATTTGACAATGATCCAGGCTGTATATAACACACTGTAAACAGTAAAGCTTGATTTTGCGAGTTCTTTTGGACCTTTGAACGCAATGTTGTCAAGTGATTTCTTTCTTCACTTCTGATCTGGTCACCGAGGTGTTCACTGATATTTAGCGATTTCGAAACGGTTCGTCCGCGCGATCTCAATGATACTATATAATGAATGCCAAGTTAGTTATGAATGTCAAAAGTATATCATATGAATGCCAAATCTAATAACTGCAATCGAGTGAATATTGGCCGAGATAACGTTCAAATATCTACGACGAAGCGGCCACCTGATTGCCGATTAATTTCTAAGTACATTAAAATGTTTTTACGAAGGGTATGCGTATTCGCATAATATAATTGATACATATGTTGTGTATTTAGACTCGGTAATTCCAATCTGTTTTCCAAATTGAAATCGGTTAAATATTAACCGAGATAACGTTCAAAATCTACGAAGATGGCCACAACATTTTTCGTTTCTGGGATAACTCATTGCTCACTTAAATTATCACCAAAACATCACTGCAATCTCTTAGATTTAATTATATCATGTTGGATCAATAAATACCGACTGCTACTGGTGGGATATGAGAGTTTCATTGCGAACAATCGATCTCATCAGTCCACCATTTACATTTTTTTTTTTTAAATTTAAAAGCTTTAACAGAGCAGAGAAAGGACTCTAAGTCCAGGCAAGCTCTGACATTGGGTCTATCGAGGCTTTTGTGCAAACTCTTACTCCTTGGAGACCACTGAGGACCTCCACTCATCCACTCAGGTACGCTTCCGCAACCACAAATCATCTATGGTCACTAATACAAGAAAGTTGTGAAGGCAGTACATTTTAATACATCGCCGCACAACCTTGTAGATATTAGATTTGTTTTAATGGACAATTTGCATTATAGCAATGCATCATGGGTAAAATGGTAGCGCTTCATTTGCAGGGGAAATGGCCGCCACGAAGTGAGCATAATTTTGCTTGTGAAAAATAATTGATTATTTTAAGCACATTGTCTGTAGCGCAGAAGAATTTGGAAACGGGAAATGTAGTTAGGGGATTATAAAGTACGTTGTGTACCAAACACAGCGAAATCACAGCAGAAATGGACGAGAAAATTGCTATAGATCTATTGAAGGAGCGAAGAAATATGGCAATAAATATGTTCTTTTTTTTGCCTCACAGACATGTGTGTGTTGTTATTTTATTACGATCTCGTATTTGCTGAATCATCAAGTGTTCTATAATGATTTTTTCGTTTGTTGAAATTGACAAACTTTGGCCATGATGTCTGTCACTTGTTCGGTAAGCATGTCCTCTGAAGACAATGTTTTTAAATTATTTTGGCGCGAAAATAAACCGGTTTTATCGGTAACGGCTCTGGCACTTTGTAAAAGCACCAAGGAGAAAGCATTTATGCCTGGGTTTCTGCTGTTGTTTTGCTTTTCTGTTTCGTTTGTTGTGGTCGATTTATATGCTGTCAAATAAACTAGTAGGTTCTAGAACTAGTGTAGGGCCGTAGGCTGTAAATATAAATTCATAACTCTAAATTCGTTAAAAACGTTGAAAATTTACCGAGTTTTGTTGCTGTGTTGTAGGAGACAAGCTTTTAAAACAGTGACTTGGAAATTAACATAATTTTAGGCTATAGTAGCCTGGGTCACCCGAGTGTAAACTATTTTTCGACTTAAAAATTCGAATCTATTCATAGGATAATATATATAGTAGACTAGTGCATTGTTTAAAATATAGGTTTAGTAGTAGTTATAAATCTTGATATAGTTATATTAAAATTTTTAGATTGGTATAAACTGTATATATACATAGAGTAAATTTGTAAATAGTCAATTGTAAAATATATAATGATATAAAAGCATATCAATAACATAAATATAATTGTAAATAAGAAATAGGTTTTAGTATTAATTTATATAATGGATCATGAACCGGGTCCTTCAATGGAGTCAGACAAAGAATTGCCAACTTGAGGAGGCGGGGGATTAACTATACGTGTTCACTTCGTACCAAATAAGTATCACAAAGTTTGTTCCAGACATTTTGAGGGTGGGAAGAAGACTTGTCTTTATAACATTCCAACCATTGTACCTAAATTAATATTGCCAAGACCAACAAAGCCTAGACCAACATCAAAATGTAGGGATAGAGCCATTACAAAACAGGACAATCACAGTCAGATGAAAGAAGAAAGTGCACCATTGGAAGACATGCAACAACAGAGGATGTCAGAACTTGAGCATTTAGTTAAGACTCTTCGACAGAAAAACCAATAGCAAGAAGAAGAGATTTGCAGTCTTAAGAAAATGGTTCAGCAAAAAACGTTCTCTGTAGAACGGTTTAAGAACAGAGATAGTGATTTTGAGTTCTACACTGGGTTCTGTGATTACAGCACATTTAAGGCATTTTATGATTATCTTTGTCCTGCTTGTGATAGGTTACAGTACATTTGATCTTGCAACAGTACAACACAAACAGTAACACGGCAGAAGTGTGGACCAAACCGGTTGTTATCCTCGGAGGAAGAGCTATTCTTGTGCCTTTCAAGACTTCGATTGGGTTTGCTGGAAAGAGATTTAGCAAACAGATTCAACTTGTCTGCATCCCAGGTGTCAAGAATTTGGGTTACATGGCTTGACTTCTTGTACAGGAGATTACGATCCATCCCCATCTGGCCCTCGCGAAATTATGTAAGGGAAACAATGCCACAAAGTTTTAAAGAAAACTATCCAAATACTAGGGTCATAATTGATTGTACAGAATTATTTATAGAAATGCCCTCCCAACCAAGAAGTCAAAGTACTAATTAAAGATAATTTAGGATATATTGTGGCTGCTTAGTGCTTAGATTGCCCATACCGACTTGTATATGTCTGGATTTATGAGTTGTCACAGTCATATAATATGCTAATTATGTTACTGTATATACACCAAATTATAAACATTTTGCTGCACGATTAGGATGTTAAATTAATAACATTAAACATTAGGTAACTTGTAACCAGTAAAGCAATTATGCAGCAAAATGCTGCCAGGTGGTGTCAAAAACTTTTTAAGCAACCTTATGCATTGATGTGTACTTATGTCTATAGGATATTTAATGAATCGTTGTATGGTAATTTTTATGTAATTAAATGTTAGGATTATTTCTCATATTTTTGCTTGACATTCATGCTTTTTATGTATAACTTTTATGAAAAATTCAAAAAATTTAGAAACTGGTTAAATCTGTCATTTTCATTTCAACCAATATTAAATTGGTTAAAATAGCAACAGGCAACCAATGTCTATTGGCTGTCTCAGATTTTTAAACTGACCATTTTTTATTGGTTGTACTCACCAAAACGTAAATGGTTATAACCAAATGTTATTGGTTGGATAACCGATACTAATTGGTCATTTGAACCAAATTAATATTGATTATGCTAACCAATATGGTTTTGGTTACTATGACCAATTTTTAACTGGTTCTCTCAGTTGCATTCAGATGACCTTTTTTTTGGTTATTTCAACCATTCATTTTTTACAGTGTACAAACACCATAACGCTGGCAAAGGTCTGGTTGGTATTTCTCCCAGAGGTGACTTAGCATTTGTCTCAGAACTCTATGCTGGAAACACTTCAGATAAACAATTGACCAACGACTGTGAAGTTCTGAAGTTATTGGAACCAGGTAATGAGATAATGGCCGATAGAGGGTTTGGTATCGAAGACGATTTACCAGCTGATGTCTCATTAAACTTACCTCCCTTCCTTGGTGAACAGAAACAATTTTCTGAAGAGGATGAAGTCAAAACGAGAAGGATTGCCAAACACCGTATACACGTTGAACGAGCTATTCAGAGAATAAAGAGCTTTCGCATTCTCCAGCATAACTTACCAATTTCAATGGCTGCTGACATGAACAAGATTTGGGTTATCTGCTGTTATCTTACTTTGTTCTACAGACCATTGATCCAGCAACACGAAGAGTGATAGTCTTCAATATTAATAAGTACAAATATTTTTCATGGTACACATTGGTGTAAATGAAAGGTAACAGGCCATAATGTTTTTTGTGGTACTTAAAGTACTGCATAGACAGTACTAATTATATGTATTTTGGTTTTTGTCAAGATATATACATATGTTATTATCTAATTAGAGCAGAAAACGTCTGTTTACATTATACTGTGTTCAGAATTTTTAATATGGTACAACATACTTACTTTATCAATAATAATAAGTTCATTTACTGAACAATTTTGTTTCGGATTAGTGTTTCATTCTTTAACATTGTTAATGATTTTACATCACTATAATTAAACAAGATTGATTAAATAATCAAAATAAAAAGCAGTAAATAAAAGCAGTAAATAAAAAAACATCTACATGTTGGTTGAGCTCTTCTTTGTGCTCATAGTATCTTAGTAAAGCAGCCTGTTCATTTTCAGTTCCCCACTGACAACTTGCACTTTTTGTTTGGCATGGTTTGGTGATTCTGTTTACTATACTCTTTGGATAGATTGACTTTCTTCTCTTCATTACAAAGCCAAACATTGATGAAGTCAACCGATATTTTCTTTGATCATACCATTCCTTGCATTCACTTTGTTTACGTGTATTCTTTTCAAGTTCTTTGCATGTCTCATTGTCTACAAGTAACATATCTTTAATAAAATTAATGCATTTTTCTTCTTTAGGAACTGTAGCACAATCTAATCCTTCATTTAATTTTGAAAGTATGTGACACCTTACATTTGTTGAATCTAGTTTATCACCCACTCGCTCTGCCTTTACAATTCTCTTCCTTGATGGCAATTCATGAACATTAAATTCACATGGAACACAACCCGTATCAGTTAATTGGTCAATTAAATGGCATTTACTTCCTGCTCTTTCTAACCCAGCTTTAAGACGTTGCAGGTCACTTTTGTAAACCTTTTCAGATGTTGAACAATAAGCATCCCTTTTTACCTTCTACACTGTAAATTCAAAAGAGTCGTTTTGACCCCAAGGAGTCATTTCAGCACCTTTACTCGAAGGGTCATTTTGACCCTTCAAGGAGTGGTTTTGACTCTAAGGGTTGTTTTGACCCCAACATGGGGTCAAAATGACACTTTAGTGGACTCCATGAACTCTTTCTAGGAGTTATAGGACTCCTGGAGGAGTCGATGGACTCTTTGTTAGAGTCATAGCACTCTTTGTTGGAGTCACAGCACTCTTTGTTGGAGTCCGAGGACTCTTTGTTAGAGTCATAGCACTCTTTGTTGGAGTTGTTATGCTCTTTCTTGGAGTCATTGTAGTTTTTCTTGATTTGTGGATAAGTTGAAGTAAAAATTGGTAATTAAATATATAAAATTATTCTATTCAAAAATATTTGAATAATTATAAACTATTCTGTATTCTGTTTTAGTAATACATGAAAAACAACTGAATAGCTGATTTCACTAATATCATAAATGAAATTGAATGCATCATTGTCTTTATATATGGTTGTCTACACACCAAATCTGTCTAACATTACACCAATCTGGTCTAAAATAATACTGAAATCCTCAGGCTCCGCCAAGCTGACAACATTGTTAAAATCTCTCTGAACATGGTATCAAAATGCCGACCGGTACTTTATTCCAGCTAGCACGTGATCAGAGTGACACGTGATGTTATGGCGCAATATTTCGATATTCGTCGCTTCGCGATTTTACATGTTTTGCGTGCGAAGAGAAGCTCGTATCTTTATAACTTTATTTGACGTATGAAACCTATCTAGAAGCGAGATGAAATACGTATTGATCCACTGGACTTCTACCAACTAGACGACTATCCTTACTAAAGATTTTGTTCGCGATTATGCTCGTTAATCCGAAGAAAGAAGGCATGCAGTTGATCACTGTTGTTTTCACAAAGCAGTTGTCAAACGGTCAAACCGCCTAAAGGTGGCTGGAAAGCGTATCTGGGGCGCGTGGTTGCTGCGACTGGTGAGTTGTATATAATTTGTTAATGACTTTGGTGATAATCTACTGCTCTCTTAATGTTTAATAATACTTAAATCTGTGTTTCATAATTGCGAATCACCATTAATTTTGGACGCCATTGACATTATTCGTCGAGTGAGTCGCTGTTGAAACATTTATATTGATCAGCTTTCGTCAATTGCTCATAAGGCCTTTGAAAGTTTGCTGAAAAAGGTCTTATGAGCCAGTTAAGCCCCTGAAGAAAAATGCACCAATATTACTGTACTAGAACTGTTTATTATATGAAATCTTGCTATTCATCAAAGCAATTAAACTGATTTAATTCTAAGAGAAACTGGTTGCTGGTTGGCACTTAGTTATGACAATGTTGAAGTTATAATGAAGGAAAACTTTGAGTGTGAAGATGCAACTGAGATGGGTTGTGAAAAATATAACTTCAAGGCACAGCTCTTGGGATTATGGAGTCCTATGACAGGAGCTTCATGGCAACAAGTTCAGTATTATATGATGGTGGTATTATGCCATTATGAAGTGAATGGATATTTTACTGAGAATATTTGGCATTTACACTACATTAATTGGATGACATATTAAAGGTATAGTGAAGTGTGATAAACCGACTGGAACCAGTTAAGAAAAATGCAACTACAAGACTAGCCTGTGTCACACCCCTGACTCGTCTTGGTACGAGTAAGTACGAGTACTTACTAACTAGGCTTCCTTATGGCCCTTCTACACGATACAATTCATTGTATACGATTGTCATTCTGGCATACATTGTTGTATACGATTGTCGTACTGGCGTATGCAATTGTTTGCACACAACATAATTCTTGTTTCTGATTCGATGGTGAATGTTGACATGCGTGTACAGTTTGATCACATACACCAAGATGACAATTGTATAGGACAAATCGTATAGGACAAATCGTACTGTGTACAGATGGTCCTTTAAGTACTTTGGTCTAATTATATAGTTATGCATTCATGTTTAAAACCATCAGGAGCCACCTTAATTGAGTGTAAATGCCAAATATTCTCAGTAATAAACCCATTCACTTCATTCGTGGCATTTCCACCATGGTCGTACAGGTATATACTGAACTTGTAGCCAAGCTCCCATAGTTCAGTCGGTTAGTGTGCTGGTGTACTGTATATTGCCAGGGTCGCACGGTTCAATTCCCAGTATTATCTAGTTTGAATTAGTTGAGGAAATATTGAAATAATATGTATTTCCCCTGTACCGTAATTTAGAGAGTGAGATTTTACATTATATCTGTCAAGTTTTTGCATGGCATATTGAAGTGATATGTAGTTTCTTGTGACCGACACGATGTGCTATTTGCACATAGAAATCTATTACTGTAATTCATGAAGACTTCCAATTTATTATCAACCTTATTTGGAAATATATTCTGTCCCAGTTATCAGTCACAGGGAAAAGCAAAGAAGGCCATCCTGCTCTGGACTGTGTGAAGGTCAAACTAATAATTGGTCAGAAATTGGCTATACGGTAATTAAAAAATTGAAATTGGTTATAATTACATTACAGCAAAAGATTGATTCACTAAGCAGAAAATGCAATCAGATTATAATAAATATTAGTGCCCACCACAAAACATGGATAAAAGCCAGGATATACAGTAATGTATGAAAAAATGTACGAAAGGGATTCTCAATTAATGCTCAGAGTGCCGATAACTTACTTTAGGACTTTCCTTGGAAAAAATATGTGTTGTTGTACATGTGTTTAAATTTAAATTTTTAACAATAAGAGACCTATTATGCCTCTCTCAAAAAGTCCCCTCAAATCTTTAATAATACCAGGTTTTTGTTGTAATCTAAATTTAGTAACACCAAAGCCATTGGATAATTATCATTCAATGGTATCAAGACAACAAACTTAAACTAGTGGTCTGTCGCCAATGCTAATTGGCTATGCTACTATAGGTCTATTTGTGATAGACCACTTATAGTGAGATTAAGCACCAGTTTTGAAAATCAAAACAATGCAGAAACTTTGCAGTTTGTCTTTATTTTCATATTTTAAGTTTGACTGACTAGTTTATTGATACAAAAACAATTAACTTGTGATGAGCGTTAGACAACTTGGCTTGCATCTAATTGATAAATTGACTGGTACCGTATGTATATCTGCCTAATTTATCACTATGGTTCTGGATTATACTGTAGGTCAATGTTATAGGTCAAGTGAAGGGTTGATTCTGCATTCTCATCTCTATTACTTCTCTTTCATTATTTCCTTTCAAATAAAAAAGTAATTAACAAAAGCAAGTGTTTAGAGCTACAGTACTGTACCTCTTCACTTGATTTTTTTAAAAATACATCTAGAAATATCTCTTTTATACCTGTAGGACTATATCCCTCTTATTAATATTTTAAAATTTATATATTTATTTATCTCATGTCCTGAAGCACTTCTATAAAGCAACAGAATACACCAATGAGGCAACAATGGCATTATGGAACAAACATGGAGAAATGAAAGGCGTGCAATTGGTAGGAAGATAAAGGATGAAAACAGTTAGAACATTTTATTGAAACAAAACATTGATAATATAACTGAAAATTTCATGTTTTTATAATGTTAATTGAATTTTTAGTGAAAATTGACACTACGTTTAGTTATTTCTTGCAAAACTCTTCCAAAGTCTTTGACACATTGACTCATGCCTTCATTAGATCTATAATTCCTCTGATGAATTAGGACAGAATAACTAGGTCCACAGCTTAGCAGGAAATAAATAAACGTAGTGTTTCAACCGAATATCGTTACTTAGTTTTAAATGGGCTTTTAGTGAAATATGTGTGAGTTACTAAAACAAGATGTTAATCTGGGCCAGTTGTTTGAATGTCATTAATTGGGTATGATAATATCATGTTTACCTTGATTAGGACTGATAATGTACTATTGAGAAATATGTTTAAGTACATTTTAAAACCTACCAGTACAGTATGTTGTTGACATATTTAGTTAATAAATTATTGAAAATATTGACATATTTAGTTAATAAACTATTTTACACAATCTCTATTTTTGTTTCTGTGTATATGCAATATGCATGTATCATTCAAATTACAGGAATCATTCAAATAACATTGTTAATTTGCACAACTTGTTATAAAGTAGAATGAACTTCATAAAGGGTACCAATGACTCTTCAAAGGAGCTGAAATAACCCAAAAAAGGGTAAAATTGACTCCTTAAAAGGTGTCGTCTGACCCTACACCAAAAAGAAGGGTCAAAATGACTCCTTCGAAGGTGTCGTCTGACCCTACATAAGAGTAAAAATGACCCAAAAGAAGAGTTAAAATGACTCCTTTAAAGGTTTCGTCTGACCCTACATAAGAGTAGAAATGACTCCTTCAAAGGTGTCAAAATGACTCCTTCGAAGGTGTCAAAATGACTCTTTGGAAGGTGTCAAAATGACTCTTGTAAAGGGTAGAAATGACTCTTTAAAGGAGTAGGCCAAAAAGGAGTCAAAATGACTCCTTCGAGGTGTCGTCCTGGGGTCAAAAAAATGACTCCTTCAAAGGAGTCAAAATGACTCTTTTGAATTTACAGTGTAGCACATGACGTTTGTACCCTTTTTTGTCCTTTTCATAAGTGTCTTGGTGGAAAATGAGATCTTCAAACAGTACTGCATCCTGTGTGTGATCTTTTTGGGACATGCCACTGCTGATGTTCCTGAGTGCATGTCTTGTCATCAAGTATCTCAGTCAGTCCAAGCTCAATGTAGTCTAACAACTGAAACAAAAGGGCTGCTACATGTTTGCAACGACCTCCAGCACCAGCAGGACAGTAGCATTTTGCAAAAACAAGATCTGCAGAGGTTTGGTCCAGGTGAACATAAACCAGGTATTGTTTTTTTTCGCATTTGAGCACTTACTTGGCAACGTACAAGGAAATGAACTGCTTCATTCCCTTTCTTCACATTTGGTTTAACTTGAATATGTGTTGTATACCCAGCCTTAAAAAGTCGATATCCACTTTTCTTGTGTTTAAATGCTTCAGCAGGCTTGCAATCAGGTGTTTTTTCAGATTGAAGGACTAAATGCTCTTCTAATTTTTTGTATGAAAATTCTGGAATATCTTTTAAGCTCTTTGTCCACCCGCCTCTTAAAGTTGGCAATTCTTTGTCTGACTCCATTGAAGGACCCGGTTTATGATCCATTATATAAATTAATACTAAAACCTATTTCTTATTTACAATTATATTTATGTTATTGATATGCTTTTATATAATTATATATTTTACAATTGACTATTTACAAATTTACTCTATGTATATATACAGTTTATACCTACCTAAAAATTTTAATATAACTATCAAGATTTATAACTACTACTAAACCTATATTTTAAACAATGCACTAGTCTACTATATATATTATCCTATGAATAGATTCGAATTTTTAAGTCGAAAAATAGTTTACACTCGGGTGACTCAGGCTAGCCTAACATTATATTAATTTCCAAGTCACTGTTTTAAAAGCTTGTCGCCTACAACACAGCAACAAAACTCGGTAAATTTTCAACGTTTTTAACGAATTTAGAGTTATGAATTTATATTTACAGCCTACACTAGTTCTAGAACCTACTGGTTTATTTGACAGGATATGAACCGACCACAACAAACGAAACAGAAAAGCAAAACAACAGCAGAAACCCAGGCAAAAGTGCTGGATGTTCTGATTGCCGGTGTTGTCCCACAAGCGGTTGTCAATGACGATCGCAAGTGTATAATTACCGAGTCAGACTCATTCAGATTGTTCCAAGCTACACTGATGAGCTGTTGTACAGCGAAACACGTGTCTGTAGATTGAATTATATATATATATATATATATATATATATATATATATATATATATATATATATATATATATATATATATGTATATATATATATATATATATATATATATATATATATATATATATATATATATATATATATATATATATATATATATATATATATATATATATATATATATATATATATAGAATATCCGAGAGTAGTAAAAAAGTAGAGTGCTGCGTAGACAGTGTTTTGAATATATAGCAAAGTGAAAAGGTGGTAAACTGCCAAGAATTTAGTGACGAGACACTGACGTTTCGAGCGGAGCCCTTCATCAGAGTAAGACCAGAGTAAGATCTTACTCTGATGAAACGTCAGTGTCTCGTCACTAAATTCTTGGCAGTTTACCACCTTTTCACTTTGCTATATATATATATATATATTATATAAAATGAAGCGAATCGTTTGCAATCATCTAAGAGTGCTCAATACCTTGAGTGGTAGAGCGAATTGTATAACTTATGAACTTAAAATTTTGTTTGCTGGCAATAGTGGGAGTAGCAAACAATAGTCGTAGTAGCAAACAATATTTTAAGTTCATAAGTTATATATATATATATATATATATATATATATATATAGTTCAATCTACAGACACGTGTTTCGCTGTACCACAGCTCATCAGTGTAGCTTGGAACAATCTGGATGAGTCTGGCTGGACTATTATACACTTACGATCGTCATTGACAACCGCTTGTGGGACAGCACCGGCGATCAGAACATCCAGATAGCGTGAAGTGCGCATGGGGCCAGAGCGCTCAAACTGCCACAATGGTAGCGAGCGTTGCATTGTTGCCAAACGGACACCCATGCTACTTCACAGAGCGCTCAAATCAATATATATATATATATATATATATATATATATATATATATATATATATATATATATATATATATATACATGAAAGTATACAATGTGCCCTACCGGCTATCACCATAATGGCTTTATGGTAACTGTGGACTTGGGACCCACTATGTACGGCTACACATTGTAGGATTGCATGGTGGAGTCACCAAAGTGCTCAAACTGCGAGCAGTGAGCAATGCATAATGCAAACAGTAAACGTCTCATTGAGAGAGACTCTCCGCCCAATCCATAAGAGTGCTCAAACCACATGAGCGGTGAGCGTAATATATACATGAAAGTATACAATGTGCCCTACCGGCTATCACCATAATGGCTTTATGGTAACTGTGGACTTGGGACCCACTATGTACTGCTACACATTGTAGGATTGCATTGTGGAGTCACCAAAGTGCTCAAACTGCGAGCAGTGAGCAATGCATAATGCAAACAGTAAACGTCTCATTGAGAGAGACTCTCCGCCCAATCCATAAGAGTGCTCAAACCACATGAGCGGTGAGCGTAATATATACATGAAAGTATACAATGTGCCCTACCGGCTATCACCATAATGGCTTTATGGTAACTGTGGACTTGGGACCCACTATGTACGGCTACACTTTGTAGGATTGCATATATATATATATATATATATATATATATATATATATATATATATATATATATATATATACTGTGCAGGTGGAAATCATGATAGTATAGCACATATGGGTACAGGCACACTTTCGTGATTTATACGGCCGTCCGAGACCAACCTAACCCTAACCCTAACCCTCCAAGCCCAGCTGACTATAGTAGTGCAGCTTCAGATAGGAGATAATCAAAGAAACGAGAAATACAACTCGAAAGCCGTCTCAAGACGGTAAACTTGACCGTAGACATGGGGTTGGTTTCTTGTTATTTTACAAATTTTGGGAGTGTGCTGGTACCCCCATCTAATTTTCGACTCCGGTTATTGAGCCTTTCTGTAGAAGACTTTGAGAGCCATCCAAGCGTTGTGTCAATCAGAAATAAATCGTATAATTTAGCTTTTTCATTTGATCCAGTTACTTCTGTCTACGTAGCTGCTCTTCTGGTTGGACTGAATGTCAAAAAATCATGTGGACCCGATGGTTTTTCAACGAAGATACTCAAGATCGTTGCACAGTTTGTTTTTTCCACTAACGAGATTGTTCAATCACTGAATCGAATCATCCCAGTCACCTATGCAGTGGAAATTGAGAAATGTGTCCCCTGTACATAAGAAGGAAGAAGAGACAATTAAATTGAACTATCGCCCGGTTAATGTCCTGTCTACCATATCCAAATTGTTCGAGAAAGTGATGTACGACCAATTATATATAAAAAATTTTCTCTGGCAATATGTCTGGGTTCCTTCGTGGCCATTCTTGTTGCACTGCATTATTAAAGCTTACTGATGATTGGCGTAAGGCTCTCGATCAGAGAAAGGACATAGGAATTGTGGCCATTAACTCTGCTTGGAAGTGTTTGAAGTCAGTTATGTGCACTGCGAAGTATCTTGTTGCATCATATAGTTCCCTGCGCAGGCTACAGTAGCCCGAGTTAAATATTAAAATATTCATGAATCATTAGTGAATTATATATATATATATATATATATATATATATATATATATATATATATATATATATATATATATATATATATATATATATATATATATATATATATATATATATATATATATATATATATATATTTAATCTATCTGTCTGGAGTTCGCGTCCTTCTTTATACTTTCACTTTTTACATTTTAAGCGTTTTGTATCCTTTGGATCCTCCGTCAAGCGACATCATCGTTGGTTATACAATTCTTAAACGATTCGATATATATATATATATATATATACTATATATGTATATATATATATATATATATATATATATATATATATATATATATATATATATATATATATATATATATATATATATATATATATATATATATATATATATATATATATATATATATATATATATATATATATATAATGAACTTAAGACGTCTTGTGTCGCTACTCAGAGTTTCACGCGTTCATGCGATCATCAGGAAACTGAGAAATATTGATTCATCCGCAACTATATATGTCATGTTATAGGTGTGATATTATATATGGATGTTTGATTGATGTGCCCGTTTCTTCCTCGCACGCTTTAAATTGTTTGTTATAAATTTGTTCTTGTGGGGGCATTTTGAGACGATTTCACCCCTCTTGTTTAGAAGACGTTTTTTTCCGGCTTTTACCAGTTGCAATTTTTCTTCCAAGCAAGGTTACACTTTTTGGCACCACTTTGGTAGGATGCTGCATGACTCAAAATCGGCCAGGTTACAGAGAAGCTACGTTTGTTTCTTTTGAGTCTCCAAAGTATACTTCGATAGCTCTGTTTCGTTCTCGTACAACTGATTTTGGAAAGATTTTTGGTGGTTTCTGTATCGCTGTTTAAACTCGTTTGCCGTCATCCCGATATAAATTTTCTTTTCGCTGCTATCCGTTGTCGAAACTTCCGCTTGATACAGTATATGACGTTGGTTGTCAGGCAGTTTCCTTGTAGTGGGCACTCGCTCTTATTTCGGCAGTTTCATTTTCTTTCTTTATCCGTGTTGGATGGTCTTCCAGATTTCTGATTTCCGCAAAGGGTTTGATCTTACACTGTAAAAAAAGCCCGAGTAAAATTACTCAATGTTTGAGTAAACGTGTCGCTCAACTCAGAATTTTGAGTAAATTATACTCATAAATTGAGTAAATTGTTTTCTACTCAAAATTTGAGTAAACAATTACTCAATTTTTGAGTAATTTGTGGGTTGAGTAATTTTACTCAACATGCTGAGTAAGCTTTACTCACATGTGAGTAAAACTAGAATTGGGAGTACTCTAACTCATTATTTGGAGTAAATTCGAAATTTTACTCATACTTTGAATAGTATACATAAATTACTCAAGACTGAGTAAAATCTACTCATTATAAATGTGTAAGTTTAACTCACTAAACTGAGTAAATTCTACTCAAAATAATACGAGTAGGCAATATGTCATGATGAGCTTAATTCGCTAAATGGAGTAAATTCTATTCATAAATTCTATTCATAAGTAAGTTTAAACTGAGCAAAATTGCTATCATCAATTATACTAACTAAAGTCTGTTCACACGTTCTAATTTGTCAGATCCGATTCTCCTCATGTTAAATGCATGTGATTTAGTGGAATCACTCACGATGACATTGGGTCACTTGCTCACAAATACTCTATTTGTCTCTCATTGATGCTTTTGTGACTACCCTTCTAAAGTGTGCATGCATGCAAATAGTTGTGCATGCTGCTTGCATGCATGCATGGACTGGAAATCCGCCTTTACTTACATATGCGCTGTGGCATAAGAGGCCATTTCCCCTCGCATTGCCCGTCACATGAAAACTAAACATACATATGTATCTTATATGTATCTGAGTGAAGAGATGTATAGAGCGAAGAGTCGTATTGGCAGTTAATATGCTTTATTTCGCCGTCAATAACTACAGTGACCGCGATCGTTGTTTCGACGTATATCAGTTTATTTAATTATTACATAAACTTACTTTATTAGCAGATTGGTCGCCAGATTGGAATTTGAATCGGGTAACATGTAATAGGCTACCTTATACGGTACGCGAAAATGCTATTTTATAAGCTAAGGTGAATATATATTTATTTTTATTTTTATATTTTGACCATTTATTTCAATCGGATCAACTAAATGAGTCCTCGACCAATCAGGCGACAATGACGGTGTGCTTAATTTAGCAACAGCACTGTCTTCGCAGAGGTCCGCCTGCGGCTCTACCAATCAGAATGCAGGAAATTTTGATCCGACACAGCATTGAAGCTCCAATCGCTTCGACAGTCGCCACATGCAACTGAATCCCTCGGCTCGGTAGCTGTAACAGTCAACTTCGCGTTTGGATTTGAATAATATTCTTTCAACGCAACCAACACTCGAAATGACAGAGGTAAAGTAATTATCACTACTAATTTAATATTATAACTGATTTACTGGGTAGTATTGCGTCGGGAGTTCGAAGATACTTCGGGTCTCGTGTTCGAAGATGATGAGGTTTGATCCTATTTTGTTGTCGTTGCAATATACTTTGCCTCTTATTATAGTTTACAAGCGCAGCGTAAAAACCTGTTATTGTTGCACAAGCTGAATACAGACTTGATGAGAAGGTAGATAACTGTTGATCTCTATTCTGTGGAGTCTGTATTCAGCTTGTCCAATTACAAGTGTTTACGATGCGCTTGTAAACTAGTTATTATCATTATGATCATTTCTCATCAAGTCTGTATTCAGCTTGTCCAACAATAACAAGTTTTTACGCTGCGCTTGTAAACTAGTTATATGATCTAAATATAATACGTGACCATGTTCCTGTGCACATGTATGCAAATTGCGGTGCCTTTAGCAACGCTTTATAGTTTATATTCCGTGTGTGAGTTCGTTCGTTCGTCGTTCGGAATCAATAGCAAGCATCTACTTCATGTAGGCCCAATTTTAACGAACGTCACAGGGCACCGCACTTTAGCACCGGTCCTTTATCTCCATACTGTAATCAATAATACAACACAGGCCTGTCTGTTTTTCCTTGAGGTGTTTGAATGTGCCACAAAGATCGAGTTTGCATTTGCAATTACATGTTTGAATATAATTCCTTTTTCTGAAATATTATATTTCATTAAAATGAATTATTTTATACAGCATGAGATTTGAAGTGCAGTGAATAGAAATTTTATGTAGTATGTTGTGCTACTATAGATTGTCTACCAAGATCTTCATCTGTTGTGTATCATAATTAAAATTGACCATTATAACAGCAATGTTATAGGGAAGCACGGGTGGCGTGTTCTGTTAGGGCGCTGCCACTCACCACTGAGGTTTGAAGTTAAGTGGTCAGACATGGGTAATATATACCTTTAATATACCTTCGACTAGGCCATGTTTGATCTGCGCCCATCGCAATTCAGCCACCGGCTGCAACTAAGGACGATTAGCCCTGGTATATTTTTAAAATTTCTTCTCAGTTATTTGTACTATATGCTGAGATATTTTTTATTTGAATAATTTCAGGAAGATGCTAATGTCCAAAATGTGGTTGAAAATAGCACCAATTCGTTGCCATATGTTATTGTGAAAGGCTTAAAGTGCATATAACGTCTGTGGGGATTTAACATATTTGTAATCTATGGATTCTCCTGAGATAAATTATTAAATTGTAATATATCTTGTCAGCAGAAAATTTCATCTTCATAGACTTTTTTGCTGTTAAAGTTGGCGGAAATGACGTCATACGGGAATCTGTAAAGAGGTTTTCATATAGACATGAGATGCCCGCTATGACATCATTTCCGTCAACTTTAACAGCAAAAAAGTCTATGAAGATGAAATTTTCAGCTGACAAGATATATTACAATTTTTCTCAGGAGAATCGATAGATTACATATATGTTAAATTCCCACAGACGTTATATGCACTTTAATATATGAAGCCCCAGAGATCTTCTTGGCTGCAGACAAAAGTGGAAGGAGTTGTTATTGAAGCGGCAGCAACATTCATAGCTGCTAATTACGTGTCCATGTTCCAGTACCCGCCATCTATCAACAACTTTGGTTTATTTCTCCAAAAGTGTGTTTTAAACATATTGGATGGGTTAAAACGTCCTTCCTCAATAATTACATTCAAAAATAAATTAGAAGAACTTTTAACATGATGCATGCACTATAAATTAATATGACTTGTTTGTTTTGTAAATTTAATTCCTGACAAATATATGATTTTTATGAACTGCCACTAACTTTTGCTTGTATTTTGTCCAATTATTAATTTTTGCCAACAACTGTATACTCAATTGTGAGTATTTAGGTATTTTACTCAAAATGAGGAGTTACATTAGGCACATTAGTGTTGAGTAACTAGAACTCAAATTTTGAGTAGAATTTACTCAAATATGAGTAAATTGATATTTTACTCAAAATAAGGAGTTGCTGTGGGTGCATTTATCTTGAGTAACTAGAACTCAAAATTTGAGTAGAATTTACTCAAATATGAGTAAATTGATATTTTACTCAAAATAAGGAGTTGCTGTGGGTGCATTTATCTTGAGTAACTAGAACTCAAATTTTGAGTAGAATTTACTCAAGCATGAGTAAATGAATATTTTACTCAAAATAAGGAGTTGCTGTGGGTGCACATTTTACTCAATATTTTGAGTTCATTCTACTCAACTTTTTTTACAGTATATTGACCATGGCATATTGTTAGAGAAACTCTTGCAATTTAATATATCCACAGATGTTTATTAAGATGGGTAGCTTCGTAGGTAAATTTATAACTAATATCAAACCAGGGAATCCCATTTTCCCATTAATTCATGATAGAGTTATCCGGGTAACATCAAATCACACATTAAGATCTGGGAAGCAATGCTATCCTATGCCTACCAGGACGGGATCGATTTGCCAATTTTGCCACTGTGAAGTTTCAACCGTACTAATTAGGTCACAAGTTTATTATAATTATATTATTATATATTTAATATAATTAATTATAGTGTATAATCAGCCTGTAATTCAGTTTTTTTAAATTGCAACTGGCAGAAATAAACTATTATTATTATTATTATTATTATTATAGACGTCTTTGAGTCATACTGTGGTAGCCGAGTCTAGGTTTTCTGCAGCGTTTCTGTGTTATTTGGTCAATGTCGCGATTTGACAATGATCCAGGCTGTATATAACACACTGTAAACAGTAAAGCTTGATTTTGCGAGTTCTTTTGGACCTTTGAACGCAATGTTGTCAAGTGATTTCTTTCTTCACTTCTGATCTGGTCACCGAAGTGTTCACTGATATTTAGCGATTTCGAAACGGTTCGTCCGCGCGATCTCAATGATACTATATAATGAATGCCAAGTTAGTTATGAATGTCAAAAGTATATCATATGAATGCCAAATCTAATAACTGCAATCGAGTGAATATTGGCCGAGATAACGTTCAAATATCTACGACGAAGCGGCCACCTGATTGCCGATTAATTTCTAAGTACATTAAAATGTTTTTACGAAGGGTATGCGTATTCGCATAATATAATTGATACATATGTTGTGTATTTAGACTCGGTAATTCCAATCTGTTTTCCAAATTGAAATCGGTTAAATATTAACCGAGATAACGTTCAAAATCTACGAAGAAGAGGTGCAACTCCTCATGGTACGAGCTAAGATGGCCACAACATTTTTCGTTTCTGGGATAACTCATTGCTCACTTAAATTATCACCAAAACATCACTGCAATCTCTTAGATTTAATTATATCATGTTGGATCAATAAATACCGACTGCTACTGGTGGGATATGAGAGTTTCATTGCGAACAATCGATCTCATCAGTCCACCATTTACATTTTTTTTTTTTAAATTTAAAAGCTTTAACAGAGCAGAGAAAGGACTCTAAGTCCAGGCAAGCTCTGACTTTGGGTCTATCGAGGCTTTTGTGCAAACTCTTACTCCTTGGAGACCACTGAGGACCTCCACTCATTCACTCAGGTACGCTTCCGCAACCACAAATCATCTATGGTCACTAATACAAGAAAGTTGTGAAGGCAGTACATTTTAATACATCGCCGCACAACCTTGTAGATATTAGATTTGTTTTAATGGACAATTTGCATTATAGCAATGCATCATGGGTAAAATGGTAGCGCTT
This sequence comes from Chrysogorgia sp. JL179-B06, assembly GCA_035772405.1. Lineage (NCBI taxonomy): Eukaryota > Metazoa > Cnidaria > Anthozoa > Scleralcyonacea > Chrysogorgiidae > Chrysogorgia > Chrysogorgia sp. JL179-B06. Next base: position 2,129,121 of record JAYKKM010000378.1, read on the forward strand.
CATTTGCAGGGGAAATGGCCGCCACGAAGTGAGCATAATTTTGCTTGTGAAAATAATTGATTATTTTAAGCACATTGTCTGTAGCGCAGAAGAATTTGGAAACGGGAAATGTAGTTAGGGGATTATAAAGTACGTTGTGTACCAAACACAGCGAAATCACAGCAGAAATGGACGAGAAAATTGCTATAGATCTATTGAAGGAGCGAAGAAATATGGCAATAAATATGTTCTTTTTTTTGCCTCACAGACATGTGTGTGTTGTTATTTTATTACGATCTCGTATTTGCTGAATCATCAAGTGTTCTACAATGATTTTTTCGTTTGTTGAAATTGACAAACTTTGGCCATGATGTCTGTCACTTGTTCGGTAAGCATGTCCTCTGAAGACAATGTTTTTAAATTATTTTGGCGCGAAAATAAACCGGTTTTATCGGTAACGGCTCTGGCACTTTGTAAAAGCACCAAGGAGAATGCATTTTTGCCTGGGTTTCTGCTGTTGTTTTGCTTTTCTGTTTCGTTTGTTGTGGTCGATTTATATGCTGTCAAATAAACTAGTAGGTTCTAGAACTAGTGTAGGGCCGTAGGCTGTAAATATAAATTAATAACTCTAAATTCGTTAAAAACGTTGAAAATTTACCGAGTTTTGTTGCTGTGTTGTAGGAGACAAGCTTTTAAAACAGTGACTTGGAAATTAACATAATTTTAGGCTATAGTAGCCTGGGTCACCCGAGTGTAAACTATTTTTCGACTTAAAAATTCGAATCTATTCATAGGATAATATATATAGTAGACTAGTGCATTGTTTAAAATATAGGTTTAGTAGTAGTTATAAATCTTGATATAGTTATATTAAAATTTTTAGATTGGTATAAACTGTATATATACATAGAGTAAATTTGTAAATAGTCAATTGTAAAATATATAATGATATAAAAGCATATCAATAACATAAATATAATTGTAAATAAGAAATAGGTTTTAGTATTAATTTATATAATGGATCATGAACCGGGTCCTTCAATGGAGTCAGACAAAGAATTGCCAACTTGAGGAGGCGGGGGATTAACTATACGTGTTCACTTCGTACCAAATAAGTATCACAAAGTTTGTTCCAGACATTTTGAGGGTGGGAAGAAGACTTGTCTTTATAACATTCCAACCATTGTACCTAAATTAATATTGCCAAGACCAACAAAGCCTAGACCAACATCAAAATGTAGGGATAGAGCCATTACAAAACAGGACAATCACAGTCAGATGAAAGAAGAAAGTGCACCATTGGAAGACATGCAACAACAGAGGATGTCAGAACTTGAGCATTTAGTTAAGACTCTTCGACAGAAAAACCAAGAGCAAGAAGAAGAGATTTGCAGTCTTAAGAAAATGGTTCAGCAAAAAACGTTCTCTGTAGAACGGTTTAAGAACAGAGATAGTGATTTTGAGTTCTACACTGGGTTCTGTGATTACAGCACATTTAAGGCATTTTATGATTATCTTTGTCCTGCTTGTGATAGGTTACAGTACATTTGATCTTGCAACAGTACAACACAAACAGTAACACGGCAGAAGTGTGGACCAAACCGGTTGTTATCCTCGGAGGAAGAGCTATTCTTGTGCCTTTCAAGACTTCGATTGGGTTTGCTGGAAAGAGATTTAGCAAACAGATTCAACTTGTCTGCATCCCAGGTGTCAAGAATTTGGGTTACATGGCTTGACTTCTTGTACAGGAGATTACGATCCATCCCCATCTGGCCCTCGCGAAATTATGTAAGGGAAACAATGCCACAAAGTTTTAAAGAAAACTATCCAAATACTAGGGTCATAATTGATTGTACAGAATTATTTATAGAAATGCCCTCCCAACCAAGAAGTCAAAGTACTAATTAAAGATAATTTAGGATATATTGTGGCTGCTTAGTGCTTAGATTGCCCATACCGTCTTGTATATGTCTGGATTTATGAGTTGTCACAGTCATATAATATGCTAATTATGTTACTGTATATACACCAAATTATAAACATTTTGCTGCACGATTAGGATGTTAAATTAATAACATTAAACATTAGGTAACTTGTAACCAGTAAAGCAATTATGCAGCAAAATGCTGCCAGGTGGTGTCAAAAACTTTTTAAGCAACCTTATGCATTGATGTGTACTTATGTCTATAGGATATTTAATGAATCGTTGTATGGTAATTTTTATGTAATTAAATGTTAGGATTATTTCTCATATTTTTGCTTGACATTCATGCTTTTTATGTATAACTTTTATGAAAAATTCAAAAAATTTAGAAACTGGTTAAATCTGTCATTTTCATTTCAACCAATATTAAATTGGTTAAAATAGCAACAGGCAACCAATGTCTATTGGCTGTCTCAGATTTTTAAACTGACCATTTTTTATTGGTTGTACTCACCAAAACGTAAATGGTTATAACCAAATGTTATTGGTTGGATAACCGATACTAATTGGTCATTTGAACCAAATTAATATTGATTATGCTAACCAATATGGTTTTGGTTACTATGACCAATTTTTAACTGGTTCTCTCAGTTGCATTCAGATGACCTTTTTTTTGGTTATTTCAACCATTCATTTTTTACAGTGTACAAACACCATAACGCTGGCAAAGGTCTGGTTGGTATTTCTCCCAGAGGTGACTTAGCATTTGTCTCAGAACTCTATGCTGGAAACACTTCAGATAAACAATTGACCAACGACTGTGAAGTTCTGAAGTTATTGGAACCAGTAATGAGATAATGGCCGATAGAGGGTTTGGTATCGAAGACGATTTACCAGCTGATGTCTCATTAAACTTACCTCCCTTCCTTGGTGAGCAGAAACAATTTTCTGAAGAGGATGAAGTCAAAACGAGAAGGATTGCCAAACACCGTATACACGTTGAACGAGCTATTCAGAGAATAAAGAGCTTTCGCATTCTCCAGCATAACTTACCAATTTCAATGGCTGCTGACATGAAAAAGATTTGGGTTATCTGCTGTTATCTTACTTTGTTCTACAGACCATTGATCCAGCAACACGAAGAGTGATAGTCTTCAATATTAATAAGTACAAATATTTTTCATGGTACACATTGGTGTAAATGAAAGGTAACAGGCCATAATGTTTTTTGTGGTACTTAAAGTACTGCATAGACAGTACTAATTATATGTATTTTGGTTTTTGTCAAGATATATACATATGTTATTATCTAATTAGAGCAGAAAACGTCTGTTTACATTATACTGTGTTCAGAATTTTTAATATGGTACAACATACTTACTTTATCAATAATAATAAGTTCATTTACTGAACAATTTTGTTTCGGATTAGTGTTTCATTCTTTAACATTGTTAATGATTTTACATCACTATAATTAAACAAGATTGATTAAATAATCAAAATAAAAAGCAGTAAATAAAAGCAGTAAATAAAAAAACATCTACATGTTGGTTGAGCTCTTCTTTGTGCTCATAGTATCTTAGTAAAGCAGCCTGTTCATTTTCAGTTCCCCACTGACAACTTGCACTTTTTGTTTGGCATGGTTTGGTGATTCTGTTTACTATACTCTTTGGATAGATTGACTTTCTTCTCTTCATTACAAAGCCAAACATTGATGAAGTCAACCGATATTTTCTTTGATCATACCATTCCTTGCATTCACTTTGTTTACGTGTATTCTTTTCAAGTTCTTTGCATGTCTCATTGTCTACAAGTAACATATCTTTAATAAAATTAATGCATTTTTCTTCTTTAGGAACTGTAGCACAATCTAATCCTTCATTTAATTTTGAAAGTATGTGACACCTTACATTTGTTGAATCTAGTTTATCACCCACTCGCTCTGCCTTTACAATTCTCTTCCTTGATGGCAATTCATGAACATTAAATTCACATGGAACACAACCCGTATCAGTTAATTGGTCAATTAAATGGCATTTACTTCCTGCTCTTTCTAACCCAGCTTTAAGACGTTGCAGGTCACTTTTGTAAACCTTTTCAGATGTTGAACAATAAGCATCCCTTTTTACCTTCTAGCACATGACGTTTGTACCCTTTTTTGTCCTTTTCATAAGTGTCTTGGTGGAAAATGAGATCTTCAAACAGTACTGCATCCTGTGTGTGATCTTTTTGGGACATGCCACTGCTGATGTTCCTGAGTGCATGTCTTGTCATCAAGTATCTCAGTCAGTCCAAGCTCAATGTAGTCTAACAACTGAAACAAAAGGGCTGCTACATGTTTGCAACGACCTCCAGCACCAGCAGGACAGTAGCATTTTGCAAAAACAAGATCTGCAGAGGTTTGGTCCAGGTGAACATAAACCAGGTATTGTTTTTTTTCGCATTTGAGCACTTACTTGGCAACGTACAAGGAAATGAACTGCTTCATTCCCTTTCTTCACATTTGGTTTAACTTGAATATGTGTTGTATACCAAGCCTTAAAAAGTCGATATCCACTTTTCTTGTGTTTAAATGCTTCAGCAGGCTTGCAATCAGGTGTTTTTTCAGATTGAAGGACTAAATGCTCTTCTAATTTTTTGTATGAAAATTCTGGAATATCTTTTAAGCTCTTTGTCCACCCGCCTCTTAAAGTTGGCAATTCTTTGTCTGACTCCTTTGAAGGACCCGGTTCATGATCCATTATATAAATTAATACTAAAACCTATTTCTTATTTACAATTATATTTATGTTATTGATATGCTTTTATATAATTATATATTTTACAATTGACTATTTACAAATTTACTCTATGTATATATACAGTTTATACCTACCTAAAAATTTTAATATAACTATCAAGATTTATAACTACTACTAAACCTATATTTTAAACAATGCACTAGTCTACTATATATATTATCCTATGAATAGATTCGAATTTTTAAGTCGAAAAATAGTTTACACTCGGGTGACTCAGGCTAGCCTAAAATTATATTAATTTCCAAGTCACTGTTTTAAAAGCTTGTCGCCTACAACACAGCAACAAAACTCGGTAAATTTTCAACGTTTTTAACGAATTTAGAGTTATGAATTTATATTTACAGCCTACACTAGTTCTAGAACCTACTGGTTTATTTGACAGGATATGAACCGACCACAACAAACGAAACAGAAAAGCAAAACAACAGCAGAAACCCAGGCAAAAATGCTGGATGTTCTGATTGCCGGTGTTGTCCCACAAGCGGTTGTCAATGACGATCGCAAGTGTATAATTACCGAGTCAGACTCATTCAGATTGTTCCAAGCTACACTGATGAGCTGTTGTACAGCGAAACACGTGTCTGTAGATTGAATTATGTACGCTCCTTCACTTCGGTGTTGTTGAGCACTCTGTGAAGTAAACGTGGGTGTCCTTTTAGCGATAATGCAACGCTCACTACCCTTGTGGCAGTTTGAGCACTCTGGCCCCATGCGCACTTCACGCTATCTGGATGTTCTGATTGCCGGTGTTGTCCCACAAGCGGTTGTCAATGACGATCGCAAGTGTATAATTACCGAGTCAGACTCATTCAGATTGTTCCAAGCTACACTAATGAGCTGTTGTACAGCGAAACACGTGTCTGTAGATTGAATTATATATATATATATATATATATATATATATATATATATATATATATATATATATATATATATATATATATATATATATATATATATATATATATATATATATATATATATATATATATATATATATATATATATATATATATATATATATATATATATATATATATATATATATATATAGAATATCCGAGAGTAGTAAAAAAGTAGAGTGCTGCGTAGACAGTGTTTTGAATATATAGCAAAGTGAAAAGGTGGTAAACTGCCAAGAATTTAGTGACGAGACACTGACGTTTCGAGCGGAGCCCTTCATCAGAGTAAGACCAGAGTAAGATCTTACTCTGATGAAACGTCAGTGTCTCGTCACTAAATTCTTGGCAGTTTACCACCTTTTCACTTTGCTATATATATATATATATATATATATATATATATATATATATATATATATATATATATATATATATATATATATATATATATATTATATAAAATGAAGCGAATCGTTTGCAATCATCTAAGAGTGCTCAATACCTTGAGTGGTAGAGCGAATTGTATAACTTATGAACTTAAAATTTTGTTTGCTGGCAATAGTGGGAGTAGCAAACAATAGTCGTCAAACAATATTTTAAGTTCATAAGTTATATATATATATATATATATATATATATATATATATATATATATATATATATATATATATATATATATATATATATATATATATATATTATATATATATATATAGTTCAATCTACAGACACGTGTTTCGCTGTACCACAGCTCATCAGTGTAGCTTGGAACAATCTGGATGAGTCTGGCTGGACTATTATACACTTACGATCGTCATTGACAACCGCTTGTGGGACAGCACCGGCGATCAGAACATCCAGATAGCGTGAAGTGCGCATGGGGCCAGAGCGCTCAAACTGCCACAATGGTAGCGAGCGTTGCATTGTTGCCAAACGGACACCCATGCTACTTCACAGAGCGCTCAAATCAATATATATATATTATATATATATATATATATATATATATATATATATATATATATATATATATATATATATATATATATATATATATATATATACATGAAAGTATACAATGTGCCCTACCGGCTATCACCATAATGGCTTTATGGTAACTGTGGACTTGGGACCCACTATGTACGGCTACACATTGTAGGATTGCATTGTGGAGTCACCAAAGTGCTCAAACTGCGAGCAGTGAGCAATGCATAATGCAAACAGTAAACGTCTCATTGAGAGAGACTCTCCGCCCAATCCATAAGAGTGCTCAAACCACATGAGCGGTGAGCGTAATATATACATGAAAGTATACAATGTGCCCTACCGGCTATCACCATAATGGCTTTATGGTAACTGTGGACTTGGGACCCACTATGTACGGCTACACATTGTAGGATTGCATTGTGGAGTCACCAAAGTGCACAAACTGCGAGCAGTGAGCAATGCATAATGCAAACAGTAAACGTCTCATTGAGAGAGACTCTCCGCCCAATCCATAAGAGTGCTCAAACCACATGAGCGGTGAGCGTAATATATACATGAAAGTATACAATGTGCCCTACCGGCTATCACCATAATGGCTTTATGGTAACTGTGGACTTGGGACCCACTATGTACGGCTACACATTGTAGGATTGCATATATATATATATATATATATATATATATATATATATATATATATATATATATATATATATATATATATATATTATATATATATATATATATACTGTGCAGGTGGAAATCATGATAGTATAGCACATATGGGTACAGGCACACTTTCGTGATTTATACGGCCGTCCGAGACCAACCTAACCCTAACCCTAACCCTCCAAGCCCAGCTGACTATAGTAGTGCAGCTTCAGATAGGAGATGATCAAAGAAACGAGAAATACAACTCGAAAGCCGTCTCAAGACGGTAAACTTGACCGTAGACATGGGGTTGGTTTCTTGTTATTTTACAAATTTTGGGAGTGTGCTGGTACCCCCATCTAATTTACCACCTCGACGTCAACATTCCGGCATAACTTTGGTCGCCAGCTGATGCCATAGGTATCGCTTCATTCACTGTTTCGACAAACTCTCTCGCAAATTTGATACGGCGTTTCTATCGCCACACTAAACCGCCAGCTCAACGTTGGGTTGGTCTCGGGCTGCCGTATAAATCACGAAAGTGTGCCTCATGCAATGTGCTATACTACACAACCACACTTCAAGGACACATCACTAGCTGGTGTCATCAACATCGCTTCGTGAACTGTTTCAACGAGCACAGCCACAAATTTTATATTACATTTCACAATCAACTTCGTATCGTACCAAACCCAGCTGGTATCATCGGTGTCGCTTCAATGAGTGCAAATTTCACACGCGCAAAAAAAACACTAAACTCAGTTTAGTGGTAATGTACAACAAATTTCACACAGCGTTTCACAATCAACTTCGTGTCCTATCAAACCCAGCTGGTGCTATCGGTGTCGCTTCAACGAGTCCATTCGCCGTGGAAATAGTTACAGCCACCTGCATTTGATATGCAAATTAGTCAATGTTGTTAGCCAATCAAATAACTAATGTGAATCATTAATGTGTACATATGGAAAACACACGATACATATTAAAATACCATTTTTCCTCTATATATATATATATATAGGTAATATTTGGCATTTCACTCGATCAAACTACATGTTGAAAGGATTTATGGTGAAGGAAAATTTCGAGTGTTGGAATACATACATTTTAAGACCAAACCGGACCAGTTGCGAAAAATGCAACTTAGCGGCCTTCCGGTAGGAATTGAACCCGCGACCCTGCGATTGCTAGTGCAGTGCTCTGACCACTGAGCTACGGAAGCCGTTGCCGAGAGCCTAGTCACGAGTTCTGTATATATGGTGGTAATGCCGGGATAAGATTCTGGGTATATTATAGGTAATATTTGGCATTTCACTCGATCAAACTACATGTTGAAAGGATTTATGGTGAAGGAAAATTTCGAGTGTTGGAATACATACATTTTAAGACCAAACCGGGACCAGTTGCGAAAAATGCAACTTAGCGGCATATATATATATATATAACTAGAAGTTACTATCGCAAGGAAAGTGCTGCCTCGAAATCCAAGGCAGTTGTGATATTGTGCAAAATTGCAAAAAATAAGTGGTGGGCTTATTGAATTCAAAGTCGCAGCGGAGGTAATACAGCTTCGTACCCATGTATATATATATATATATATATATGGAGATCACAATGAGCTTGCTGGACCATAGGTACGTACTAACTCTGGGGGCACTCTGGGATACGTTAGACATCTATCTGCCATATGGGGTAAGAGTGTAAGACATTCATTATGCACAGCCAGGGCCCCCTGCACATGCTGCATGTCTGAGTGCCTCACTTGTTGTGTTGTAACAGTTCTCAACATCTATTCACAATATAGTAGTTCATGAACATGTGTAATATTAAACATATGTAAGTTGAACAGTTGCATCAAAATGCAGTTGAACATGAAGATAAAAATAGTTGTACACAGTAACATAGTTCTCTGTACAAGACTTGCATAAAAATGCAGTTCAATATGAACACAAAACGTTGACATTAAAGTTATAACAGCTGATAAACTAAGTTAATTTGTTTCTTGCATAAAAATGCAGTTCAATATTATGAACACAAAAAGTTGACATTATAACAGTTGATAAACTTGTATAAAAATGCAGTTCAATATATCTCACAACTGTGTATGAGGGACGCGGATGTGCATCTGCATGGTCATATCGTGAGAAACGACGAACTCACACCAATAATATATACACCTAAAATAGAAGGTAAATCGTATTCACAAACAAAGAATTTGATAATTGTGATATTGATAACGATGACGAGAAGCATATTAACCGCAATGACAATTGATCTCCTTAAAATTTAATAGCGAGTTAAATTCTAGTTGCCTTACCTTGACAAGAGTCAAAGTTAAAATTCGCAAGCACAACCAGGCTAAGCACAACTGCCAGAACTCAGAAGTTCATCACTAAAGCAGAACACGTTAATATAATATGACGATTGACGAAGACATTTTATTTTGTTTCCGTTGGCGAGTTCCGAACATTTGATTCGGATAGTTTACGCATCCGGCGATTATACGAACATCTACGAGTTACGTCACAAAACGTCATAAATCTGTGGACAAACATACATCCATGATCGTAATTTAAGGTCGATTGACTTTACATAGTTCCGCGAAGAGGTCTGGGCACGAGACACACCAACCCAAGTCAAGATTAGTGTGCTGCCTACGGCAGCAATAAAATAAAATAGTTAGAATGTTTTCGTCACTACTCTGAGTTTCACGCGTAATGAGATCTTCAGGCCACTGACAGTTCAGTTTCAACTTGTCGTTAATATACTCGGCGGGTTAAAAATAGTTCTGATGACGTTTTGTGTGTTGATCGTTTGCTGACGTTCGTTAATCGGTGATTGATTGTGTGACGACACTTCGCCAAAATTTCCGATCTTTTATTTAAAAGAGTTTTCTTGTCGTCATCAGAACTATTTTTAACCCGCCGAGTATATTAACGACAAGTTGAAGCTGAACTGTCAGTTGCCTGAAGATCGCATTACGCGTGAAACTCAGAGTAGTGACGAAAACATTCTAACTATTTTATTTAAAAAACGCTCTACCTCTAATGGTATCGAGCACTCTTGAACCATCCGCTAGCTTTGTAATTATATTAACAAGACGCCCGCTAGGCGTTAACTTGGGCTACTGTAGCCTGCGTAGGGAACTATGATGCAACAAGATACTTCGCAGTGCACATAACTGACTTCAAACAGTTCGAAACAAAGAGTTAATGGCCACAATGCCTATGTCCTTTCTCTGATCGAGAGCCTTACGCCAATCATCAGTAAGCTTTAATAATGCAGTGCGACAAGAATGGCCACGTAGGAACCCAGACATATTGCCAGAGAAAATAGGTGAAAATTTTATATATAATTGGTCATACATCACTTTCTCGAATAATTTGGATATGGTAGACAGGACACTAACCGGGCGATAGTTTTCAATTTTCATTTTTCAAGATTCATTTCTCAATTTCCACTGCATAGGCGACTGGGATATGACTCGATTCAGTAATTGAACAATCTCGTAAGTCGAAAAACAATAACCGGTGCAGCGATCTTGAGTATCTTCGTTGAAAAACAATCGGGACCACATGATTTTTTGACATTCAGTCCAACCAGAAGAGCAGCTACGTATACAGAAGTAACTGGCTCAAACGAAAAATCTAAATTATACGATTTATTTCTGATGACATAACGCTTGGATGGCTTTTAAAGTCTTCCACAGAAAGGCTCAATACAGATTCACCGATAACCGGTGTCGAGAAATACTCATTAAACACTACAATTAGATGAATAGTGTTAACACCTGTATTTTACTTGCTGCTTGGTAGTAATGGTTTCATCTTTTCCCGACTAATAAACCAACAGAGCCGGATGATGCATCAGCTCCGTTGCGTCAAAACAATAGTTTTTAACACCCTGTCATTTCATAGCTGTCACTTTATTTCTTTGTTCTTTGTAAATTTTCCATTTCTCGTCATTAGGATTACGCCGGAATTTTTTATATGGCGGTTCCTCAAACGCATTTCTTTTTGGATACTTCTTGGTTATATTGGCGCTATCCCATGGTATGTTTCTAAGGTCTGAAAGAAAAGACGCCTGGTCGAGTTTCTTCATTGACCTATATTCGATAATACGTGCTTTGGGCTTTGGTAGCTTTTGTTTCCTAACAATGAACAATAAGTCATGGTCACTTATTCCGAGCTGCAACGAACGTGCCGCTTGATGCAAATCCTCATGATGCAAATCCTCATGTTGTCAAAACTGTTTCTTCATGCATGTCAAGTTTAGCGCAGATTAACCGAGTGAAACATGTCTTGAATAGAGACTTACTTATTACAGTCATTCAAAGTTTGGTATTCAGCAAAATGTATTATTGTTCATCTGTATGGGCTAACACCACTGCAAGTAATATTTGTAAACTTCAGTCAGTACAGAATTTTGCCGCACGAATAATCACCAACTCTAGGAAATTCGACCATATTACCCCATTGTTGAATGAACTACGCTGGATTCCCGTTCAACTCCACCTTTTTTATCGTGATGCTATATTAACTTTTAAATGTATGAATGGAACTGCACCTGATTATTTATCCAAGCAATTTGTGAAGAGAGGCAGTATAAGTGGACGTTGTACCCGAAATTCGCAATCTTTAAATATCCCCTTTTATAAAAGCGCCACTGGCCAAAGAACGTTTTATTATCGAGCTGTTTCTCTCTGGAACGCTCTTCCAGTGAACATTAAATCCAGTGCGTCAATACATATTTTTAAAAGTAAACTTCGTAGACATCTCTTAGAATCTTGTTCTTGATTTTTGACTTTCATTTTGAATATCATAGTATCTTATCTTAAATTTAATTATTTATAATTCATAGTAACTTATTATGTAATATATACTCATAAGCTTAGTATTTGTAATTGTCTCTGAAAAGCCCCTTTGGGGAGAGTTCAATAAAGTATTGTATTGTAAATTGTCCTGGTGTGAAACGAGAATGACATCCAGCAAGGTTTTTGTTGAAGTTATTGTATTAGACAGACAAAATTGATCACAAAAGCCAGACAAGACCCGATGTGGTTCTCGACTTTTATCAGGACTCGTGAACATATTCATGTTAAAATCCCCAATAAATAGTATTTCCTTACGTATTTCCTTGGCATACATTTGTTCGGCTGTGGAAGAACAAGACGAAATAAAATCTGCCATTTTACATTTATTTGGTGAACGCCGGCAGCAAGCACATACTAAGAACCAGGTGTTTCCACAACCCTTAATGTCTAGACATATCGACTCAATGCGAACGGGTTCCAGTTTCGTTCGCTGATACAATCTGATATTAATCGCACAGTCAGCATCCTTCTTATCCTGTCGAAGAACGCGATAATGCGGGTGAGCTAGAAATGAATTTGGTACTAAGATGTCGATCTTGGTTTCAGCAATAAACAATATGTCAAAATTACATTTATTTAATAAATCGAGTACCTCATCAATTTTGTTGTAAATACTGATGTCTTGATATTAAGGTGAGCGATTTTGAGATTGTTCTTGAAGCAGCCGTTGATATCAACCAGTCAGAGTTTTCGTAAACGGTCGTTATATACCATTCCGAAGCGTCGTTACCATCCCAGCTCTCATATAATGTTGGGTAAGCGGAGTGAAATTCCTCGTGGTCCCAAGGTTCCCGCACACTTTCGCGACTCCTCGTGTTCTTTCATAATATTTCTATATAAAAAGCGAACAAGCATCTATATGGCGAGTTCTTTGAAAAAAACAAATTTAAACAAACCCGAAACAATCAAGAGGCAGATTTGGAGCAAGTCTATGAAATAGTTTGTAAGTTGTCTAACGTTTCGAAGACAACTTACACGCTATTTCGGCATTACACCTGGACATTTTTATACATTTTGATTTGTATTTCTACACTGTCTACGCAGCACAACACGTTTTATCACTTATTTAAAAGCATCTATCACTAGTCTGGGGTGTAGCGAGGGGGGGTGCGGGGGGTGTCGCACCCCCCCAATGTTGCTCTTGTCGGCACAAATCGGATTTATTTCGGCAAATTTGGACCTGCGATCTAATGAGAATAAACTTTATGTTTGGGCGAAATTTTTAACGGAAACGGCAAAATGTGCCGACAAAAGTCAGCAAAAATCGACAAATTGGTTAAAAGGGGCGACAAATGCCGAATAATTACCGATCCCTGGCCAAACTCCGACAAAAATGCTGGGAAGATTTAGCGTTTTACGTAGAGCCGCACTTTTTAATCCATCCGGAAATGCCAATCGTCTCTCCAAAAGCACAATATATGGCTGTATAGCACCACCAGAATTTGCGTCGGAAATCACGATCGTGCAAGCACACAATTCGACATTCTAATATTAACGTTCTTAGAACGTGTTGTCAGCACCTGAATATAACGTTGGTTTGTGACGTCGATACAACGTCCTGACAACGTTATGTCAACACGTTCACGCAACGTTCGGTTATGATGTCGTTACAACGTTCTGACAACGTTGGGTTATGATGTCATTACAACGTTCTGACAACGTTATACCAATACGTTCACACAACGTTGAATTGTGATATCGCTACAACGTTCTGACAACGTTACACCAACACGGTCACACAACGTTGGATTGTGAACGTCGTTACAACGTCCACACAATGTTATGATACGATATCCAAGCGACAAACGTCCCGTGAACGTTGTCTGAAGGTTAGGTCCGACCTAACCAAACTAGAACCTTCCCACAATGTTGTCACAACGTTATGTGTTAGCTGGGTGTATTGTGTTTTGTTCGTGTGTATTGTGTTTTGTTCGCCACGCACGAGGAACCACAAACAATTCTCCACTGGTACGATTTGCCAAATTTGACAGGTCGTTACGACCCGAACAATTCGTCTTCCAAAAACAATGCAAGATTGTCGAACTGGTACTGGTACAGATGATGACGCCACAAACATTCCTCCACTCTTACGATTTGGCAAATTTACTTGTTGTATGACCCAAACAATAGACCTTACCATTACGACGTGTGAATCTATTAGTGACTACTACAGCTAGTACCATAATTCCTTGCGAGATTTCCTTTCTTATGTTAATGTTAATTAACTCCCTCTGGGAGACGTAAAACAATTGCTCTACGTTACACAAAGATATACCATTGATATATTCGCGCATCATGGGTAAGGTCTATTCGTCATCCAAAAGCCATAACATAATCATGAATCATCAATTGAAATATAATTATTGTTGCTTCGTTCTACCAAAAAACAAAACGTTGTGTGAACGTGTTGATATAATGTTGTCAGAACGTTGTAGCTATATCATGACCGAACGTTGTGTGAACGTGTTGACATAACGTTGTCAGAACGTTGTAGCGATATCATAACCGAACGTTGTGTGAACGTGTTGATATAATGTTGTCAGAACGTTGTAGCTATATCATCACCGAACGTTGTGTGAACGTGTTGATATAACGTAGCTATATCATGACCGAACGTTGTGTGAACGTGTTGATATAATGTTGTCAGAACGTTGAAGCGATATCATCACCAAACGTTGTGTGAACGTGTTGATATAATGTTGTCAGAACGTTCTAGCTATATCATGACCGAACGTTGTGTGAACGTGTTGATATAATGTTGTCAGAACGTTGTAGCTATATCATCACCGAACGTTGTGTGAACGTGTTGATATAATGTTGTCAGAACGTTGTAGCAATATCATCACCGAACGTTGTGTGAACGTGTTGATATAATGTTGTCAGAACGTTATAGCTATATCATGACCGAACGTTGTGTGAACGTGTTGATATAATGTTGTCAGAACGTTGTAGCAATATCATCACCGAACGTTGTGTGAACGTGTTGATATAATGTTGTCAGAACGTTATAGCTATATCATCACCGAACGTTGTGTGAACGTGTTGATATAATGTTGTCAGAACGTTGTAGCTATATCATAACCGAACGTTGTGTGAACGTGTTGATATAATGTTGTCAGAACGTTGTAGCTATATCATAACCGAACGTTGTGTGAACGTGTTGATATAATGTTGTCATATCATGACCGAACGTTGTGTGAAGCTATATCATAACCGAACGTTGTGTGAACGTGTTGATATAATGTTGTCAGAACGTTGTAGCTATAAGAGGTATAGCAAGTAGGGCTGCGAGCCCAATCGACCTCAACTGTGAATATAAACACCAAAACATCACCAAATTTGACCAAGTCGCGACTCGACAAATTTGGCGATGTTTTGGTATTTATACTCACGATTGACGTCGAATAAGCTCGCAGCCCTACTTGCTATACTACTACAGCAATCGTTAGTCGATCTAAACACCCCTCCCACGTTTTCTACTAAATTGATGTCAAACACACGCGAGACTCACGAGACAACACCAAATCACTATTTTAACGAAATACGACACATTTCGTCAAAATTTAGAGAAAGTTTTGTGTCGTCATTTTCACATTTTCGTTCGACAAACTATGACTGACGCGCTCTACCATTGTTTCAATTCACGCGCAAAAAAAAAGCCACTAGATTATGATTCTAGTGACGATGTTTAATAAATTTCAGCGAGAGAGCCACTAGAGTTTAGTGTTAAATAGATTTCATATGCGAGAGTGCTCTACCTGCTATACGAACCAAGGTCACCTGCTGATGTCGCTAACAACAACATTCCATTGCGAATAGCAACTACAACTTTTTGAAAAATGTTTTCACTTTTAAAAAATATTTTCACTTTGAAAAAATATTTTCGTTTTAAAATATTTTTTTCAAAAAGTTGTAGTTGCTATTCGCAATGGAATGTTGTTGTTAGCAACACACGTGCAACCACCTGCTGTCGTGCAAGGTGGGGATCGCTGACCATGAGAGAAGAATCACAGTGTTTGAAGAAGGAGTGAGGACCATCACCACCATGCTAAGACTGTCTAACTTTGAGCGTACTCGTTAAATCGTACACTATAAATATCGTGAATAAAAAACCGTTGTGTGAATGGACTCGCGCGGTTGTTATGAGACCACCTGCTAGCATGCAAATTAGTCCGCTCGCTCGCTATTTTCAGTGTTTGTCACCTCACTTCTGAAATGGTGGTCGTACACATATTTTGACGTTGTGATTCCTCCCGACAACAAGCCCAAGAAAGGCACGTGCGGTGTCACAATCGCGACAATGCTCTCAACGTCTTTTTTTAATAGCGGGTCTTTTTGCAACTCGTCGTTTAGTTCGTCAGGATTCTCAATAGCGTTCAACCCATCCAGTAGGCTAGCAAATTTGCTGATTAGCAAATCGGTGAGAAAAGCGTTTGCAATTTCCATTCTCTTTAACTCGTATTGGCGCCATATCTTGTCGATAACCTTTGCGGACGCTTTTTTAATGTGCGCTTCAGATTGACTTACCACACCATCGCTAGACAGTCTAATAAGCTCGGCTCTCCTAACGTCAATGTCGTCAGTGTCCACAGTTGAGGTACTAGCGGCTTGAGTCTCCTCAACTAATTCCTCAATCGTAGGGTTTTCTTCACTTTTGCGTTTTACCATCACGCTATTACTTATACCCACATTTTATTGCGGAATAACAACTTCGTGACTGTATGGATAGCGCAGTGAGATTTCGAGTCTAGCGTACTTGTTATTTTTTAATGCGGTCACAATCGCCGACGCTTCCTCTTTGCTAATGTTTCCGAGATAGTCGTCAATAACAACCTTCATATCACTTCTGCTCGGACAGTAAAAGCAAATGAGCTTACTAATGTTTTCTCTATACGGTTTTGCGATCGACGTCAGTTGTTGTGTGATGACAATAACGCTCAACATAAAATGTCGCGCACTAAAAGCTAAGTTGACCAATTGACTAGTCCTATTCTTGACGTCCTGTCCACTCGCACAGTCGTCCAACACAATCAGAGTGTTAGTGCCTTTAAAAGTGTTTGTTACACACTTGAGAACAGCGTCGACACTGTCTTGTGTGCAGTCTATCGCTAACACGTCAGGGTCGCGTACATATTTCCAATCTTGATACGCTTTGTTCCACTCAAAAGTAGGACAAATCAACACAATGTAGTCAAACTTACCGCGATACTCGGACTCCAGTGTGTTGAGTAAATAATGCGTCTTACCACAAGCTGTCATACCAACAATTAGCGCATTAAACGGGGTCTCCATTAACTTACGTTTGATTTAATACTGGATTGACTGCAACCCATTGTTCATGAAGTTGACCAGCCCATCACTCATCACAAACACCCTACACATAACATTCGCAGTCGTCGCTTTCTTAGTGATTTCAAGAAGCACGCCGGATTGTGTGTTCACAATTTTCTTGCCAGTGGCGACGTTGTAATTATCTTGAACGCTCCTCAAGTCAATGACCAACGCAAAACTATTTTTATAGAATTTCTGTATGGTCATGAACTGAGCGTGTTCCTCACCCAACCCAAACAATCGTTTCGCTTCCGCATAGAACTTCGATTTCGGAACGCCTTGTGAGTACACACTATTTGGCACACCTTCAATTGTGACTCTAACGCTCTCAATATTTGGATAAAGAAACTCCTCACTGTCTGTTCGCACCTTATTCGTGAATAGCAACACAATTGCCTTCATGCTTTTTCTTGGAAGATTAATGTTTTCATTCACGATGGTTGTACCTTTGTCCCATTCGGTGGTTTTCATCAACGTAACGTGCTCATACGACAAACTACGACCACCTGCGTACAACGACGTTATTTCGTCAGCGAGCTCCTGGTTATCGATCGTCTCATACTCAAGCTCGAGGTTCTCCAGAGTGTATCCGCCCACAGCGCTACCGGATTGCGCCACCATGATGTCTGTGGCCTTCGGAAGTGTGATCACATACTGCAAGTTATTATTCATGCTAAAAGGAGCGTACAACCCGTGGTCATTCATGATTTTACCAAGCTTAATCCGCTGCTTTGTTCCAATCACACCAAACATTAACGCGTCACTAACTTTAACAACGTCTCCACTTGTCGCGCCACTATCATCCTTAGAAATTAGCTTTCTCAAGTTCTCACCAGCAATACCATAATCAATCATTTGATTTCGCACAGTGATGCTTTCCCAAAGGTCGCGATAAACACCAGTGTAATTTTCCCCATTGTTGTCATACACAGTTTCCCCAGCTAGTCTCACAACAAGTTTCTCAACCAACAACTTGCTAACATTATTCAAGAACCAGCTTTTGGCGTTCGTATTCTTAAAGTCGAACACTAGACCCAACGATCCAGGCACCAAACAGCTACTAACCTTGAGCTTTGGTATATCAATGTAAAGTTCCTCACCAGGACTGACCTTATTAGGGTTCAACGTGATCACATGCTGTGTTCTCACCCCTTTTATGACACCCATAGTCGCTCGTCTAAAACCGGGGCTCAACTCTGCTGACGTGACGTTCATATACTTTACATATGTTTTGTCACTACCGTTTTAGCTTGTAATAATCATAAGCAAACCACGCAAGTACCACCGCGAGTACCCACAGATTTTGAGCCAACCATGCGAGACCCTTTGCACCCAACGTCAACGCATTGTAAACTAAATTAGCCAACCCAACAGCCCATGGACCCATCTTCGTTATCGCGTTTTTAACAGCCTGTGCGAATGACTTTGTGGCCATAGCGCCTTTCATAACAGCAGACCTACCAGCGATAATAATAGTTGTTATAATCCCAGCCACTGAAATCACCACAGCGCTCAACCCAACCATATTCTCTTTAGCCCATTCCTTAAATCTCTGAAACCTGTCAATGTCGACTTCTTGTTGCTCTCTAACCTCCTCTATTTCTAGCTGTCCTAAAGTTCTGTATTTAGCTTGCGTAAGTCCAATCACTCTTTCGTGTAGATCAATGTACTCTTCGTTCTCTGCAGTCGTAAGGTCTTTTCCCTTGAGCTCTACTATTCTTTCGTTCGCTTTGTCTATCGCTTCTTGAAAATGGTTTGCTTGTACTCGCAATGCACCATTGGCACCTATTCTTGATTCGCGCACCACACCATCGCTTGGGTTGAGCACACCATTCAGCTCGCGGTTTTCGTCTGGTGATAGCCCAGGTATGTCATCGTAGCCCACTTTTGTTTCAATTACTGGGAAGTCGTCTGGGATTACTTCTGTTGTGGCAGCTGTTGTTTCTGCACTCTCGAGGATTTGACCAACTAACTGTTTGAACTGCTCAATCGCGTTTTTACTACTCGCGTCTTTACTGTAGATCAAGCCTTTTTTCCCAGGTATTAGAATTCGTTTGGGTTTTCCATATTTTCCATCTTTGTTTATCGGTTTGAAAAGAATAGCCCCTGAGTCCGTCACGTATGATCTGTCAGCTATTTTCCTTGACGCGTCGTCACGACTGAGTCTTTTTTTGTATAACTTGCGTATTTTCTTATCTATTAGCTTGATTCTTTTTACTTGATTTTTTATTACCTCTTTGTTGAGCGCGTTTAACTCATCCAATTTTAAATAAAGATCGTCCGACATATCTTCAAAAGTTAGATTGAAGCTCATGTCATCGACGTCACCATACGATTCCTGCTCGACAAACTCTACCGCTGGGACTTCTGTGTTGGTTCCCCTTATTGTCACCGTTTTACCACCGTCAGTGTCGATAAACGACGTCTCTTTTTCTTGAGACCTTCTATCTTGCTCTTCCTGCAATCTAGTCATTTTCCCAAACAACTTTTCATACTCAACGCGCACAACATCTGGCATGTCACCGCTGACGTACCTATTGTCAAGTAAATTGTAAGCTTTAGTGATACTATTAAATTCGTCATTTATTTGATCGTCGGTGTACCTATCAAATCTATCGAAGTTCTCCATCTCAATCTCGTCAAAACCTTCCCCACCTTCAGTCATATTACATTAGCTCACATTTTGAATATCGCTTTCTGGTATCCACGAATTATGTTTGTTTTCGTAACCTAACCATTTAACCAGCGCCATCTTCTCTCCTCTGACTTTCTTTCTTTTCAACACCTTTTCAACTCTATACACATCACCACCATGTTTCTCACTGACTAGCGATAATTCCTGTTCATAAAATTTCCCAATAATCTGTTCACCACTTATGTCCTCAATTTCGTACACGTTCGGATCACCACGAATAACCTTCACCACTTTAAACAGCTCTTCAGTGAAGTTGGCTTCGTAGCCCTTTGTGAACACACTCTTGTATTTACTAATTCTCACTGACTCGCCAACTCTAAACTTTGGCAATGGGGTGTCTGCAAAATGATGACCAAACAAAGTGGTCCACACTTCACCCTCATTTGACTTATTGACATCCTTCGGTTTCATCATAATGCTTCGATTCACATTACCATTGTAATTGCTCACAAACTGGTCAAGAACGTCAATCCATTTGTACGTTCCACGAGCATAAAAGTACTTCCACATAATGCTCTTGAGACTTCTATTAAAACGCTCAACAACAGAGGCCTTTTTATCACTCTTAGTGCTGAAATATTTAACGTCACGCTCCTTCAACAAACTTTTCACACCAACATTGTAGAACTCAAGTCCATCATCGAATTGCGCTAACTTAGGTGTGGTCCCAAACCGATCTTTAAAGTCACTCAACAACTCTCCAACAGCCTTAGTCATGCTCTTAGTGTCTTTTCTGTAAACCGCAATTCCAAAAGCGTATCTACTCAATATTTCGATGCCTGTCAATATCCAATAGTAACCGCCATTCTGTTTTGAATACTTACTCATGTCCACTAAGTCCACTTGGAGCTCTTCACCAAGAAATCCAACAAAAGTCGCGCGGAACTTATGTCTTCTCACAATGGGTTTGTACCTACTGTAAGTGTCCTGCGCTGTCAACCATTCTTTCACTGTTTTTCTAGTCACTTTCAATCCGTCTCCCAACGCACTTTGATACAACCTCTCTGCGCCACTGAACCCTGTCTTAGGATTGTAATAAATGTCTCTCAACCCTTGCTCTGTTTCCACACCAAGTTCCATATAATTCACACAATATACAGTTCCAATAGCACCGCGCCGACGTCAGCGTCACCGTTGTTTGGTTTGACACGAAACGTCATACTTGAGTAAATACCTTTTTTAATTCTCACCTTGGAGTCAACGTATGAGTAACGTTGTATCCCTCCGTCAAGAGACTGCTCGGTGGGTATTGGCAACGTTGTGATCACATCACTACGATTCCCGTCAGTGCCCACATTGCTCTCCGTCTCAACAGCGTCGCACGAGACCTCTACATACTTCAGACCTCTGTTCATGTCAATCTTGTTTGGACTGTCGTGCCACTTAGCATCTAACGCAATTCCCACACCCTTCGCGAAACCAAGCAAAAGCCAAATGTCACCTAGCCAAAGTTCTACTCTGTTGATGGCGCCATGCCTCATACGCCGAACTTTGACCCTACTTTTACCTGTGGCCATCAGCTTCTCCACCACGAAGTCTACATTAACCGCCCTGAGCGTGAGTCGTAGAGCTCTAACCAACGCGTCGAAGTCGTAGTGACCCCCACCCAATCGAGTTGTCGAGAATCCTGACGCTGGTGTTCCAATTCTAACGTATAAGAATCGAATATCGTCACTACCTGTCACATTATCATAGTTCCAAAACACAGTGGCTGTCTTGACTATAATGTGTGGGTTATCGTGTGTGGCTACTACACTATAGTCAAAGGTCACAACTTTCTCCACACCTTCAATGATCACCGTCAACTTTTGAGGGTTGTTGTGTGTACGCCGCTTTTCAGTGTAACCACCAGAGTCGAACCCATAGTTTAGACTCATTACTTTAGCGCACGTTTAGCTACTCAAGCGTCGCGTACAAATCCAACAATATATCGCCAACATTGACACCACTACCATCTTGGTCAGTCACGTTAAACACCAGCTGTGTAAAAGCGCCTTTGTTTATCGACACCTTCGACTCAATATTGAAGAATTGTTGAACGGAGCTCTTCAGTGGTTGGGTGGTGGTCAATGGTAACTCGACGATAACCTCACTTTTGCTGCCATTAACAATGTTCTCAGGTCTGTTCACGATGCTACAACCCACTTGTATGTACTTCAACCCTTTGTTAACGTCCACAACATTAGGGCTGACCAAACCACTACTACTCACCGTTGTGTTATCGTTGAACCCTAACAGCTCTCCAAATTTAAACAGCTCTAATTGTTGGTCAGTTTTTATCTCACACTTTGAATTGTGTTTGTTGGCTACTAGCTCGATAGCTCCTAATCCTCTCAATTCGTCAGCAATCATTTTAAAAGTGTGGTACCCAGACCCAAAAACGTGCTTGTTGCTGTTGTAACTTATTTCGTCGTTCACGCCAGTCTCCACGTTAACGTAGTCCCAAAAGATGGTCGCTTTTTTCACTAGTAAGTGAGGGTCTGAGCCAAACGTCAAAAGTGCCTCTGGTAGATCCACAGTTTCCGTTGGACCTCTAATCAACACTACGACCCTGACCATATAATATAGTGTGTGTTATGTAGATGCTAACAAAAAAAACCAAGGTGAACTAATTCTTCTTAGTGAATTTCCAAATGCGCAACTAGATAAGTTTGAGTTTGGGTACAACCTTGCAGACGACAATAAAACAGTCAAGACCGTCGACATTTACTTCAAGTCAGGTCCAAAGTACTCTGACATGATAAACATAAAGTCATCAAAGTTCACGAAGAACAAGGGCTTCACGAAATTCCTTAGCAACACACCAAGATTCCCAAGAATATGGTCGAGCGATGGGCGTGTCCCAAAGTTACTACTGACGGAGACCCACAAGAGCTACAGAGAAGTCGCAACGTTTCCACCATACGTCCTAAATTACCCAACCCACAATTTTGACGTCTTTGTTGACGACAATAATTCCTTCAAATCAGACCTACCGAGAATACTCATCGACACCAAAAGACGTCACAACGACAAGGCAATTGGTGGTAACGTTAACACAGTTTGGACTCTACTCGAGAGTTACTATCAAGCGATCGCAGGTACAGTATGTACATCGCTACATACCGCTCAGGGGTGTCTCTACAAAACTTAAGTTATCACGTCGACGTCCCAAAGCAAGCCGTGGGTCTCATGAGGTTTCACGTGTACTTCACCATTCGTCGTGTGATGTTTCGTTTAAGTAAGAGTCAAGTTGACATTAACAACATCTTAAGACTGTACCTCCCTGACTGGCGACTTTTGAAAGGTCACCTACCATTGACTGATGTTGACAATAGATACATCAAGGACATCCAAGGTGATTATCGTCGGTATTGCCCGACACACTCTGACGGGTTCACACCATTAGGACAAGAACTACAAAACCAATCGATTGAAGTTTACATGTACGCCATTCTTGGAGCCCAAGCGAGGTCAAAGCAAAGCATCGTGGGAACTAGAGCTAGTGCTCGAGAAACGCAACAAATCTTTAGAGACATCGTTGAAAACGCTGTGGTTCAATATTCACCGAGTGTTTGGATCAACCTTATGAACAAAGCGATTAGTGACACCAACGTTAAGCTAGACACAGCTGTGACACCCAACACTTGGCTGATCCCCAGAAGCATGGTCTTGTTAAAGGACCCCATCGTTGGTTACAATAACGTGCTAAGAACTTCGTCCGAAACTGGGATGACATTTGGGTATAACGACGGGCTGAACTATCGAGCGTCAAAAGCGAAGCACAAAAAAGTCCACCAAGCGGCAGGACTTCACTTGGAAACTCTAGCTACGCCACCTGCAAAGAAAACAGTGGTCACCACCAATCAAATAGCGCAGACCACCACAAGTAAGTCAGACACGACAACGTTGGCGATAGTGTTAGGGTTCTCAGCAGTCTCTGGCTATCTACTAACCAAATACACCTTGAAGTAGTAATGAGTCTAAACTATGGGTATGAGTCTGACGACCCTCACGATAAAATACTAAAGAGAACGAAAAGGCATCTGGACGAAGATCCCAAATTAAGTGCGACTGGTGGAAGGATGTCTGGAATAATAGACATGCAAGGCTCAGCGATAAAAAACGTAGCAGACCCAGTCGATGACTCAGACGCTGCAAATAAAAGAACTCTAGAGCAATTGCTATCGGGTTTCCTCAAGAGTCAGTCCTATAATATTGTGCTCGACTTCAACGTTAGCACACACGCCTTGAAAAATGTGGAATTTCACACCAATGGTTCAAACAAAGTGAAAGCTATTGGTGAAACAAGTAAATTAGTGCAAAACAACCCAACCTACGGCCCTATTGTCGGCATCAGCAGTGTAAGCCAAAGTTTTCTATCCCCTGTGTTAACACCACTCCCACTTGAGTCAGGTCTCCATTTTAATTGCCCCAGTATGCAATGGTGCGACCTCTCCATTTTTGTCGTGGTGAGGTTACCTACTCGCACCGCTGGATCAAATTGGGAGACAATTATATCAAACGACGACGGTCAGTGGGATAAGTTCATAGGGTACAAGACTGGTATGACCAACGAACTTGCGTATGGTGGTAGCATCCCAGCAATGGAGAGCATATGCACTATTCCAAGTGGTGTTGACCTCACCAAAATGCATATGATATCAATACATTGGCAAATGAGCAATTCACATGTCAGAGTTAACAACGTTAAGTCAGCCGACTCAGACTTCGTAGCGAATATGAAAAAGATAGGCACACCCTACGGAACAATTTTTGGAATACATCGACCAAGAATACCACTCGCACCTTATGCGTACCCATCGTTGATAGAGTTCTACGGTGTGAAAATTGTGAGTGGTTACATGACAAACCGAGACATCATAATCATGGGTGGAGAAATGATGAAGGAATATGGTGTAAAGTAAATGGGAGCATGTTTTTCGAGGCCTCATGAAATATATAAAATAAATAAAACGACTGACCACATGTTCAAAGCTGGTGGATCATTTGGCCGTGGTGATATAACTCTCGAGCTCCACGCCGAGATTGGTATGAGGTCTAAAAAGACTTACGGCAAACCTATTATGTTACCAGAGTCAGACACCGTGGGAGTGGTGGGAGACGTGACCTAAGTTAAAATGGGTTGGTCTCAGCTTCGAAGATCTCAGCTTCGAAGATTTAGAAAGCTGATTCGTAACATTAGAAACTTTTTCAGACGACGTAGAAAACCGAAGACTAATAAAACACATCTGATGCGTTGGTACACAACAAACCAGATCTATAAAAATCCTAGCGCCCACATCGAGTTGTTTTTTTGTAGGAGACTATAATATAGCGATGACTTCCGCAATACTTCGATTATTCGATTTCGATGGTCACCAAATCACAACGGTTAATCACAACGGTGATATATGGTTCAAAGCAAAAGAGGTCGCGAGCGCTCTAGGTTATGCCCGACCAAAAGATGCAGTCAACGACCACGTCGAACCTGATTGTAAAATGAAGATGGAACAGGCCTCGTTTATCAACGAACTTGGGGTCTACTCACTAACGTTCTCGAGTAAATTGGAGCGCGCGAAACACTTTGGAAGGTGGGTGCACACAGAAGTCTTACCAAGCGTTAGAAAAAGTTTAGCAGACGTTGGTCTCAAACACAATCAGTTTAAAATGATCACTGAGTTCGATCTCCATACGAAAGTCGTTGGTTTTCTTAGGAAATACTATCCAGAAGCTATTTTGATAGCCGCTTGTGGTGAAAATCAAGACACTCCGAGTAAAAGAATAAATTCGTGGAAAAAAGGTTACCAGCGTGGAACACCTGACTTGATTATTGCCAATGCAAACCGACAGCACAGCGGGCTTGTGATTGAGTTCAAGAACCCGGGTGGCACAGGTAGGACACCCAAAGAGCAAGACTCTCTGCTACTCAGATATAAATCCGCTGGTTATCTAACACTCTTGTGCGACTCATACGATGACGCTATTACCACGGTAATAAAATATTTCTTTGACGTTGGGTTTCAGTGCTCTCAGTGTTTTCGTAAATTTAAGAATAAATCAGCGTTGAGTAACCATGAGAGACGCTATTGTAAAGAGACTTTTTAGACATCGAGTAATGAGTCGTTGAGACAACTGCTCTAGCATTTTTTAAAGACGTTTTTAACTCAGTAAAAAAATATCTGCGAAACTTTCTCTCTTTATTTCACAAACCTTCTGACCACTGTGTGAAAAAAACGTTTCTACTGTACATTGGGCGCTTCATGTGACCAATGTATAAATTTTAAAAAAAGTGGGGTATTCGAGAACACCCTTAATTTTGTGTAGAAGGATGATGACGTCTGCACACTGCGCGATATTGCTCAGCACCACCAACGAATGATGGTCCTGGGTTGTATCTCCAATTGAATGGTGCGTCAACAGTTGTTCCGTAAGTGTCACGACAAACGACGCAATACGCTTTTAGAAATGTGATGTCGTCTGCCATTGGGAACAGTGTGTCAAGTTCACCAAGTCTTTTTAAATGCTCTGTTGTTATGAGACCACAAATAATGACGTGAATGCCAGCTTTGATGTACTCGTGAATAACTGGGAGTAGATCAGAGTACCAATGGCCCTCGTCAATGCCAATGACGTCATAGTCAGCTATCTCGGAAGAACTCGGGAGGTTGGTGACTAACTTCACAGGTAAACTGTCTGATCCAACAACAATGGTCTGACGATGTGTGGAGAACGCGTGGTCAGTTCGCCTAGTGTCACCTGTGTTGTTCATGTAAAGGACTTTGAGCCCTGACTTACTTAACGTGATTAACCTACGAAGAGTCTCTGTTGTTTTTCCTGCAAACATGGGACCAATCACGATTTCTAGTTTACCGAGTTTCTTCATGATTACTATACCTCCAGAGAAATATTTTTTATTGTGGTGGAAACCGTCGTTCGTTGTTAAATATCCGCTGAAGCTCTAAGTTTTTAAGATGAGACCTCAAGCTCTCGTGTCTCAAGCGATGCAGTGGGTTGTTGGTGACCACACCGCATGGGTGACAGGTGTACACGTTTTCGTCTCTTGCAAAGTGTCTGTGGGCGGGCGAGAGTACGTGGTCCCTGATATCGTCCACACCTAGTATTTCCTTACACCCAACCTTGCAAACGTGAACGTCGCGGTTCGCGGCGAGATCTAGCCACGCTTTGGCTTTGGTTGGGCATGGTTTCCATATAAGGGTCACTAAGAACACTTGGAGGAAGTTACCGAGTAACGTACCGTTGGACCCACTAGGGTTGTTCGAGTAGACATCACTTGCTAACATAAGGTACTTGAATGATGAGTAACACCGCGCAGGGATTATGCTAGCTAATCTATCAGCAATCTCCTTGGCTCTATCTTCTCGAAGATCGATCCAAGTGTTGTGAAGATGCCTCGCACAGTCGACCTGGGGGGTAGGCTGTTTTATTAACACCTCTTCACGTCTGAGGTCGAGCAGATTGTATATTGAAAAGTACTCGTTTAAGACGTTGGGTCCATTGTCGACTCGTGGGGTAGACACACTGACAAAGGCCGTTCTCAGCAAGCGGTCAATAACTTCTTCGCTAACCTCTCGGTCTTGAGTCATTATGTTATACTCTCAGAAAAAAAATCCTAATTTTTAGTGCGTTTGGTCTGGAACTGTGAGACACCTGTGAGGTCATCTGTGAGATACCTGTGAGGTCAACTGTGAGTAAGATAACACGTGATAGTGTATTAGATGGTTGAGGACTCACAGACGGCTGTTGAAGCGAAGATCACAACTGATGTGAAGAGTGTTAAGGTGAAGGACCCAAAGCGTGTCGCTGCTGGTAAAAAGTTGGCTGAGATATCGAAAGCTGCGAAAGAAAAGAAAATGCGTGAAATGATAGTCAACGAAGAACAGGGTAGTGAGTGGAGCTATGGTTATATTGTCGGAACACTTGGTGTTGTCATCGCCGCTGCTTCGCTATGGTACACAATTAGCAGTGAAAAAGAGACACGATTAGAGCCTGTGAGTACTGCTATGGTTAGCGCGTCAGAAAGTCATAGAACTCGTCGTCCAGCGTTAGACATATTTGACTCTTGAACAAAACACACGACAATGTATATGGCTGCGATCGATCGAAAAGAACTCATGAACGAATTGTACGACGCGCTACTTGTTACGACTGGTGCTGTGGTAGTGAGTATGATTTCTAAAAAGGCTTTGGGAGAACCATTGGGAACACCAGAGACTGTGAAAGGCACAGTGAAACTTGCTGCAGCTGTTGGTGCAGGAACGCTGTTAGTAAAATGGGTGCAATCGAAAAAGTGGATACCGACAGATCCATTCAAATCAATGTAAGTTAATGGCGAGCGTTGTGGCTGGAGGGATATTTAATGCAGTGGCTTTTGCAGGCGCTGGCTTTATGTTTTCAAAGTTTAACCACTCAGGCTATGAAGCTGAGATGAAAAGGCATAACCATGCGTTGGAGCAGTTAGCCAGCGCGAAAGAAGCGTGGTATGAGAATGAGGTCGCCAAGAAAGATAAGATCCAGCGTTTACGGCAAATGCTCTCAGACGCTAACGCTGACATCAATGACACAAACCATGCGTTGGAAGAACTTAGAAGCGTGATGACCATACAGTACAGCGGACGAGTGTTCACTGAGAGTCCGAGGGTTGCGGATTACTACCAACCGAGTGCGGAAATGAAGGAATACCAATTATTGTTTGTTGGTGCGCTAGGTTTGGGTAGTGGAATAGTAGTGTGGGTGCTAACTCAATAAAAAAATGTTGGAGTAGTATAAGAGTGATGGACAAACTTACGAGGCAGATGAGCTACGGCTACACAATTGACGAAATCGCGAGTGAGACGCAAACTGAGTGTGGAGACACCTTCAGAATTTACTACTGCTCGGATTGTGACGTTGTGAAAAATGTGACTGAATGTGGTGGGTACGCATGCCCAAAGTGTGGCGACATCGAATGGGGATACATTCAGAGTTACGGCGACATGAGACTCACACGACTAAAAAGCGTTCACAAACGGTCTTGGTGGATGGGGAGGAGACTATGGAACGTTGTGAAGGGTGAGCACCTTGAGTTGATAAAAGAGGACTTCTTGAAAGTTGTCAATGTGTTGTACTCATGCAATTTGATAAAGGGTAGAAACGTCAGCAGATACGGGTACTACATTATTAGGTTGTGTCATAGAAGACGAGTCAAGACACTCAAGAAGGTGTCAGACCTCAAAGACGGGAAGGTGAAAGACTTGTTCGACGATAATTTGTTTGGGGTGGTGTACCCAAAACTAGGATGGTGCGAAAGTGGCGACAATTATTACGACGAGTGGTTTAGGAAAAAAAACAAGTGTAGTATATAGAAGCCAATGAGTCGGACTGCGAAAAACCCACTGACAAAAAGACGGGCGCATAAGACGAGTGCAGCCGTTGTCAACTCACTAACAGATGAAGCGACCAACGTTCACGGCTTCTTTAGAGATCAAGAGGGACAACCTGTAGCCCAAGACCTCACACCGTCAACACATTTGTTGGATCGAGCACTGAGAGGGTTCACAAGGTCTTATGGAGTCGAGGTAATTGACGACAGAGACATCAATCAGGTAAATGGTAGGAGAAGTGCTGTCACTAACCTTTTGAGACGTGAACTAGGTGAGACCAACGGAATGAAAGTGGTGGAGACAGTCAAGGTCACTTTTGAGAAAGTTTTAGAACTCAATAAGACCACGTACAAAACTGCCTACTTTAACAGCGAAACGTTCGTCGTCATTAACGAGCACGACATCGAGGGTGTTCCCAATCGCGGGTCGGAGCAGATTTTGACGCGGATAGCCGGGTGGTTATCTGAGGGGTCTGGATGGACTATCGACAAAATAGATGCGCACTACGTCAACGTCGCTATTTACAGACCTTTGCATGGGAGTAGCTACATTGTGTTGCCAAAGGAGCTGCGCAACAGTATGAAGGGCTTGATAAACGTGAATAACGATGATGACAACGAGTGCTTTAGATGGTGTCACCTTGCGCACAAGTTTCCTGTTGGAAAACACTCCGATAGAACGTCGAAGTACGCTAGGTATGTCGGTGAGTTGAATTATGACGGAATTGACTTCCCAGTCACACTCAAAGACTACAACAAGATCGAGAAGGCGAACGATATTAGCATAAATGTTTTTGGTTATGAAGATAAGCAGCCATTCCCTGTGTTAGTTTCTAAGGAAGCGCACCCTGACCATATGGACCTATTGTTGATAACTAATGACGTGGGCAACAAGCATTATGTGTACATTCGCGATTTTAACAAATTCATGTACCGTCAGACAAAGTATAAGGCGAGAAAGCACTTTTGCAGGTATTGTTTGCAGTGTTTCACCCGCGCGGACGTGCTTGAAAGTCATATTGAAGTGTGTTTGGTTATTAATGGGAAGCAAGCTATTAAAATGCCGCAAAAAGGTGCGAAAGTGAAATACGAGAATTTTAGCAGACAATTAAATGTACCATTTGTGGTGTACGCAGATTTCGAGGCTATCACACAGAAGGTGCACACAGCGACACCATCAAGCGAGCGTAGCTACACAAATGCTTACCAGAGGCACGTTGACTGTGGTTATGGGTATAAACTGGTTTGTTGCTACGATAACGAGTACAGTAAGCCAGTAAAAGTGTATCGCGGTGAAAACGCAGTCAACAAGTTCATTGGGGAGATGCTAGAAATTGTCGAATATTGTAAAGAGACATCTGAGAGTCACTTTAACAAAGAAATGATACTGACTGATGCCGATAAGAAGAACTTTGACGAGGCTAAGAGTTGTCATATTTGCAGTGTTGAGTACACTGGTGCTGACGTTAGAGTGAGAGACCACTGTCACGTGTCAGGTAAGTACAGAGGGTCTGCGCATCGTCAGTGTAACGTGAACTTTAAGTTGACTGACAAAATTCCTGTGATCTTTCATAACCTACGCGGCTACGATAGCCATTTCATCATGCAGGAGATTGGCAAGTTTGGCCAAGACATAAATGTGATACCGAACAACATGGAGAAGTACATGGCGTTCATGCTTGGAAAAAACTTGGTATTCTTGGACAGCTTTCAGTTTATGGGTAGTGGTCTAGACAACTTGGTGAGGAACCTACCAAGGGACGCTTTCAAATACACGTCAGAAGTGTTTCGTGATGAGGGGTTGGCACTTATGACAAGAAAGGGGGTCTACCCCTATGATTACATGGACTCCTTTAATAAATTCGATGAATGCGAGCTACCCTCCAAAAAGGGCTTCTACAATATTCTGAATGACGCGGATATTACGGAAGAAATGCATGAGCGCGCCATCGATGTGTGGGACTACTTCGACGTTAAAAATATGGGTGGGTATCACGACCTGTATTTGAAAAGCGACGTGCTCTTGCTCGCCGACGTTTTTGAGAACTTTAGAAAGACATGCCATCGTGAGTACAAATTAGACCCGTGTCACTATTTCACATCGCCTGGATTGGCTTGGGATGCCATGTTAAAGATGACTGGAGTGGAACTCGAATTATTGTCCGACATCGACATGTTCCAGTTCGTAGAAATGGGTATGCGTGGTGGTGTGAGCTACATATGCAACAGACATGGCGTGGCAAATAATAAGTACATGAAGGGGCACGATAAAGCGCAAGAGTCGAAGTATTTGATGTACCTTGACGCCAACAATTTGTATGGATGGGCAATGAGTCGAAGTCTACCTACGGGTGGCTTCAAGTGGTTGACTGAGAAAGAGATAAAAAAGGTTAATCTATGCGACTATCACAACAATAGTAAAAAAGGTTTACTGCTCGAGGTCGACTTGGAGTATCCAGCTCATTTACATGACCTACACAACGATTACCCGGTGGCTCCTGAGAAGATGGAGATAACTGTTGACATGTTGTCGGAGTACTGCACGAAAATCAAAAATAAATTTAATGTGAGTGTTGGCGGCGTGAAAAAGTTGGTGACTAATTTGATGGACAAAAAAAAGTACGTGTGTCACTATAGAAATCTGCAGTTGTACACAGATCTTGGATTGAAAATCAAAAAGGTTCATAGGGTCCTACAGTTCGACCAGTCCAAGTGGTTGGGCAAGTACATTAACTTTAACACAGTCAAAAGAACCGCGGCTAAGAACGCTTTTGAGAAGGACTTCTTCAAGTTGATGAATAACAGTGTGTTCGGAAAAACGATGGAAAACTTGAGGAAGCGTGTGGACGTAAGACTAGTGACCACTGCGAAGAAATTAAAAAAGCTTGTCTCAAAGCCAACGTTTGTGTCTTGCAAGATATTTAGCGAGAACTTAGTCGCTGTCCACAAAGTTAAAGAAACGCTGACACTAAATAGACCCGCATACGTGGGTATGTGCATACTAGACTTGAGTAAAACGCTGATGTATGATTTCCACTATAATTATATCATGAAAAAGTACTCTAGCGACACCTGTAGACTACACTTCACCGACACTGACAGTCTGTTGTACACAATCAAAACCGACGACGTCTACTCTGACTTCATGATGGAGCGCGAAAAGTTTGACAATAGTGATTACCCTGCAGACAACCCGTTCGCTTTTAAAGAGAATAAGAAAGTTATTGGGAAGATGAAGGACGAGTGCGCTGGAACACCAATTATTGAGTTCGTCGGGTTGCGCAGTAAAATGTATAGCTATTTGAAAGAGGATGGGGGTGGTGGGAAAACCGCTAAAGGCATTAGAAAGAATATAATTAAAAAAGTGATCAAGCACGAAGATTATAAAAGTGTGTTACTTGAGCAGAAACAATTGCGACACACAATGAAGACCATTAGAAGTGTCAAGCATCAGCTAGGTAGTTACGAAATTAATAAAGTGTCGCTATCCTGTTTTGATGATAAACGATACCTTTTAGAAAATGGTATTGACTCCTACGCATATGGTCACAAAAACATTGTAGTGAGAGACATACCTTAAACACTGCGACGTGATTCCCATAAGGTCACTCTCTCCACGCGCGCGAAATTGCAAACGCTTTTCTCACCGACTTGTTAATCAGCAAATTCGCTAGCTTACTAAACGGGTCGAACGCTATTGAAAATCCTGACGAACTAAACGACGAGTTAAAAAAAGACGTTGAGAGCATTGTCGCGATTGTGACACCGCACGTGCCTTTCTTGGGCTTGTTGTCGGGAGGAATCACAACGTCAAAATATGTGTACGACCACCATTTCAGAAGTGAGGTGACAAACACTGAAAATAGCGAGCGAGCGGACTAATTTGCATGCTAGCAGGTGGTCTCATAACAACCGCGCGAGTCCATTCACACAACGGTTTTTTATTCACGATATTTATAGTGTACGATTTAACGAGTACGCTCAAAGTTAGACAGTCTTAGCATGGTGGTGATGGTCCTCACTCCTTCTTCAAACACTGTGATTCTTCTCTCATGGTCAGCGATCCCCACCTTGCACGACAGCAGGTGGTTGTACGTGGTGTGTTGCTAACAACAACATTCCATTGCGAATAGCAACTACAACTTTTTGAAAAAAATATTTTAAAACGAAAATATTTTTTCAAAGTGAAAATATTTTTTAAAAGTGAAAACATTTTTTCAAAAAGTTGTAGTTGCTATTCGCAATGGAATGTTGTTGTTAGCGACATCAGCAGGTGACCTTGGTTCGTATAGCAGGTAGAGCACTCTCGCATATGAAATCTATTTAACACTAAACTCTAGTGGCTCTCTCGCTGAAATTTATTAAACATCGTCACTAGAATCATAATCTAGTGGCTTTTTTTTTGCGCGTGAATTGAAACAATGGTAGAGCGCGTCAGTCATAGTTTGTCGAACGAAAATGTGAAAATGACGACACAAAACTTTCTCTAAATTTTGACGAAATGTGTCGTATTTCGTTAAAATAGTGATTTGGTGTTGTCTCGTGAGTCTCGCGTGTGTTTGACATCAATTTAGTAGAAAACGTGGGAGGGGTGTTTAGATCGACTAACGATTGCTGTAGTAGTATAGCAAGTAGGGCTGCGAGCTTATTCGACGTCAATCGTGAGTATAAATACCAAAACATCGCCAAATTTGTCGAGTCGCGACTTGGTCAAATTTGGTGATGTTTTGGTGTTTATATTCACAGTTGAGGTCGATTGGGCTCGCAGCCCTACTTGCTATACTACTGCTATATCATGACCGAACGTTGTGTGAACGTGTTGATATAATGTTGTCAGAACGAGTTGTAGCTATATCATAATCGAACGTTGTGTGAACGTGTTGATATAATGTTGTCAGAACGAGTTGTAGCTATATCATGACCGAACGTTGTGTGAACGTGTTGATATAATGTTGTCAGACGTTGTAGCTATATCATGACCGAACGTTGTGTGAACGTGTTGATATAATGTTGTCAGAACGTTATATATAGCTATATCATACGGTGGCCCATAAGTACAAAACACAACACACACGAACAAAACACAATACACACGAACAAAACACAATACACACGAACAAAACACAATACACACGAACAAAACACAATACAACACGAACAAAACACATGAATACACACACTAAGCGGTCGAATCGTACGACCCGTATCAGTTCTAGAGTATTGAACATGTGTGGAAAATTCATCGTCATCATTAATTTGCACTGCTACATGAAATTGTTGACTCGACTCGGTGATTTGAACTCACGCCATCGGGATTCAAGTCCGAATTAGGCGGCAGACATTGTGCTAATCAGTTATATCCATTTTAAGTGTCCGAATATTTTCTCGACAACTTAACGTTTATATTTCTGTAAGAATGTGCAGAGTTTCAATTCCATTTCAAGTGTCTATGAAGTGAAAATTTTGTTTGCAACAAATTACTCTCTTGCTTTAAAAAAACTATTGAAATTATAAAGATTGTCGTCAAATTACGACTCTTCCATGTCTCACTTCAACCTCGTACCCAAGGGTCTTCTCAGTGCCCGGGGAGGGAGCGCCCGGGATGGGAGGGGAGTGGAGCGAGAGAAGAGAAGACCCTGGTAAAAGCTGGTCACGTGACTCCAAGGATATTGGATTATTTTGTAACCTGGCTATAAACAGTATATGGATAATTTAAAAATATTACAATTTATTGGAAAGACAGACTGCAGACAGAAGTTGAAAGATGGTGGATTACTTCGAAAAATGCGTTGATTTACGGACATTTGTTGCTGTCATAAGATAAACATTAGGGACTTTAAGTTCTACGACGGCAACCTAGGACGGGGACGTCGTTCAAACAAAATAATCTTCATGCGAAACAATAAGAACGAATAATTTGTATTCCCAAGAGTAATTTCAACGCCGTTCTCGTTCTGTTTACAACGCCACTGAGAGCATTTTCACGTCTTTAGGACGACGGAAACTCGCGGAGAGATGTGACTTAAGACTGACTTAAACACAGACACTATAATCGTTTAAGAAATATTGAAGCGTTTTGGAGATCATAAAACAAGCTTGGAGTGTCAAATACGCTAGTCAATCGACCGTGGTTTCATTCAAATGCTAAAATTTGTATTGCTTTTACTGCCGTCGCCATCCTAGGTTGCCGTCGTAGATCTTAAAGTAGGGAGCTTCAGATGCGAGTACGAGAACGAGAACGAGTACGACTGGACCGATGGAGGACTGGGCCTACTGGTTCTCGTTCGTACTCGTTCCCGCCAAAACTTAAAACGTTCAGAAATTTTCAATAGTACGAACAACTTTTTCATGGCAAAAAGATGTCGTGGCAAGAAAAAGCTCGTAAACTAGCAGAATTTGCGTATTTTAACGATATTATCGATGAAATTGATTATTGTTTAAAGGGTATATGAATCGAAATTTGAGATGACTTTTTTATTGATTTATTTGAAAGAACTCATAAAACGATAAAGAATGGCTTTTTACAGTTCTTTCCTATCTTATCTCCAGTCATCGGAATTAGCGGCGGCAAACGGCAATTGCCGCCGGCAGTGCCTCCGTGGGGAACGTTAGCGGCGGCAATTTTTTGCCGCCACCTCTGTTTCTCGTCTTTAATGAGTTATTTAATAATATTTCCCAGTTGAAGTGAGCTTTATAAAAGTATTTACACCGACTATAATATGTAATACTATAATGTGTACTCTCGAGTTGATACTTCAACTTCGTAGCGACAAGGACTTTTCTCCCGAGAGATATATGATCACGCGATTGAACTATTTCTTTCCCAATACCCTGATGGAACAGCATGCGGAAACGTAAAAGGCGCGTGGATAGTCATACTTACCCGTCAGAAAGAAAGAAGAAAGTAAACGAAAACCAACTACCTTCATTCGATCGAATTTCCCAGCTTTTAGAAAGAGAAGAACCCATCGAGAACATCGATCTTGAATTAATCTTAAGTTCGGACGAGGAATCGTCGAGTGATTCTGACATTGACAATGAGTTATAACTGTTTTCATGTCGTTTATAGTTACATATAGTATTTTATATTAGTTCTTTCTAATTTGAATATATATATAAGTCCATTTTAATCCTCAGTTACTAATCCAGAAAATTTTTGCCGCCACGAAAACAAAAATTGCCGCCGGGTTCGAGCATAACGGAGGCAATTTTCGGCTGCCGGTAATTTTGTCTAATTTCGATGACTGTATCTCGTTCTTGAGTTATTCAAGGTTGCATAATATGACCTATGATGTCACTAGTTGTACTCACCATTATGACCAATCTGAAAATGAAGCATATCTTCAAAACTATTGAATGAAATTACTTGAAACTTTGCATAAGTATACAGTTCACTAAATTGAATATCCCCATGTCAACTATATCGTTGCCATAGTGACAGATTAGTTCCCAGATTCCTTTCTACCTGAACCAAAAAATTCTATTTTCTAGCATGCGCTGCAAAGATTATGATTTGAAGTTGTTCTATTTTCTTGGCAATGCTATTGAAAATATACTTCACTAGTCCACAGTCAAAAATTGTTTTATAAATGGCAGAAAATAAAGAAGTTGTTTAAAGGATTAACGGAACCTGGGGACTAATATGTTACTATGGCAACGATAATGTTGACATGGGGATATTCAATTTAGTGAACTGTATACTTGTGCAAAGTTTCAAGCAATTTTATCGAATAGTTTTGAAGATATGCTTCATTTTCAGATTGGTCATAATGGCGGGTACAACTAGTGACGTCATAGGTCATATTATGCAACCTTGAATAACTCAAGAACGAGATAAGATAGGAAAGAACTGTAAAAAGCCATTCTTTATCGTTTTATGAGTTCTTTCAAATAAATCAATAAAAAAGTCATCTCAATTTTCGCTTCATATACCCTTTAATACATCATTATACTGTCAGAAAAAGCTTAGTTTTCCCATACTGGAATTATCAAAGGTTTAGCTTGGAAAACTTGACAGAAGATGAATGCAAATCGAAGCTTAGATTTAGTCTGGCCGATATTCCGACCTTAATGAATTCACTTCGTATACCCGACGCCTTCACATGCTCAAATAGAACTGTAGCTTCAGGTGTTGAGGGGTTATGCGTTGTTCTAAAAAGGTATACTTATCCGTGCCGATTAAGTGATATGGTACCACGATAAGTCATGGTCACTTATTCCGAGCTGCAACGAACGTGCCGCTTGATGCAAATCGATCCTGGTGTGAAACGAGAATGACATCCAGCAAGGTTTTTGTTGAAGTTGTCTCTCTAGTTGCATCGTCGATTGTATTAGACAGACAAAATTGATCACAAAAGCCAGACATGACCCGATGTGGTTCTCGACTTTTATCAGGACCCGTGAACATATTCATGTTAAAATCCCCACTAAATAGTATTTCCTTACGCTTGGCATACATTTGTTCGGCTGTGGAAGAACAAGACGAAATAAAATCTGCCATTTTACATTTATTTGGTGAACGCCGGCAGCAAGCACATACTAAGAACCAGGTGTTTCCACAACCCTTAATGTCTAGACATATCGACTCAATGCGAACGGGTTCCAGTTTGGTTCGCCGATACAATCTGATATTAATCGCACAGTCAGCATCCTTCTTATCCTGTCGAAGAACGCGATAATGCGGGTGAGCTAGAAATGAATTTGGTACTAAGATGTCGATCTTGGTTTCAGCAATAAACAATATGTCAAAATTACATTTATATGTCATTTAATATGTTATTTTCACGTCTTTAGGACGACGGTAACTCGCGGAGAGATGTGACTTAAGACTGACTTAAACACAGACACTATAATCGTTTAAGAAATATTGAAGCGTTTTGGAGATCATAAAACAAGCTTGGAGTGTCAAATACGTTAGTCAATCGACCGTGGTTTCATTCAAATGCTAAAATTTGTATTGCTTTTACTGCCGTCGCCATCCTAGGTTGCCGTCGTAGATCTTAAAGTAGGGAGCTTCAGATGCGAGTACGAGAACGAGAACGAGTACGACTGGACCGATGGAGGACTGGGCCTACTGGTTCTCGTTCGTACTCGTTCCCGCCAAAACTTAAAACGTTCAGAAATTTTCAATAGTACGAGCAACTTTTTCATGGCAAAAAGATGTCGTGGCAAGAAAAAGCTCGTAAACTAGCAGAATTTGCGTATTTTAACGATATTATCGATGAAATTGATTATTGTTTAAAGGGTATATGAAGCGAAAATCGAGAT
The DNA here is from genome assembly GCA_035772405.1 of Chrysogorgia sp. JL179-B06. Lineage (NCBI taxonomy): Eukaryota > Metazoa > Cnidaria > Anthozoa > Scleralcyonacea > Chrysogorgiidae > Chrysogorgia > Chrysogorgia sp. JL179-B06. The sequence goes on from JAYKKM010000378.1 coordinate 2,167,892, forward strand.
GACTTTTTTATTGATTTATTTGAAAGAACTCATAAAACGATAAAGAATGGCTTTTTACAGTTCTTTCCTATCTTATCTCGTTCTTGAGTTATTCAAGGTTGCATAATATGACCTATGACGTCACTAGTTGTACTCACCATTATGACCAATCTGAAAATGAAGCATATCTTCAAAACTATTGAATGAAATTACTTGAAACTTTGCATAAGTATACAGTTCACTAAATTGAATATCCCCATGTCAACTATATCGTTGCCATAGTGACAGATTAGTTCCCAGATTCCTTTCTACCTGAACCAAAAAATTCTATTTTCTAGCATGCGCTGCAAAGATTATGATTTGAAGTTGTTCTATTTTCTTGGCAATGCTATTGAAAATATACTTCACTAGTCCACAGTCAAAAATTGTTTTATAAATGGCAGAAAATAAAGAAGTTGTTTAAAGGATTAACGGAACCTGGGGACTAATATGTTACTATGGCAACGATAATGTTGACATGGGGATATTCAATTTAGTGAACTGTATACTTGTGCAAAGTTTCAAGCAATTTTATTGAATAGTTTTGAAGATATGCTTCATTTTCAGATTGGTCACAATGGCGGGTACAACTAGTGACGTCATAGGTCATATTATGCAACCTTGAATAACTCAAGAACGAGATAAGATAGGAAAGAACTGTAAAAAGCCATTCTTTATCGTTTTATGAGTTCTTTCAAATAAATCAATAAAAAAGTCATCTCAATTTTCGCTTCATATACCCTTTAATACATCATTATACTGTCAGAAAAAGCTTAGTTTTCCCATACTGGAATTATCAAAGGTTTAGCTTGGAAAACTTGACAGAAGATGAATGCAAATCGAAGCTTAGATTTAGTCTGGCCGATATTCCGACCTTAATGAATTCACTTCGTATACCCGACGCCTTCACATGCTCAAATAGAACTGTAGCTTCAGGTGTTGAGGGGTTATGCGTTGTTCTCAAAAGGTATGCTTATCCGCGCCGATTAAGTGATATGGTACCACGATTTGGCAGATCTGTCTCCGAGTTAAGTGAAATATGCACAGAGGTTACTGGATTCATCTACAACACCCATGTTTATCTTTTACGGTCCTTAAACCAGCCCTAGCTTGCTCCAACTAAGCTTCAACAATACGCAGATGCCGTCCATAACCGAGGAGCAGCGTTGGAAAATTGCTGGGGATTTGTTGACGGAACTGTCAGAGCTATCAGTCGCCCAGAGCAACACCAACGTGTTATGTATAATGGCCCCTAATGGAGAGCCTCTGTGCATTTATGGTGATCCAGCCTATCCACTTCGAATCCATGTGCAGACGCCGTACAAACATGCACAGCTTACAGATGAGCAGATGGACTTTAATTCCTCCATGAGTTCGGTCAGAATAGCTGTTGAATGGGAATTTGGCGACATAACAAATTATTTTAGTTTTCTGGATTTCAAGAGGAACCTCAAAATAGGCCTGAGTCCTGTGGGACAAATGTACATTGTGTGTGCATTGTTGCGAAACGCACACGTATGTCTTTATGGGTCGAATACAAGTTCCTACTTCAACGTCTCACCACCAACATTGCAATATTATTTTCAAGTTTAGTTAACTGAGCGATTATATACTTATACAAATTTCGATTATAAAACTAATGACAGCTGTACTCATAAAACACTACAAGCCTCACGTTTTTGTATTCTTTATTTTCTTTTATAATTTCTTTAATATTAAAAGTTGCACAAAAATAAAGCAGTTTTAAATGCAAATAAACCCAACTTAATGACATGTAAGCAAACAAGAAGTGCTACTCAATTTTTTAACGGCTAACTATTTGAGTCATAATACTGAACTAAACAAAAGTGATTATACTTATGTTCATGAGCAGCTAGAATCGTATAAAGCCCTGGCGGTAGTATACATGCATGCACCAAAACTATGAACAGTCCCATTACTTCTGTGAAAAGCTTTTCACCAGTTCACCAACAGCTTGAAGCATGGCCAAGTTTATTGCTTGCTGTTGCTGCTGGCTTTGCTGTTGTTGCTGCAGAATATGTCGTTGAACGTCGCTAAACTCTTGCTGGTTCTGTGATTGCAATTCTAGCTCTCGCTTTTTTATTTCGACTAAGGCTTCATGCTCTTTTTTCTTCAATTCCAACGAGTTGTTCATTAACGTGGTCATATCTATGCCACTTAATCTTCGCTTAGACGGCGATGACTCGTCGTTGCCAACAATACTAGATCTCTTCTTTGTTTCCTTCAGTCTTTCCGTCGCTCGTACTCGCATTTCTTCGGCTGCTGACTTCTCCTTCTGTTGCTTTTCTTTTTCTAGACCAAACTTCTCTTCCGCTTCTTCAATACGCTCTTTAATATCGGTTAGCGCCTGAGTTATTTCGTCGAATTCAACATCAATTCCTGAGGCTGTACTTTCATCCTTCTCCTTCATATGGAACTCCTTCATAAGTTTATCAAACCGCTCTCGGACAGACCTTTGTGTGACTCGAAAATTGTAACTTGTCAAACTGTTAAGGTGGTCGGATATACGTGTCCAAACAGCTCCCCTTTCCTTACTTCCAGACCTCGTGTTATATGGTTCTTCGGTAATGACTTCACGTAGAAAAACTTTGTCATGTTCTGGCTTCCATTGAAAAAGCTCCCTTGTTTTCGCACAATTCATCTATCGATAAACATAAAACAAATAAGGAAAATACATAGAACAATACAACGCTGGGCTACAAAATTGGTTATATGGTTTGTTTCCTGCACTAATAAACAATCTATTCCAAAGTTTCTTACCTCGAATTTGAAAGTTTTCCAGCTCGTTTTCCTACTACGAGATTCAAGCAAAATCTTGTTGTCAACAAGGACCCGACAACGATCTTTTCGCGCCAAAATCCAGTTTGGGTTACATAACCGGAAGTAAATAGGTTCAGTCGTACTCGTACTCGTACTCGTACTCGCATCTGAAGCTCCCTACTCCCTCACACACGTCTATGATCAACGCCAGAACAGTTCGAATTTACAATTTTAATACAGTCAGACTATGACTATTATTTTAAATAGTAATCATGTTTATCTTATGACAGCAACAAATGTCCAGTAAATCAACGTATTTTTCGAAGTAATCCACCATCTTTCAAGGCTTTCAACTTGTCTGCAGTCCGTACTGTCTTTCCAATAAATTGTAATATTTTTAAATTATCAATACCATATACTGTTTATACTATCAATTATAGAAGTTTGTGATATGTTTTCACAGCGATCTGGCCCCCCCGGATGCTATAAGCGAGAATAAGCCAGGTTACAAAATAATCCAATATATTTGGAGTCACGTGACCAGCCTTCTTCCCTCGCTCCACTCCCCTCCTATCCCGGGCGCTCCCTCCCCGGGCACTGAGAAGACCCTGGGTACGAGGTTGGTCTCACTTCGTTCTTTAGAAATGAAAATATCAACACTGCATACCGTACGTCACACTGCATAACGACTTGTACTGAAAAATCATGTATATATCCTTGGGATTAGGTAACGAAATCACCTGAAACAGCTGTGCATACACGCGAGTGTATCGAATAACACTAAGCGTGAAGTTTCGAGATATTTTACATGATAATCCAAAATATATACAGGCTTTTTAATTAATCATTATGCACTGTGACATTTGCAGTGTGATATTTTGGCCCTTTCTCGATATACGAGCAACCGAAATTTAAAATTATTATAACATCAACCCAAGTCAGTTTTAGGGTTAGGATTTGGGTTAGGATTAGGGTTAGGATTAGGAATTAGGGTAGCGATTATTTGAATTTCGGTTTGTTCATATATCGAGAAAGCGCCGATATTTTCTTACTGTGTCAAACAATTAATCGTATCTCAAAAACAAAGTGAGACATGGAAGCGTTGTAGGAATTATCCTAGTTTTATCATGACGATAAATATTCGTGTCATATACATATGTACCTTCAAAATGATTCTGAAATAAAATTGAAACTGCACATCCATTCTTCAACAATGTTTGATAATTTGGCCAAGGCTTTCAGTCGCTATTTTGGAACGAAAGTGGAAATCCTTCGACCCTGAACAAGAAAATATTATGTACCTGCAATAGCGATTGAGAAGCTCAATGCTCATAGAGTCAAAGATCTGTCATACATGAGGACGTATTTAGCCTAATACATGCAACAAACTTAAAAAATGTCTGAAAAAAATGTCTGTGTAAAAACTGCAGAAGTATATGACATTCATAGAAAACGTCTTCAGTTAATCCGCTAGTAGTTGAACAACTTCAGTTAAAATGAACATATGGCAGCAAAAACACATCTCATTGAGTGTTAAGACAACAGCGAGCGTGTAAATAGAATACTCTAAAAGGTTGATGTACTACGGAAATAGTGTGTAGGAGATCTAACGTTGCGAGCAAAGGCCTTTATCCCGAAAGCGAATGAAATGTGAAGTTATAACTATAGTTATAGAGGCTATAGCCTCTGACGATGGGCCTTGGCTCGAAATATTAGACCACTGATCTACATAACAGACTTACATAACAATCGTTCTGTTGCTAATATATGCTAATATATTTGGAATCTCGCAACATGAAATTATAAATATCTATTGTTCTGAAATTGAAGCTGGTTGCAGTAGCTCACGACATCATATTGCAGAGACCACCTTGCCTTGGGAACAACTTTTTGGGACCACGCTATATAGTTTTACTAAATGAATCAGTTGTCGAAGATTTTCGTGTACGTTAGCAGACAAACTACGGCTCTGTGACAAAAACTACAGCGAGCAGGTGCAGTCTCTCCAAGATGGCCGCCGCGACAGGTTTTGTCCTCATTTTTGCCAACATGGGAAATGGGTTGCTCGATGCAGTCTCTTATATATATAGCGCAGTGCCTCCTACACCAACCTATTATAAAAGGCTAAATATATTTTCAAAAGATTTCTTTATAAAACATTTTTTCTCATTAGTTTTGTCTTTTCTTTATAAATTCAAGAGACACGTTTACTGTAGAAAATACGAGAGCAATTATTATAAAGCCAATCATACACTCAGTAGATCAAATTCTCGTTAGTTATTCATAGGCACGCTGGGAGCTTAACGCGTTCACGCATTTTTATTTTTCAGTTATTTTCGCTTGATATAGCTCACAGGTGGTGAGTTGCTCAATTCGGTTCTCGCAAAAGTAACTTGAATTTCAATCAGGTCACCGTTGGAAAATATTTACCAGAGACTAAAGTGTCGAAAATGCGAAACATTGAGAACTTCTTAAGGTAGGAAAATTTACCAATATTGATAAATGAAATTGTCATAATATAGAAGTCCTAATAATAGAGTTTTAATCTTTGACTACACAAATGCGCATGTATAGGTTTTATTTGGTTATTGAAATCCTGAGAATATACTGAGAACAGGCTACGTGGTTAAGTAATTTTTAAAGCTTTTTCACTCTTTTTCCATTAAAAAATAGTTAGTAACGAGGATGTTTCTTGATTAATTCACCTGAAACAACTGGTAGATTCAGTTTACACATGACGTATAGATGTTTTTATTGAGCTAACGAAGACCGTTTGCCTAAACTAGATATAGGCCACGAGACATGCATTGGATGCAATGCCAAGTGTATGAATATAGGTGTATTAATGTTAATATTTGCTATTTGCGCTCGATATCATTGAGTGATTACTCAAGGCTGCGCCCGACTGCAAAGGCCTACTCCATGCAGGTTCAGACGACAAACGTCATTATCCATGCACTTCACAGTTTCGCTTGCCGCAAGCGAAAAAATTTCGACGTTGACGTAATGTTTTCTGTTTTCGCTTGTCGTCGAAGAAATTGTCTTTGTTTTACCTCGCGAAAGTCAGATAGCACAACTCCGATAACGAAATTTGTCGGCCCGAATTTTTCCTGTGCTGTGGCAAATGGCATATGGCCTTTCATCATCATTATCATCATCATCTTGTGACCTTGGCCGAGTTGGAGGATACAACTTTATTCTAAACTTCGTGGTCAGCCATTACCACTGAAAGATCTTGACGTTCTATTCCTGTGTTGCTGGATATGATATATCGGGTTATGTTACTACTTAGTTTTCGTTGCTTCGTCCGTTTCCATATAGGTTAAATATAATTTCCCCTATTAGCTCTCTACGAAAATATCGCTCTTCGTTTGGCAAGGCGCCGCGAAATAGGGAATAGCTTGCCATATATCTGTTGAAGAGTGAAAAACTGTTTCCATAAGATATTTTGGATGCACTTTAGAGCGCTTGTAAATTAGATACTAAGGATCGCGGGTTGGACTTCCAGTCGAAAAGTCTTGATGTTGCATTTTTGCAACTCGTGTTCCCGGTTCGATTTAAAAACACATGAGAAGATTCTGAGGGTACCGGTACTGGATGCCCTGTTGCTCGATCTAATCTGCTTTGGCAAGATAGGCCGCCACAATATAGTTTTACTAAAACTATATTGTGGCGGCCTTTTTACTATAAATTCTATACATTCCAACTATGACGGACTGACTATAACTGCCGGCTGCCATGCACCTGTGTTACTTGCCGTGAAACTGTGTTGCTAGGGAGAAAGAAATGCCGCCCACAATAAAAAAGGAAAAACAATACAGTTAACATACCTATAACTAATACATATACATATATTATAAAGTTAATAAAAATATCTCCGCGAAATTATTAAACCATCTTATTTGTATAATTAAAACTAGCTCCAATTTTATAATTACTCGGGCAGTAGCACGAGTCTTAGTTTCGGTGGCTTTCCTGTATTTTTTTAATTTTAATTTTTATTTTTCGGGTCGATAAATTGCAATTATTACGTCATCCCGATAGGCTTTGCGAAACCAGGCGCTGTGCTCATCTTTATGTATGCGCCATCTTCTTTGGTCACTATTGCTCGAGTGTTCGCTCAAACTAACAATGAAATATAGTAAATTTGTGACAAGATTCATAAGGAGTGTGGCTGGCAAGTATCTTGATCATAAACACGCTCACAATGCTTAATACAATCGCACACGCCGATCGCCGTAGACCCACATTAAAGATGACGAGCGATTTTGGAACGGGTTGGTCCGTGATCTCAATGAATTTACAATAAAACTGAGTAAGCTAGCAAAATAAACTTTACGTATGTTATAGACATATAAATTATCTTTCTTTCAAGGTATAATAGAGCTTGTACGCTTCATTATTTCTCAAGAAAACGTTCGAAGTAAACGGCTTAAAATACGACAGACTTATTCAAAATAGCGGCAATATTGTTTATTTTGGACATGTTCGTTTTTCAGCTTTTTTAGGAAAACTAAGTAAGCTACAACAATAAGCTATACGTATGCTTTAGACACATAAATTATCTTTCTTTTAAGGTATAATAGACCACCTTGTAAAGTTTACTTTTTCTCAACAAAACGTTCGAAGAGAGCCTTATAATATATATGCAAAAATATAATTTGGCCACCATCTTCAAAAACAGCATCGTAATTCGAACGTTTTCTTGACAAATAATCAACCCTACAAGCTCTCTTATACCTTAAAACAAAGACAATGTATCTGTCAACAATATACGTAAACGTTATTGTGCTACCTTACTTAGTTTTTTTTTAAAGCGTAATATCGAACATAAGTAGGTAACCCCCCCATTCACCGACCAAAGGGATGCCGACAGGAAGTGACTTATAGGATTAAGTGTGAATAACGAGCGTACGTACAGAATTATTAATGAGCGTACGTACAGAATAATTGGATCACATAATTTGAGCCATTCGTTTATATTCTTTTATAAATTTGGGTTGACGCTAAGTACAAGTCGATTCTTAGTCATAAACAGTATTTCGATAGTCATGTTGTGTGCACAAACTGAGTAAAGTAAATTCCCAAGCGTACGTACGCACTAATCCTTGAATAATTAAAAGATGATCCCCGGTGTTGCTATGTTTACTTTTACTTTAGCGTACGTACAGAATAATAATGAGCGTACGTACGCATGAATATGCCTGATCATGGTTGGTTTTGTGAGAGTATAAATTGAGAGTGTAAAATAGCACAAACCATTCGTTTCACAGCTTTCACAAAGTGGACTTTACTGCGTATATATTTCTGGCACAGATGGAGTGTCTACATGGGAAACCTGCTTCTTGTTCGACAACAAAAAATGGTTCGTTCTGGTTTTGTAGACAAAAACCTAGTTGTGGTTTTATTTGTTCTGAGGACGATGGTTACGTATTTCAAAAAGCCATGGTCGATTGGAGATCTACCAATTTAGGGCAGCCTGTATGTCAGGGACATGGAAAGCCTGCAAAATTCCGTATTGTGAAAGATCAATTGAAAGAGAACTACGGCAGACCATACTTTACATGTGCAGAACGTGAAAACCCGTGTTCCCTCTGGATGTGGGCTGACGAGAATCAAATCGAGAAACCAAATTGTTATCACGGACAACAGAACTCCATGAAGAAAGTGAAAAAGGAAGGTCCTAACAAGCAGAACTGAAACACTTATACAGTAGACAATGTAAGCAGTTTAAACATATATTATAGTGTAAAACCATTTTGTATTGTTATGAGATTCAAATACATAAATGAACCGTTTCACACGGTGTGCTCATTCACTGTTGTTATGTTAAGTGGGAAAGATGGATTTGATTTTAGATGAGCTTCAAAGAAATGACGTAGACTTTGATATGAGGACGTTATCGCATCATATAAATTACTTACTTGAACATCATCTACATTTCAAAGTCGGGCAGTTCTTGCAAATTCTCTCGATCTGGCAACTATATTCTATGAGATAGGTGTTAACAATTTTGGTCGTGCTATGTCTTACCTAACATTGATATATTTGTTAAAAGACACTAACCCCGAGGAAATTACGCGCGGTGCTGTACAATTAGTTGCAATAGCTTTAAAAACCTTTGACTTTAGAGAGTTCAAGATCGAAGAAAGTTTTTACAGCAAAATGCTTTCTCTCGCCAAACGTTTTATTTCACTATAAACTAAAAGAACATGAGATAAAACTCATTATTTGTTTTGTCTGTGAACACTATGGATGTGAGATTTAAAACGCCGGCAAATTTTTATATTTGTGGTCAAACTCAAAGTGGGAAATCACATTTAGTTCGTTCTATGCTACATCATTTGGAAGAACTGTTTTATCCTGTTCCAACAAAGTAATTTATTGCTATGGAGAGTATCAAAAATAATTTGATGAATTATCAAGGACCCTACCAAATGTTGAATTATTGGAGGGCTTTCCAGATGACTTATACGACATGACAGATGGATGTGAGAACTCCCTTGTCATTTTGGATGATTTGATGTCGCAGTGCTCTAATGATCAACGCATGTCGGACCTATTTACTCGCGGTTCTCATCACGGTGGAATTTCAGTTTTATTCCTTACCCAAAACCTTTTTCCTCCTGGTAAACTCTCGCGAACGATTAGCCTGAATTCTCACTACCTGTTGATATTCCGAAATCCGCGCGATTCTCTAGGGATTACAACGCTCGCTAGACAGATGTTTCCTAAACACTCCAGTTATCTTTTGGAATCGTTTCATGACGCTACAAGCAAACCTTATGGATATTTAGTAATTGACTTGTCATCAGCTGACACCAGAAAACATGCGTCTTAGGACAAACATTCTGCCTGGGGAAAGACAGATTGTCTACGTGAAGCGTACTTAAAAGCTACGTGTGTTGCTTAAATCCATCATTTGCAAAATGTCAAAGCGCGTGAAAGGAAGTATGCCCTATCTTCAAGTCATGGTTAAATGTGGACCTAAATTGCGGAAAATGCTCATCGAGCATAGCCCAGCGGATGTTATCACAGCTATTTGTGAGTGTTCGGTGAATTTACTAAAAGGCGTTATCCCTCTAACACCTCGTCAAAAGCGACGTTTGGCGCGCTACAAGACACATCTCCGTGCTTTGGCGAGTAAAAAAGTGTCAAGAAAACAGAAAAAGCAGTACCTTAATCAAAAAGGTGGAAATTTGTTGACAGCTCTCTTGCCGCCGGTTCTAAGTGTACTAGGTAGCCTACTTATAAAATGAAGCACGCAAAACGTATGATCCTGGTTCCCGAAGAAGTTATGAAGAGGTACGAACAAAGACAAAAACTCGAGACCTCCCCGATCGTTAGCAACATGATGCAAAAAGATACGGAGATGTCAAATATCCTTCAACGTACGGATATGGATGATGCTGAAAAGCAGAAACTATACTATGCGAACTTGGAACGTTATCTAGACTTAAGACGTCAAAAGGACAATCAAATACCAACCGTTCGGATAGCACCCAGTAATAATGCCGAGCAAGAGCTTTTACCCCAAGAAAAGGCACAGTTATCTGACACGGTCATTGTAGAACATATACCAAAAACGATGCGTCCGAGGGCGGCTGCACTTTTAAACCGACTAAAGGCGAGACCTGATGTTATTTCTTGGGACGAATCTGGACAAGTCAATCTGGACGGTGTGAAAATTCCACATTCAAATATATCCGATCTCGTCAGCGATGCCATGAGAGGAAGAAAAAAATTTAATCCTATGGGTTCGAAGGAATTTTTTCGTGTTTTATCGAAGATTAATATACCTACGGATCTTGTAAGGAATAACGAGAGATGGAGACAAGCCCAAATGGACAGTTCGTCAGGAGAGGAAGAGGAAGTACTTTACAACAGCCCACAGCGTGCAAGTCCCTCCGGATATTTACCAACTCCTCCAAAAGGACGTGGAGAGACAAGCAAAGCAAAACATACTCTAAAGCGTTGGCTTAATTATTAATCTAAATAAACAACATGTAATTATTTTAAGCGAGTCGTTAAATAAAACGCTTCTTAATTACCGATCTTTTGTTGTCGTGTTTTAAGTGGGCGGGGCAGCACGAATCAAAACACACACGATATTGGTTTTACAACAAATATTTATTGAGACAAACAATACATTATTTTTCAACCATCTTTTTACTAAACTGATTAAGGTTAACATTTAACTGTTTTGAGATTACTCTAAAATGATTCTTAACAAACTGAGACACTTTCGCATCATTTAACATAGTATTATTATTAAATAACTGCACGATCTTATTCAAGCTGTGTCCTCGTGCTCTATGACTAAGATAAAACATACAGTATTGTCCACAAACATCTTACCAAATACTTTGCAGTTTACGTTTGTTAAATTCCCATTCACAAGAGTGTTTATCTAAAAAGTCTCCATATGAATCCCTGTAGTAATCTGGTGGCTGCCCATAACTGTCAAAAAACTCTGCTTTTTGTTCTGATGGAAAGTAAAAAGCCACCCAATGCGTTCCAGGTTCACTGCTTGGATCTGTATTGGCCACGAAACCACACGGATATTTGTCAATCATTCGAGGTAGCTTGTCACTAGCAAACACACCGCAAACCTTCTTGCTTGTAACAGGGTCTTGTTCTAGTGCACGAGTTATCTGTGTAGTGTTCATTCAGCCTCCGTAATCATAGATGACATTCCTTTCTGTGTCGATTTGAATCAGGTTTTCGAATTCCCCGTAACAGACGAGACTCACAGCTGATGTAGGAGCGGCAGAGAACTTGATGTCAACTGCCAAATTTCCTCTTTGAACAACGTTAAAATGGGGAGACGACCCACACATATCAGCGGTTAAATCGAAACAATAAACGGCATAACCATTTGGGAATTCTTCTCGTGCTATATCGTTTCCAGGGTTGTAATACATTTTTCCCGTACCAGAAAATTGCGTACTAAATGCTTCAACAAATCTGGGGTTTGCTCCAAAGGACAGCTGCAGAGGCTTAAACGGCATTTCTTCTCCATTCACGGTTATTCCGATAGATGACACGTTAAAATGTTGAAAGTTGTACGGGTTCTTCTTGTATGCACCATTAAACGCTGCGCTTTCGACCAAACCAAAGATAAATGATTTCGGTACAAGTCCATTAAAGACGTTATCTTTTCTTAGGGAGGGGTTTCCTGCTGGAATAATGAAACTTTTGCACTCGACGCGACGAATAGGGTAGATAGCCGGTCCTTTTTTCAACGCAAGTTCATGAGCCATGGAAATGCTTGGGTTAACTTTCACCTTACGTATCTTGAGATAGGCATCGGTCAGCTTTACTTTGTAATCAGCATCGTTCTCAGATGCCATCAGACAAAACTCGTTGCCACTGCGGTTCAGAATAACTTTCAGGTCTACAAAACATAGTTTAGAAGGGTTTCCAGATATGCTCGGTAACTGTATGTACCCGTGGCCTGTGTAACTTGCTTTTCTTTCAGAAAGACATCGACTTGTTTAAACAAACTATGCAGGAAATTGTTCACAACTCCAACCTTTTCGTCAGCGTCTAGATTTGCACCGTCTGCCTTGGTTACTTTTGCTCTCACTACCAAAATCGTTTTTGATAAATCCACATGATCTTCAGTCCCTGCAGACAGGAACGTAATAGGGCCACCGTCTGATACACTGGAAACAGGTTGATGATCGATCCAATGTCCTTTTTCTAAACTAATTTGCGTTGGAGGCACTGAAAATAGATCGAGTTCACTTTTTGTGCATTCTTGAGACTTTGAGTGTACGAAATTCATGTTTATCCGAATATGTCTTCTGCGCGAGTTGCTTTCCGCTTCTTGGTCTGCTTGCTTCTGGCAGCAGACGCAGGTGCCTTTCTCTTTTTAGCTGTTTGCTTCCCACGTTTTCCATTTCCTGTCTGAGTCATTGTCTGCAATTTATTGACAGTTCTCTTTTTCGCAACATTGGCTGCCTCCTTGGCTCGTGCCTTTGCCGATTCTTTTACATTTTTACCAGCTAGGACATCTCCCAAGAAGTTTGCACCACTATTCAGGGAAATATTTCCAAGAGCTCGGGCGCCACTTTTAACCATCGGCATGACCGATCTTGCAATACTACGAAACAAACCACCGAGTCCATACCCCATCTGACCATGACCAACTTGCCAGGGACTACCTCTGAAAACAGACATCCCATGACCTTGTTGCTGGTCAAGATAGTAACGTACGTATGGATTAGTCATCTTCAGGTAAAATAACTATGCTGTCTGAAGTGAAGTGTTGTTATCACCTTCCCACGTTCAAATGGCACAGGATCTCCCATGTCGTTCCTTAAAATAATTTCCATGTCTTCGAATGATTTAGTTTGGACAGGTACATATTGTATGTTTGTGAAAGTTTTAGCAATCACGTCACCAGACTTTCCTTCAATCGGAATGCTGCGAAGCAATTTAGCATTCGTGTCTCCGACGATCTGTGGCTGAACTATATCGCTGTAAACATACATCGTTGTCGATCCACGCAAATCAGCGACGTAAGGACTTTCGGTCGTTTTTGTGATTTTTTGTTCCTTTCCTCCAAAACCCAGAATGACGGACATTCTTCCAGCTATAGCTAACTGATGTTTATTTTTCAAACGCACTGTCACTTTTCCTGTTTGAGCATTAAACGTCAGTGTGATGTTGCTCTTAGTATCTTTTGTCAATGCCTTATTTACGGATTTAATAAAATCACCCAATGTTTGGTAGTAACCGTAATCAATAAATGATGTTAGAAAAATGTAGCCATCGTCACTGCAGTAGTATAGGTGAGAATCGTCCTTTTGTAGGGTATACCATGTGTTAGGGTACGAAATGGAATACAAACCCACTTCCCAATTGCCATTCAAATCAATGGTTTGTGGCAATTTCACACGATAACTTGTGGTTTTGTTATCGGGAAAAGTAGAAAGCGATGCATTGCTAGGAAGCGTGAGATAAAAATGTGTTCCACTCATTGTGAACGTAAGAGTATGAATAAAAGACACGCGACACAGACGCTGGTTTAAATCTTATTTATTTCAGAAGCAGGTACCCATGAATTAAATTTGTTTGGATACCCTAGCCATTTTACAAAATATTGTACATTGTTGCCTCTTCCACGTTTCTTAAGAATTTTCTCAACTTCGTAGACGTCATCTCGTTTGATAATCTTTTGCAATTCTTTATCGTAAAATGTTCCTTTCAGTTCTTCGTCGTCATAGTCTTTGAGTTTATACACAGGTGGATAGCGAGGTACTTGCTTACTTATAGTAAATATTTCTTTTGAGAAATTTGGCAAGTAACATTTTTCAAATTTACGTTTGATTTTACTAATTCTTACTTGGTCACCAATCTTAAACTTATACTTTACATTTTTCACACCACTATGTTCGTCGTACAAAGTGTGCCATACTTTCTTTTCGTTTTCGGTAGTAACATCTGCTGGCTTTGTTTTAATACTACGATGAACACTATGATTATAAGAGTACACTAGATCAGGCAGCATGTCAATGTATCGCATGGTTTTCTTGGCTGTAAAGTATCGCCACATCTTCGTTTTCAGCGTACGAATCAAACGTTCTACGATAGAGGCTTTCGTTTCGTTATACGTGTTGTACAATTCTATGTCCTCTTCTTTCATAAGTGCTTGAAAATGTCTGTTGAAAAACTCAGTTCCTTGATCAGTCATAATTTTTTCAGGCTTGCGTCCAGAAGACAAAATGACTTTGAAAGCTTCAACCAGAGAAGGACCTGTTTTGTTTTTCAAAGGAACTACCCAAGCATACTTTGAAAAGACATCAATGCATACGAGAAGATAGCGATAACCATCGTTAAACTTCTGCATACTTTGCATGTCCGCTAAATCCATTTGCCATTGCTGGTCAATACCACCCACGATCACACGGTTTCTTTTAAAACTTCGACGAGCAGGTTTATGTAAAGTATATGCATCTTGTGACATCAACCATTCTTTGATTTTCTTACGGCTCACTTTAAATTTCCCCTCCTTTTTCACATCATCGTACAAACGATTCACTCCACCAACCCCCCCCCCCCCCCCCCCCCCCCCCCCCGACCGTTTTGGATCGTAATAAACACTAGACAAATAATCATCCATGTTGCATGCTTTGCTATCGCATATAGAATGAAAGAACATGTTAAATTATGGACTCTTTTATTCTTGGATCGCTTCAACATTTTGAATACTGTTTCTTTCGTCTTGAATACTAATGTTCTCGTTTGTCAATTGTGCACTTTCAATAGGCTTGTAGTTTTTGATGGTTTTACTATTGTATCCCATCTGTAAATATCCCTCGAGATTGAGATCATTGCGCCCAAAACTTATACCTATTCTAAACATTTTCTGTCGGTTATGGTTTTTATTTATCTTTGGATTTTTGCCAACAGAGTGACCCATGTTTTGTGTTTACACGTTGACTTGTATTGCACTATGTCTTAGCATACGTCATGTCGTCAGCTTTTTAATAAATTTTATAGTCATCAAACAGATATTATCAATCACGTATCAAACTTGTATCGTGCATTATAAGACATCGTCAACTCACAGAAAACTGTTAAACATTCTCTGATACTCTTCAGGTAAAGACCTATTCAATCGAGCTGTTGTATTTTCGAAATGTCTTGTTCATCACAAAACAAGCCGTCTGATTATTTGGACACTGACAATATAGAAATATTTCTTTATCATCGCCAGAAACGTATCGAAGACAAACTTCTGAAGAGTTACGCTGAAGAAATAGCATTGGTAATATCTCGACTTGTTGTTGAAAATTGCAATGGATGTATTATTGCACATCCTTCTCAAAGACAACATGACTGTCTCATGATGGAAAGAGATGAACAGTTATGCATGTACTTCGACGAAGCATATTCAAAGATTTCTGAAGCAAGAGTCATGGATGCTTTTACCAAAAGTTTAAACGATATTAAACCTAATGTCAACGGCCTTGAACTGCTCAAGTATACATGTTATGACTGGAGATCTGTATTTTGTACAGATCAGAGACAGTTGTTAAAACAAGAAATTTTTAAGCTGCTGTAACCCATTGACTTGTTGTTATTTACTTTAATGACGTTGTGAAAGTTCTGGATAATCTTACTCGAATATCTGTTCAGACATGTTCCTAGGGCAATAAAAAATATATAATTACAGTTCCCTATTTACAATCACCCTTTAGTGTTCAAAAATCCCCCAAACAAAGTATAAAATATATTTACAAACACACTAAAACCCGTAAGGCAAAGTATTAAAATTATCTACAATTACGCGTTTATTATATACAACTCGATAGTCCTTTGTCTCACTTCGGGTTAAAACACTCTTATCACTTGTATCACGCACTATTTTAAATGGAATATCTACACTAACTCTCTCTGGCCCTACACCTGTAACCATATCACGCATAACATTAAAATTTACTGTTTCTAACGTCTGGAAATTTAAAGTAATGCCTCGTATCTTACAACATGTTTTACCATTATTCAGCTCATAGGCATAGTTTTTGGGTCCCCTAGAGACGAAGGTCGTAATATACCCTCCATCCAGCTCGTCGGTGAGCTCGCCAAGGTAAACCCCTGTCTCAAGTTCAGGTTCCCCAGGTTTACTAGTGTAGATCACAGAGTCCGTGTCGTAGTAGAGTACTCTTTCATTCCGAACTGCTCCAACACGCTGTAAAGTTTAAGGCGGGCATATGCAGTGGTGAAAGCGGCGATGACCACATTGGTTCTGGCGTTTGGCTCGACGAAATTTTCCTTGCTCTCGTATCGGAGTTCTAGGACGTCATCGCTCACGAAGGAAGCATCGGTCACCTCGATCTGGTCAGCCGTCAGCATATCG
Organism: Chrysogorgia sp. JL179-B06; assembly: GCA_035772405.1. Taxonomy (NCBI): domain Eukaryota; kingdom Metazoa; phylum Cnidaria; class Anthozoa; order Scleralcyonacea; family Chrysogorgiidae; genus Chrysogorgia; species Chrysogorgia sp. JL179-B06. The sequence continues at coordinate 2,184,561 of JAYKKM010000378.1, forward strand.
AAGTACTCTTGTGGCTCTGACACGAGTTTCACTTTAGACATGTTTGGTTTCTGTGCAAACTTTCCTGTGAAATAAAATAAACGAAACAAAATACGTACATAAGTTTTCGTCAATTAACCGAATCCTATTCTGTTTCAACATATTTTTTATACATATACCCCAAAATGAATTAAGCATCAATTTCGCCAAGGCACGCAATCCAGGGTTCTTCTGATTCTTGGTTCGGTCTAGAAGCACACCTTCCCGTTCAAAATACTCATTGATGTACTGTTGTTTCTGTTCTTCGGCGTTGCACCCGTCTGGAAAACCGCTGGATTCCTGCTTTATCTTTAAAAAAGTGTCAATGTAATCTTTAAAGAGTTCATCACTCTGTTGTGGGAAATGCCACACTTCGTGAATGGCAAGCAAACGGTAACCCATCCCCAAAGCTTTTTGCAATTCATTCGTTACCCATGAACCCTGAATGGAACGCTCCTCATCGATGTGATTGCATGGCTCCTGGTTCAAACCATCTACACAGGACTGACATAATGGAAACATCAATTTTCCGTGGGCACGATAGGGGAGGACAGGGTGTAGAAGTCGTCGGGGAGGAAGAACGGTACATTTCACTATACCGAAATATTGTGAGATATCCGCAAAGTTCTCCGTTATGATCTCGGGATGGCCAACGGGATAAGCACCATACTTGTTACACCAGGGATAGAGACTGGTGAAGTCCACGTAATGCACTTTCTCACCGGGTTGACACTGATGAAATAATTTCGTAGCATTGGTTCTTCCACCATAGAAGGCATGTCTTGGTTCAAGAGGCTCCACGATTTCGAAATTGTCGAAATAGGTCTTCATCTCAGGGTTGGTTTCGAGCTCTCTCCTCATGTCACATTCCCACATCTCAACGACATTATAACCTTGGCTTTTCAGATAACGTGTTTTCTCGAGAGTGTATTGATGTAGATCTTGCATGCTTTGTTGACTTACGGGGTTGATCGTGTCCCTTGCGTAGCAGCGGATGCAACCATGCCAAAAACAGCCATGAAATTCGTAAACGGTGTTAGACTCTGCGTGAAAACCGTCGACGCGATACTTTCCTATGCGTTGCTCGCCAAAATTGCGGGAATGACGAATGGAAATTTCGATGCTTTGGGCGGTGTACGCTAACCATTTCAGGGCGATGACCGATTGTTTATCTTGAGGTCGATAACCAAGGGGCGGGATGATAGCGATGGAGTTCTCCCGGAGAAAATTCTTGCGGAATACAAGATTGCAGGCCGATGCAATAGTCAGGCATTTCTCAAAAGGATAAATATCGGTAACGGAACGAAACAGTTCACGAAATTCAAGACAGCAACGTCGAAGGATATCGACGTCCGAACGGCAATACTTGAGGATTTCATTTTTAAAGTTAAACACGTAATTGTTGGCTTTCAGTTCATTAAACCAAATATAAAATTTAGTACGGTCATCCGAAGTCATGCCATCAGGGTTGTAATAACTTGCATCTGGAAGAGGGCCTTCATAGTCTTGATTGGCCTCGATGTTGAAATAATGCGGGAAATAACCTTTGGCAAGTTCATTTAGACCAAATGTCTTGGGGAAGTTTGCGAGTCTCATCGGGATAAAACATAACGAATCGACAAACTTGATATTCAGCACAGGAACATTCAATGTTAAAATTTTCGCCCCACGCATAATTACTTCAGGTACTAAACCATTCTTGTGCAAATATTGAAGGATGAAATAACCATCATAACCTTGAAAATTATGGGCCATCACGAGGCTGCCAGAGTTTTGCTCTTGAAACAGCCATTCGCAAAAATCATCTCGAGTATTTGGGCCGCTAAACACGTTTTCATCACCGCTCTCATTGTGGACAACGCATAAATTCGGAACGTGTTCGCCGTCCTCTTGGGTGCATTCGAAATCAAAGAACAACAACTGGTTATAATCGCTCTCTCCCCCCTCATCTTCGCTCACTTCTCCGTCTACGGCCGTCTCATCATCGAGTAAATTCGTGTCCGATTGTGTTTCGACTTTACTGGTTTTTCTTTTCTTTGCCGGTTGCATGTATAGCATTTATGGTTCTCCGGATCTACATACAGCTGACAAACTGTACAACGAACAAGACCACAGTTATGGCTCTGTGGGAGTGCATTAGCTCTCTTTACCACTAGATTACAGTGCTGACACTTTACGACGGAAGCGCAAATAGGCCGCTTCTGGCCCACTCTCGCTTTATGCCTATCGAAGCATTCTTGGCTTTTGAAGAATCGATTGCAATCGTTACAGTGCATCCAATTGGTAATCGGACAATTCTGTGTATAACACAACTTTTATTACATGTATCTCCACAAAGATGATCTTCGATTTTATCGTAGCCTTTCTTGCAAACATGGCAATACTTCTTGCGAGCGAGGAACGCGGGCATACTAGTCACCACATCGTAGTGATTATCGTGGGCGTAGAGGTAAATACGTTTTGACGCTTCCGGGCCCGAATAAATCAACGTGTTTAAATGTTCCTTTGAGATAATGTTTATTTGATAGTCGCTCAAATAGGCTTGGAACTTTTTCACCTCTTCTATACCACACTGTCCTAGCGGAACGTTGGCTTTTTCGTGCAATTCACGAGCTAATCTCCCTTGCAAGGGCTTCTGGGCATACGAAATATGTGCGTATCTTTCATCGTTATCGACTTTGGCTTTCGCGACGACAATGGCTCGAGCAAGACATAAGTTATCTTTATTCTGAATACGGACGACACAGTGTTTCTGTGTAAGGTATTTATCTAGGTTGGCAATTTTTCGCTTTTTTCCTGTCCCACCGTTTGGCATCTCGACATGGATTATATTAACTGTAATGGATTCGTCTAACAAAACGCAGATCATTCGATTGGATTACTCGTTCAATTTCGGCCAAGATTCTTTCGACGGTTAATTTCTCACGAGGCATAAACGGCAACGAAATAGGATACTCGAGTTGGGGAGAATGCATGATAAATCTAATTTGGTCGTGCGTCGCGATTCCATCTTGAACTGGCCTCTTACGACTGCCTTCTCCGGTCTGGATAGCATCGGGCATTACTTCAGGCAGGTGTTTGATGAAAGAATCATCGTTCCAATCGGTGTTAAACCATTCGGGAATAACTTCAGCGATCAATGGTAGATTAGCGAGGAAAGAATCGTCGTTCCAATCGTTATCGAACTCGGCGCGTTCTTCAGTCGACCAGTTAGTGAATAGTTCTGGATATATTCCGCGTCTCTCGTTCTCCACACTGCGAATCAATTCTTCTGTCCGTATCGTCAGCTTCTGAATGAACGCCGCTTCTCGATGTCTTTCGTCAAAATCGAAAAACCATTCTAACACTTCAATTTCCTCGATGGTTGTACACCCTTTGATAACATCAACAATATCCATTTCTATCAAAGAAACACATATTAAATATGGTTATAATACTAAAATACACAGCGCACGATGTAATATAAATCATATACACAATAAAATCTTACCTTCAATCAAACAACAAAACGTCAAATATAATTCTCCAAGCGAAAACACCATCAAAAACAGCAAACTGTAGAATCTACAAGTTTAGAACACTGTATAGGAAACGTTCCACACGCTATATCCGTTCGCTTGGGAATTTACCAGGAATTTACTTCACTCAGTTTGTGCACACAACTCATTATTATTCTGTACGTACGCTCATTATTATTCACACTTAATCCTATTAAGTCACTTCCTGTCGGCATCCCTTTGGTCGGTGAATGGGGGGGGGGGGGGGGGGGGGGTTACCTACTAACATACCTTGATATTCGTGATATTTAACAATCATTCACCGAAGTGGAAGTGAATAGTGGTGGATATAGCAAATATATTAGCATATACCAAAACAAATTGATAAAAATTAGGTAAATTTCGGTTAGTTTCATTATAATTTAGCCAGGAATTGTTGTGAAACGCAAGGCAAAACTAAATTCTCCCAAGGTGGCAACTCCATATATGGAGTTCTTTATCAGTTTTGACAAGCTGACAGCCCGGTGGTTTTGAAAACCTTTCGAAGCTCGTAATATGTTAATACTGTAAATGGGAAAACCTTAGGACAAAGGATAGCTAATGAATTCTGGGTGAGTAAACGAGTTGTTCTTTGCAAAAGATGAGTTATACTTATATAAGCGTTTTTATTTCGGTCAGTGCAGTGTCAATGTTTCATGTGTTTAGTCGTTGAATTACCTTTAATTTATAAATAATTTCTGTGGGTGTTTACTGTTATAAAATCGGTAGTATGTTTCCCAGGTCATTTGTTTAGTATTCAGTTCATTACTCGCCATGCAGTTTCTTGGGAAGTGTATCGCGATAATCTTTACGGCCGATGGCGTACTAATTCTTTAAGTTTTGCTTGGTTTTTGTTGTAACTGAAATGATTTTTAATGTTTGTAAATGTTATTAAATTCTATATTAAAGGCAATTCAAATTGTCTCATAAACTATATATAAAGGAGAATATCGATATATGAACTACGGAGTACACTTTTCTATCAATCGAGTTCGTTCAATCGAGTTTGTTTTTGGAGCACATTTATTTCGTTGTTCTGCGGGTTTTTGAGCACTTTCTATTCTCTCTTTGAAACTTGTTTTTCATAAATATTACGTAAAATAATTTTCCTACATACAGTAATTGTTTTCTTCCTGCCTGTCTTTACCAATTTCTTGCATTATGTAAAAAGAAAAGTCCTTCAAGAGAAGAACACCATCTTGTTTTGCGAAACAGTGAATAGTGCAGGATATCCCGAGCTAGAGGAACCAATCAGATTGCGCGAAAAGCACTATTCACTGTTTTGGTATATGCTAATATGTCATATTCCGTGTATGTTGTTTATCATGATCAAGCACGGGGTTTCCACTGACTGAGCGCTTCGAAAACATTTGTTATTACATCAGAATTTAAATTTTAAAAGTACTTCTACATGCTCATACAATTTAATACTTTCCAAAATCATTCAGCTGACTCAACGCTTTCTATACCAATACATATTTAATGTATGAGATTGCAATTATTGCGTAATAACCAGTGCATGCTCCGGGCGCTCATTGGTTTAAAAATGTGTGTATATTGCATTCAAATTGCTGAATTTGCCTACAATGTATTTCAATAAGCCACTAGCCTAAGTAGCCCGAGTTAACGCCTAGCGGGCGTCTTTTTTTATAATGGCGCGAAGCGAAGCACAGGGCCAAAGGCTCGGCCGGAGCGAGAGTATAGTAATCCCGAGCGGCATTTTTTGCAGATGAATGAGTTTTTACTTTAGGTTTCTATATTTATTACTCGCGGGCTACCTACCAAGTCTAGGTTTCGACTCCGTTTGTTATTATTCTTTTTGGTCACAAAATTGCGCAATCCCTCATCTGCATGCCTTTGCAAAACGTGCTCCAAATTACCCGAGTTTATAGAAGGATTTACATTTCGAACGAATCATGAAGACAATGCCGATTTACACAGCTGAGAACACTACCATCACTAGGAAACTTCTGTTTGTAAAACCTACCAGGTTAAAGATCTCTGAGATACCAGTAAAAATCTGAGTTCATCGAGCCGCTCGTCTCTGCGACGACAGCGTTCGTCTTTGGAGGAAATATGTATATGTATCATGTATGTATAATTTGTTGTTTTGAAAGCCATGAATGCCAAGTTACCTCAATTAAACTCGAAAGATTCATGAAGTATTTGGAAATCGCCAAACTGTGGAAAGCTAAGATATATTACTTTCACCACACTGTAAAAAACGACTGGTTAAAATAACCGTTTAAATTGGTTGCAACCAATTTAAAACTGTTAAGACAACCAATTGTATTGGTTACAACCTAAATAAATTGGTTACCGTAACCGATTTTTAATTGGTCATTGTATAGCTTTAGAGTTATATTGGTCAAAACAACCAAACAAATTTGGTTACAACTAATAAAAAATGGTCAAAGTAACCAACTTATAATAAAAGTGCCAAAACCAAATTGGTTGCACCTACTTATGTTTTGAAGCTATAGTTATCCAATTTTTAACTGGTTATAAAGAAATTTTAGCTGATATAGCATTTGGTTTACATTTAACTAAAGAACAATCACATGTGTATTTTTCAATGAGCAGGGATATGTAGTAATAGTTAGGAACAGCCCCAAGGAACGAGTAAACCCAAGGGATGCATGACCTCCAGCTGTCATTCATCCCTGGGGATGATTCACCCTGCTCAATAGTTCCTAGCGATGAATATCCCATATATTTAATTAATCTAAAATAACACAGTGTAAGTTAGCGCAAATCTAACTCTGATAATCCTAACTCTAAAACAAAATTTCTGATCCGTGTTAGGTCACCGATTAGATATAGGTACCCGAAGTATTTTCACAAAATTGCTAGGCACATTAAAGGGCTGCTACTTTGTGTATTGGACACATAATATTATATATATCATTGAAATATTTAGTTTAAAAGTAGGGTTAGTATTCATTTATTATTTTATTTTAGGGTTATGACTAGAGTTTTTATTTGGATTATGGTTAGGGTTTTTGTTCTTGTAAAGCTTCTGAATCTCGAGAAAATAACCTTGATGTGACGTGGTCTGTGTCCACTTTGTACACAAAGATGTCCATTAAAATTGATTTACAGTCACTTGGTTTTTGTTAAACTAGCATTTTTCGCAAAATTTGTATCCAATAATTAATACAATATAACAAAATAAAAACTTTAAATCGAACATAAAACGAACAACGCGGAAAGTGTGGCTGAATGACACGCGCAAGCGAATCCCCAACCTCGTACCCAGGGTCTTAGCTCCGCTCCCCACGATTCTTGTGAGACCTCAAAGAATCATGGGATACAATACACCACGCGGCCATTTCGAAATGTTTCAAGGCGAACTTGGTGGTGATTGTTGATGTTTGATCGTTATATTTTGATATTTACTTTGAATTTCTTGGCTGTATATTTTGTGATGGTTTTCAAAAGGACTCGTTGCTTTCCTAGTCGTGGGCTTTAGACGAGGTCACGAGGATTGCAGTCAGATTTTAAAAGGTAAGTCACATTCAGTTTAATCAGTAATATTTGTATATCATTTGATTGAGTCGGCACTAGCTATTGAATAAGCTGTTTAATAAATAATGCGCATTTATTTATTCCCTGTTCTTATTCAATTGTTTGTTTTCATTATATTATTGTAATCAAATGATTGGATGGTTGTTTTAGAGGGTTATTTTTGAGTTGTGTTTGCCTGTATGTTCGGCCTGACAATTTACTGATAGTGATACTGTAGCTGTTATATTTTCGAGATTCGATTTTAACGAAGACTTTACAATCAGCATAACATAGTTCGAAATTATTTATATATCATACTCAAACATCAAAGTTCCCAATTGGTTAGAAAATGTTTATGTTTCTCATGCAAGCCATACTGCTTCTACTGGCCCATACAAGTCTGTTGTGCATGATTTTATACAAAATGAATGAGATGACATCAAGAAAATATTATTGGCGTATTGCACAGTTTGTAGTTATTCATGCATGTGTGTTTATACAGTATTATAATACATTTACTGTATCATTGACTCAGCATCTCAATCTAGCATGAGTGTTATTTTCTCTCAGATAAAGCCCTGAGTTATTACTTATTATCAAACAAAACTTAAGCAGTTAAATATATACAGGATATTACACAGTGGTGCAAAGAAATGAATTTTATCTTCGAGTGGTGAAAACAAACATGAGTGGAAGTTTGGGAGAAATTAGTGGGCTCGTGTTTCCACACTATTTCGAGTTCTCTCAAACTTTTACGAGTGTTTCTATAACTGTATGTAAACACGGAAAGATGTTTTTTGAACATAAACACTCTTAACTGTGAAGAAAAGCATCCAATCTTCTCGCTTTTTTTCTTGTTGGCTCTCACAGAACATATTTATCGACATTTTAGCTGTTTGTGAGCAAAGGTTCGTCTTGCAGTCCATTTTATAAAAATGGCGGGAAAAATCCATGTTTACATACAGTTATATAAACATGGCTCTTAGCCAATCAGTGCGCAAGTTTTCAAAATGTTATTTGATAAACAGTGTTATAATACATTTAACATTGACTCATCACTTTATTCTTGTATGAGTGTTATTTTCTCTCAGATAATGTCCTGACTCATTATGCCACACCAATTTAATTGTTCGGGGCGCGGATCTGACCGACCCTGTTTTTGTGAAACCAAATAAAATAAAATGTGTACCTATCATTTACTTTGATCAAAAATTGGTTATTTTTGTGCTTTTCACCCTCGTACCTAGGCTTTTCACCTGCTAGGCAGGTGAAAAGACTGAGTACGAGCTTGTACTTTTTTATTTTCATTTTTCCGACCGACCCTAAAAATTTTGAATCCGTGCCCTGAAGTATCAAATTGGTGTGGCCTTATCCAACCAAACTTGAACAGTTAAACTTCAATATATGTATATATGCCATGGTGTACTGTATGAGGGATATTACAGTACATGGTTGTCTCAGCAGTCAATATATGAATTTTATATTCAGGTGGCAAGAATGCCACTCAGCTCTTGTACTGTATGTAGTGGATTATGGATTCTATGTCTGATTTTATTTCCTGCCTTCTCCATGAGAAACATTATAGCTTAAATTTATTTATGAAAACATTTTGCTACACAGCATGCATGATGCTTAAGTTACCGTTATTAAACTCACTCAACATAACCCATCTTTAGCATTTGAAAATTGACATTTAAAACATTTACAGTATTTACTAACACAATCATATAATTTTGATTTCAGGATATTCGTGACTTAATTCAATGGAAATTACCGTGTGAGAACATGAAAAATGCCAAACAATTTATGTGCCATATTTGGGAAGAAATTCCTGGGATCATCATCCATGACAGATGAAAGAAAATAAAGATATTCTGCTCTAGGCTGAACGTCAACTTTGTAATTGGGTATAGTATTGTGAATTACTGTTAAAATTACATTTTTATCTTGTAGCTGACATATTTACATGTTGTGTATGTGGCAGTCATGTCCTAATTAGCTCTTACCGTTTAGTTAATAGAAGAGTTAACAACTCTGTGACAACTCATAAATCCATAGAAATACAAGTTGCTATGGGCTAACTAAGCAGCCACAATAGATTCTGAATTATCTTTAATTAGCAATGTCACTAAAATTGCATTTGAATCTGTGACAAATTACTACCTAGCTAATATATGGTATATTATATATAAAATACAGGAAGGATATTAGCTAAAATCCTTCTCTCCCATGCAGTTGGTGTCAAGAACTTTTTTACATGTTTAACATCACCAAATGACCCTGGAGGTTAGGCTAACTAGATATAATATGCAAAGGAGAAATAAGAGAACTTCACTGTATCGAAAAATACTTAAGTAAGAGTACTTACGTATATTCATGGATGATGTGTCGGACGATGTGTCCTTCTTTATCTGACGTGAAGACATCGTCCGAAACGTCGTCCATGAATATATGTAAGTATACTCTTAAGTATTTTTCGACACATTGAAGTTCTCGTATTTCTCCTTTTCATATTATATCCAGTTCTTTTGAGAACTTAGCAGCTTTAATATTTTTTCTTAGTTAGGCTAACTAGGTTTGCCACATGTTCAAATGCACTTTTAGTGAATGCTAATTAAAGATAATTTAGGATATATTGTGGCTGCTTAGTGCTTAGATTGCCCATACCGACTTGTATATGTCTGGATTTATGAGTGTCACAGTCATGTAATATGCTAATTATGTCACTGTATATACACCAAATTATAAACATTTTGTTGCAACGATTAGGATGTTAAATTAATAACATTAAACATTAGGTAACTTGTAGCATTTTGCTGCATAATTGCTTTACTGGTTGCCAGGTGGTGTCAAAAACTTTTTAAGCAACCTTAAGCATTGATGTGTACTTACGTCTATAGGATATTTAATGAATCGTTGTATGGTAATTTCTATGCAATTAAATATGTTAGGATTATTTCTCATATTTTTGCTTGACTTTTTATGTATAACTTTTTAAAATTTAGAAACTGGTTAAATTTGTCATTTTCGTTTCAACCAATATTAAATTGGTTAAAATGGCAACAGGCAACCAATGTCTATTGGTTGTCTCAGTTGCATCTGCTTGACCAATAATCATTGGTTGTACTCACCAAAACCTAATTGGTTATAACCAAAATGTTATTGGTTGGATAACCGATACTAATTGGTCGTTTTAACCAAATTACTATTGGTTATTCTAACCAATATGGTTTTGGTTACTATGACCAATTTTTAACTGGTTCTCTCAGTTGCATTCAGATGACCTTTTTTTTTTGGTTATTTCAACCAATCATTTTTTACAGTGCACATATAACTATTTGACACCATTAAAACCAAGTGTTCCCTGAAGCCTGATAAACAAAATTGTGCCACACAAAATTATTTGTAATATTGAACACCGCAGCACTTTATCTAGTTTATATATTAACTGTTATGTGGTAACTGTAATATTTTTATAAGCTTTGTTGCCTGGGTCACTGGCTGTAGTGTATTTTTTATACTGTTATGTCTACTCACACTATAGTCTACTGTATATACAAAATAAAGTCGATACTAATCAACGGCAGTTTATTGTTTCATATTCATTATATTTATACCAAGTATGTATAATTTCATATTTATATCATCGATCATCTGATGACTATGCAATGAATATGCGGTTGCCAAATAATCCTGTTTAACTTGATATTTTACCTGTAAGTTTAAATAGGGCTCCAAAATGTTCTGGGTTATCAGTAAGTCTGTATCGATTGTTCATATTATTATTTGCGAATGCTTACAAATGGACACAGTATATAAATATCTGACCCCCATATACCAACTATCAAGATCAAAGAGTAGAGTTTGTTATTGTTTGCTGGTTTACCAATGACAGTCTGTTCATGAGACATGTACAGTACTTTCCATTGTCACTACAGTTACTTGATCTGCATATAGCCAGATACACACCTTTCAAACTTATTTTTGGCTTTCATGCTTCGCTGATCGAGATAGTAATTAGTCCTGATATTTACATGAGGCAACTAGCCCAATTGCCAAACTGACTCACAAGCACACCATTTGCCAACTGTTACTTTATATGTACAGCCATACATACCTTTGAACTGATTTTTGGCCTTGACAACATGGAAGCAAGTTGGCTCACTAACCAAGACAGTAATCTGTCTCGATATTACATGAAGCAAGCTCACACTGTAAATTTCAAGGAGTCGATTACACCCCCAAAAAAGTCATTCCGTCACCGTTTTTTGAGACAGAATATAACTCCTCTGGAGCTGTGTCGATTCCCTGAAATTTACAGTGTATGCATAAATGCAATATTTTACTTAATTAAGCGTTTTATATGTGCGGCGTAAAATTTATCTTAACAGAAATTCTATCATATGTTTCTTAAAAATATAAAGACTGGATGAATCTTTTATATGTGATGGTAGAGCATTCCAAAGCTTAGGACCTTGGTAAAGAATTGTAAATTGTTTCAGATTGGTGCGACATGTATGGGGACGATAATTAGCTGCCGATCTGGTGTTATAGTTATGCATGATCACTTATATTATAAATAGGTTATAGGTTATAAATAGGTTGAGGAGAATCAACGGCAACATTTGATTCTTATAACAAAACATAAACCTAGCTACATAAAGTGAATTAACTTTAAAAATGTCTATATAGTATACCTAATTGTGAGAATAGAGGATCAGAATGAGCACGGAAATCTGCATTAGTTATAGCTCGCACAGCACGCTTTTGTATAAGCAAAATATTCTATTTAGATTTGTTACATATGTAGATGACCAAGCCAAGTTACAATAGGTAATGTATGGATAAATCAGAGTGTAATATAGAGATAATTTAGTTTTAGATGACAAATACAAGCGCGACCTGTGCAATATACCAACTGACTTAGAGATCGTTTTACAGACATAACTTATGTGGTCTTTCCAAGTTAGATGTTCGTCTATATATACTCCTAAAAAATTTGCAGCTCTCTCTTGTTTAAGTATTTCATTACCAAAGCAAAAAGAAAAGCTGTTGGTAATTTTCTTCTTATTTGATTTGAAAATAATGTAATTTGTTTTTTTAATATTAACTGAAAATTTGTTGCTTTTCATCCAAACATCAAATATATTCAACTCTTCGTTCATTATAGACTCTAAATAATTTGGATCCGAATGTGAATAGAAAATGCTAGTATCGTCTGCAAAAATCAAAGTTTCTGTCAGTTTAGAGGCAATAGGAAGATCATTTATGTATAGGATAAAGAACAGAGGACCTAAAATAGACCCTTGAGGAACACCACATTTTATTATTTGCTCGGAGGAGCAAGTTTGATTAAATTGGACAACTTTTTTACGGTGTAAGAAATAGCTTTTGATCCACTTCAGAGCTAAACCACAGATACCGTAGTGATCCAATTTAGCAAACAAAATTTCGTGGTCTATGGTGTCAACAGCTTTAGATAAGTCTAAAAATTTTCACTATTTTCTGCTTTATAAATGGGGATAACTTTAGCAATTTTTAATTTGTCTGGAAAGACTCCAGTGGAAACAGAGAGATTAATCAATTGTGTAAGAGGTTCTGTCAATTATGTTAGGTGCATTGGAATATTATCATACCCGGGGGCTTTTCCTGCCTGGAAGCCTCTGCATATCTGCTCGAGTTCATTCACATTAGTCAGATTAGCCACTATAATAAATTAGCCACTAGAATAAATCAAATACTGATAAATGTGCTAAAATTATATTTACTGCCTCAAAATGTTGACTTCATGAAGAAATAAAGATTTTAAATTACATTTCTTTAAGCTGTTTAGCTTATGACACCTTGCTACTGCAAGGAGTGCAAGTTAAATGGTTTGATTTACTGCTATGCCTCATACACTGAGAACAAGATTAACTGATTTAATGTTTACTCAAACTGAACCAGAGCTGGCTTTACTGAGAAGTCTGGTCTGCCGAACGAGCCATCCTGTTTGCTGACCCAATTCAGTTCTAGCCAATCGGGTCAACCTGGCAAGCAAGCCACCCTCTGATCATGTAATAACAATTCATCTGGCCAGTCCGGCAAACAGGAGCCAGCCAACTCACCTCCATGTAATCAAAGCCATTGGCAAACACTCTGTGATGGCTTTGTTACAGGTGTGCAGTTTGGTGATGTTGAAAATTTAACCACCCCAGTATCATTACCTACAACTGTTCATCACCTACAACTATAGATTGGCAGGTACTTCATGTATGCCTAAAGCTGGTTACTTCGTGTAAGCGTATCCCAACACAGCTATAACCTAACCAAAATTTTGTGTTGGGACACAAAAATCGGCATGCATGAAGTAGTCCCCCTGAATTTGCTTACAATGTCTTTCAACAAGCCACTAGCCCAAGTAGCCCGAGTTAACGCCTAGCTGGCGTCTTGTTGACTTAATACATGGGAGCACTTCCGGTATGACGTGCGAAGATAGAAGGTACTGGTAAACAATTTACAGCAAGAATGCGATTGGTTTAAATTGACCAGGGGTAAATTGCGTTATCATTTTACAACGGCTTTTTCTACAGAAAGCGCTTTTTGAAAAATGTGGGGTTTTACAAAGGAAAAGAGCAACTTGAAGGGATTGAGAACGATTGAGATCTGCGTATTGAGTTACAGGAAAGGATATAGATGGGCTTATTGAGGAAAGAGGTATACACTACACCAACAACATATGAAGATGTCTGAGAATAGAATAGAATAGAAACTTTATTTAAAGAGGGTAACAAAACCTGGTTAGCAAAAGCTAATCTTACCCAGGGCCATCTATCAATTAAATACATCAACTATTTTATATTACTATAGCTACTAAATTATTAAAAATAACAAATTAATTACAGTAAACTAAAGTGAAAACCTAATAACAAAATAATTTAAAAAGTGTTAAAAAATGTTTTGATCCATAGTTTCTTAAAAATTTGAACTGATATTCCACTTAAATTGTTTGTTTTGTTTATAATATTGTATAAAAAGGCTCCCTTGTTTAGTTAATTTTAGTCGACTAACTGCTGGTATTTGCATGTCTTTACGTGCACACGCCCTAGTGTTCATTCTGTTCTCTGTTGACATCGTTGAAAACATATCTGCAATGTAAGGGGGTGCAGATTTATTTAGAGCTTTGATAACCATTGTTAAAATTCTAAAATACAGTCGGTCTTTGAATGGTATAATTCGTAGTTGTAAAAACAAATCATGAGTGGGAGTTCTCGCCGGTACATGTATCCATAATTAATCTTATTGCTCGCTTTTGTAGTTTATAAAGCCTTTCTGTGTGACAAGATTTTCCCCAGATTATAGAACAATAATCTAAATGTGATTGAATAAAAGCCATATAAAATGTTCTGCGAGCATGTACTGGTAAAAACTGTTTTATACGTCGAAGTAGAGCAAGGTTGCTAGCAACAAGTTTCTCTACTTTCTGTATATGAGGTTTCCATAACAAATTGCTGTCAATTAACACTCCTAACAGTTTTTCAGTGTAAACAGTAGAAAGACGATCACCTTGTAAAAACAGTTCAAGATCAGTTTTTTGAAGAAATCGATACTTTTGCCTAGTGGTAATAAGCATGGCTTTTGTTTTATTAACGTTTGTAACCATCCTATTTTCATCACACCAACTTGACACCTGATCTAGATCAGCACTTAGTTTAGCTTCAATTTCAGACACAGATTTACCACTTGTGTTAAGAGTCGAGTCGTCAGCATACATTGAGAGCGAGGAGTGTTCCATTCTGAGTGGAAGGTCGTTTATAAATACAGAAAATAAAAGAGGGCCAAAATGGAGCCCTGCGGCACACCACATATAATCTTGTTGCTCTCAGACAGGTGACAATGGATGCTAACTTTTTGAGTTCTACCACAAAGGTAAGATTGAAACAAGGATAGAGTTGTATCACAGCACTGATAGAGCTTCAATTTATTCAATAAGATCTTGTGGTCCACCAGGTCGAAAGCCTTGCGTAGATCTAAAAACACTACACCGTTAATATCGCCATTTTCAATATTTTGATACCAAACATCCAACATTTGGGCCAAGGCAGTCTCGCATGAAAAGCCACGTCTGAAACCCGATTGTAAATTATACAATAGATTTCTTGAACTAAGATACTCATGGAAACTCGAGTAGACATGTCGTTCAATTATCTTGCTGAGTATTGCAAGTATAGCAATTGGGCGATAATTAGTTTTATCAGATCTATTGCCGTTTTTGTAAACAAGGCAGATTCGTGAAATCTTCCATTGTGTAGGAAAAATCCCTGATCTGATACTGAGATTTAAAAGTCTAGTTACAGCTGGAGCTATAACTGGTGCCGCTACTCTTAATATTCTTGAGCAAACTCCATCAAGGCCCACGGCTTTATTAGTTGATAACGTCGTCAGATAATTTTCCACAGAACATTCTTCAATCTCCGGTATCATATATTTATCTTCGTTAGATAAATGGATCGCAAGAAAGGATTCAAGCAGTTGGAAATTTTCAGAATTTCTATCACCTGTTGACCGAACTGTACTTGCAATTGAGGTGAAATAGTCGTTAAATATTCCAGCTACTAATTTGGGATTTGAAATTTTATTTCCATGCACCGTCTTTAATGCAAAATGGATTAGCCTTTATTTCTTTTGGAGCCAGGTCTCTAAGATATTTCCATAACTTTGAGGAATCCTTTTTGCCAGATTCAATTACTGATTGATAGTAATTTACCTTCGCCGATCTAATTAGTGAAACGCATGTATTTCGCCAGCGTTTGTAATTAGTTGTGTCACCAATTGAATTAAAGTGATCCCGTTGAGACATAGCTTTCACTATTTCATCAGACATCCAATCAGGTTGTTTCTTCTTTTTAAACCGTTTACTTCGAAGAGGTGCATGTAAATTTACTACATCTAGGAAAAGCGAGTACCAAGCATCAAGTGCGTCCGATGGATCATCATATGTCTCAAGTACTGACCAGGGCACTGTTCGCAGATCAACGAGAAATAGATCTTCATCGAAACTTTTAAAAGAACGAAAGTTGATTGTAGAATGGCTCTGCTTATTTCCAAAATTGGCTTTATATACAAAACTAGTCGGGTAATGATCACTTATGGCAATCTTTGAAACTTTAACAGCTCGAACCTTCTCAGGATTTGACACATAAATATGGTCGATAAGAGTGGCGGTGCATGACGTTACTCTGGTGGGCTCTTTAATTATTTGTTCAAGGTTCATAAGATCCATCACTTCTATCCAAGACATTGAAATATCATTTTGACTTAAGAGATCCACGTTAAAATCGCCCATTATGATTATTTCTTTGCATTCAAGGTATGCACTTTCCATTTGATTTTCAAAGAGGTTCATCCATGCCCCCGGATCAAAATCTGGTGGACAGTAAGCAGTGCAGATTAGTATGGATGGTGATTTAGTAAACATTATTTCAAGCCATAATGATTCTATTTGACCAGTATTTTCCAGGTCTGTTCTTCTAGAGCATGATATATTTTCTTGCACATAAACAGCTATTCCTCCGCCTTTATTATTTTCTCTGTCATTACGATGCTGACTATAACCATTAATATTTGTTGTAGAATTTGCATATGTGCCATTAAACCATGTCTCAGTAATTCCGATTATATCTGGTTCCTTGTTAGTCTTGTTTAGAATAAACTTTAGCTGATCTAGCTTATGATTATTATTTATTGGTGGACAAAGACTTCTCATGTTCCATTGTGAAATCCTTAGGCCACTGGGCATATCACTCGTAAGCGAGGGAATATAAAGGGAATAATTGTGGTCTGAATAATTTGAAACAGGACCTGGGTTCAGTTCGACGTCTCCAGATAACAACGAAACTTGAAAGGTGGCGACTGAATTACTGTAATATAAACAAGGTTTTCCAATTCGTTTAATATACTTTCGACCGTGTCTGCAAGTCGTCCCAAAGCCAAAGCCAAAACCAAAGCCAAAGCCAAACGATTGCCTGACAATGTATGCAAATTCATAGCGAAGACTTGCATCGTTGAACCCAAGACCCAAACTACACTTCGTTATTTTATATTCCCTTAAGTTGTACAGATAAATACCTTGAGCTGTCCGTAAACTTCCAAGTTTTCGATATAAACCTTTTCCCATGATCGTATTTTATATGCTACTGTCAGGTCCTCCGTGTCTCGCAATTCGATTCTAGTTTCTTCAGATCTATATCAAGGCCATTTACGCCGCCTACAACGATATTATTCATATCCAAAATACCAGCGAAAATTCTACCATTTGGCTCTCCAATGTCGAATACAGACAAGGCCGAGTTAGAGGTTTTCTTATCTTCATTTTGGGAGAATATAAACACCCATACAACCATAAAAAACAGAAGAACGTTCGACCGCCGTACACCACATCCCACGGCCATATTAATTATAATATGATAAAGTGAAGCACTGAACCGAAGGCAATGGCTATTCGCACGGTAGCCGTACGACGCTATAGTCCCGATGAAGACTGTATATCAGTAGACTGTAAAAATAAAAGAATGGTTTAAAGAGAACTGGTATTACAGTACGTCACTAGTAAAATATATCTAATAGTAGGTGCTCGAACTTCAGTACTGGTAAAAGGCGCACAGGCTACAAGAAAACTAGCAAAGGCGATCGCCAATTTAGTTAAGAAGTCTGGTCCACTTTGAACACTAAATAATTGTTTGTTGTATCCAGCTAATTGGCTTATTTTTGTCACATAATTATGTGTATATATATGTGCACTCTCCTCAGTATTTTTTGGGGAATAATTTACTTAATATAAATAACAAATAAAGCAAAAAATACTCAGTAAGGATGGTATTATTCAAACAAAAAAAATTACTTGCCGAACACAATTATTACATCAAATGACCTAACTTAATTTCAGTCACTCCATTTCTATAAAGATGGTTTCAGAGCGGGATCTCATTCTCCATGATATTACTTCATGGCTATCGTGTTACCAACATTTCCATATGCTAAAGCATAAGCCGATATATATAGTCATGGTTTCTGTTAGTTTTTACCGCTTTTACTGTATGTAAACAGTATTTAATATTCAAAACATTAAACGTTGGTGATTGCTGGTGTAAAAGAAAAACTTAAAATAAATTGATCAAAATATATTTTTATATTCTTCTAGACTCGTTTTCCTTCCACTGCTCACAGTTCTACTGGTCAGTCCAGTTTTCATCGAAAGTCAAAACCAGTTTACCATCAACGGCGACACAGACAAAGCAATCGTGGATGAAAAACACATTTTGAAAACCCTAGCCATGGCTGGGATAACTATCAACTATTGT
This sequence comes from Chrysogorgia sp. JL179-B06, assembly GCA_035772405.1. Lineage (NCBI taxonomy): Eukaryota > Metazoa > Cnidaria > Anthozoa > Scleralcyonacea > Chrysogorgiidae > Chrysogorgia > Chrysogorgia sp. JL179-B06. The sequence continues at coordinate 2,202,961 of JAYKKM010000378.1, forward strand.
CTTGCACAATGTTTGAAAGATTGCCTCTGTTTGTCTTTTCAAATATGTCACAAGAAAGAATGCCAACTTTGCTCGTCGAACAAGAACACAAATTCCTCAGCACTTCAAAGCAAACAAGGATGCACGAATTTCGTGTTTGAGACAGAACGTTCTCATGAGGTAATATCTTGATCAAGATCCTTGGGATACAAGTGTTGTAACCATTTTTCTCACAGCAACATTCTACCCGATGCAACCATTTCATTTGTACAGTACGACTCGAATCATTCCGCATTTTGGCAAGCTGTAGGGCGACTCAAAATACAAAAAAGTAAAATATACAGCCGTACGTTGTTCACTATAAACTGTCTAATACGTTATTTATTATCCAATTATATAAAAATCTTACTTTACTCTTTCAAATTTAGCCAGACAAAGCCTCAAACGCTTTCAAAATTATCAAAGAAGAAAAGCGCGGGAAAAACCGGTTTTCAAACAGGTCTTTTGAGGAGTTCATATAACCTAGTGTCCATCAGGGCCGCCGAGAGGTTCTTTGGGGCCTGGGGCAAAATATCGTTTTAATGTCCAGGTTTCTTCAAAGGAGCGACGCACATAATATTTAGTGACCGCGCATTTCTATAGGGGGTCCGGAGGCCTGCTCCCCGGGAAAGTTTTTGAATTTAGGTCTCTGAAATGGCATTTCGTGCACTTTGAGGGCATTTTTGAGCAAAATCTAAAGACCTTTAATCATTTTTTTGGTTAGTATATCCAATTATTTTTTAGAAAATATTCTTGATGAATGTACTATTTTTATGGCACCATAAATAAAAAGACAAAAGAGGCACCTTGGCGAAAAATATATGAATCACAGAAGAACATGTTTAATCAGTGGCGTAATGGAGCAATTGAGACTACCCGCCCCCATACATACACAGTATAATATATTTCAAAAATAGCTTTCAAGAAGTGATTCGGAGCTTTCTGGGCCCCTTAATAATTGCCTGTTGTCAGTTTTGAGGTCGGGGGGCCCTTGTGCGGCTCCTGCTCCACAGTGGTCGAGGACCCTTACTCCCACCCAGTTTGCCGTCGATTGCGATGCTGTCTTTAATCTGTTAATGCTGTCCAACCTCGTTCCCAGGCCCATTTGCCTAATGCTGTCTTTAATGCTGTTTTATCAAAAATTTCAGGGGGCCCCTCTCAAATTGGGGCCACGGGCAACTTGCCCCCCTCTCGGCGACCCTGGTGTCCATTACATTATTTGAACTCATTGAAAGAAAGTTGGAAAATAAAAGGATGTGTAACATTGCAAAACACATACTTATTGTTAAAATACACAATAACGGTAACTCCAAATAACGCGTAGACATATTTATTGAGAATTCAACGTTTCGACTAGCTTGAAGTTATCATCAGGAATGCTAACGAATTGACGTTTACAGCAGTATATATAAGAAGAAAACAGTGAGATAATAACTATTAAGGTGATACCTCAGTTTTGCATTGCGCACATTCACTGCGCACATCCAATAATCAGTGTTTTTATGGCCATTATGCAACACTTTCAAAAAATTCCGACCATATTAGGACAATTTAGTGCCAAATCTAACAATGGCCGCTTATGTACTGGTAGGGAAGAGTTATTAAGGGACTAAATCATTTTTTTCCGAGAACGGTTACACAAGTCTAGCTAGGGCTCCCTGTGCAAGTAGGTTTGTAAACTACTTGATAATGCCGTTTAAGGCCATATCGGTGACCATAATTTTTTCCTTAATAATTATTTTCTTCTACCACTTTTATTTACGTGTTATAACAGAAACGTAGAAAAAACATTTCTACTACTTACAATATTTTACCTATTTGATGAATGTTTCTTCAAATAACATGTCAAAGAATATGGGAAACGACCTTTATTTATCATAATAAACCCTGTTAGCTGTTTCTTTTTCCGTAAAATACAATCATGTTTTCCTATATAAAATTACTAGTTGCGTAAAATAAAAATATATATTTATCAAAAGGTTCCAAAAAAAGTTGTGCAATGCGGTTTTTGCTCAACTCGTAAATTGGTCACAATGACGTCACCATACTGAGTAAGAGGTGATCTGCGATATGCCATATCTTCTAAACAAGGTCGGTGACCCCAACTTTTTTGTTTGGTTTTAATATAAGTATGTCAATAACTTTAAGACTGGGAAGTTTCAGCAAATTTTCATTTCGGAAAGAATTACTGAGGAATTACCTTAATAGAAAATAATTAATTCTCTCGAGGCTTTAGTTCCGTAGTATAAATCTGGATTTTGTCGGCGAATTGCGAGGGATTATTTAAAGAGTAACAATTACGACCAGTGTTCAGCTTTGTCAATAATCTTACAGTTATTAAAAATTAGTTGGGTTAGGTGACAAGATATGGTATCGTTTGTTACTGGAGAAAATTCTAGTACGGTTTTGATGTATTGAAAGTGTTCGCAGGGTGTAACATGGTTAAAGATTGCGGAGTGGCGTGTTCTTTGATGCGAGTATAGAGGCAACGATCTGTTAAAAATAAATATAAATATAAATATAAATATTTATATTTATATATATATATATATATATATATATATATATAATATATATATATATATATATATATATATATATATATATATATTATATATATATATATATATATATATATATATATATATATATATATATATATATATATATATATATATATATATATATATATATATAAACCACACTTCATCATTTCGAAACAAGCATAAAAAACACGACACAGAACTAAGTAAACACATTTGGACATTGAAAGAAGATAACATCCCTTACACAATCAACTGGAAAACCCTCAAGAAATGCCAACCCTACTCCAACAAGACAAAACACTGTAACTTATGCCTCCACGAAAAATTTGTAATTATCTACCACCCCGAACTAAGCTCCCTCAACAAAAGAAACGAACTAATATCCACCTGCCGACACCGAAAGAAATATCTATTATGTAAATATCCAACATAACTTACATCACTAAACGTAATACGAGCCCTATTTGACTGTAGGCATATCACATATATATCCGGCTAAACTGTAATATAAGTCATTCACCTGATGAGTGTGGCAAGCTTCGGCCTGTCATACGAAACAAATTTGTCGCGAATAAACTTCAATGAAATAATCGGTGTTTTCATTTTGTAATTATATATATATATATATATATATATATATATATATATATATATATATATATAAATATATATATATATATATATATATATATATATATATATATATATATATATATATATATATATATATATATATATATATATATATATATATATATATATATATATATATATATAATATATATATATATATATATATATATATATATATATATATATATATATATATATATATATATATATATATATATATATATATATATATATATATATATATATATATATATATATATATATATATATATATATATATTGTACTAGATATTGTACTATATATATATATATATATATATATATATGTATACACCATGAGCTATAATTAATATAGCAAAACATTCAAGATAATAATCGGCAAATATGTCGCAGTAAATAAATTATGTAATTGAAAGCAACGAACTTCCGCCACATATACTTCCGTCATGCGTATTGTTGTCGCGTAAGAAAGGTTTCTCGCCGAGTTGAAAACAGCTTCAAAATTTTGTCTGAGAGCCAAAAATTCGTTGAGATGGTTCAATAACGAAAAAAAGTTCCTTTGAAAAGCCAAAAGGTTGGTCAGTTTTTAGTTATTGTATCACGGTTGTGAATATTTGGGCTTTTAAGAGAACAAAAAGCTAAAAGACATTAGCGAAAATCTCGCTTTGTTGTTTTTCGATGTTTATCACCCAAAATTATCAAAGTTTTTATTCATAATGCTTTATTACTTCAAAAATTATCTTTACTGAATAATCATCATAATATTTGTAATAAATATGTGTTGCTAGCTAACATTTATCCTATTTATTTTGTCTGACAAAACATTATTATCAACTGTTGACAATTCAGTCGGATTTTTCAAAGCCTTAGGCTTAAGACGATTTTTAAAGTGGGTTTACATCATAACTTGGTAAATTTTGCATTTCGGTTAATGTATTTTCTGTTGAATATTAGACTTATTCCTCTCAGTTCAGGTTTTTCGCTACTGTGCGTGAAAGAAACAGCCAGTTTCATCTGCAGTAAGTTAAGAAAAACGTGCGGCTAAATCGAGAGTTGGCACCACTGACCTCTATATATAACACCGTTATGGGTCAGTGGTTGGCACCATGGCTGCCATATTGAATTCTAACCGAGCTGGGGCATTGGAACGAGATCACCCGAGAACCGCGTGGAGTCCCAGACCGATACATAACACAATTTGTAATCACATACATCTCTTACAACGGTACTTGTCTGCCAAGAAAGATCAAACAAATGATAATTCTGCTGAGCCAGCTGTAGTTACCAAATACATTGATACAGATTATAATGATTAGGAAATACAATTCGTTGCATCTCATCTT
>JAYKKM010000378.1:2210000-2225000 GCA_035772405.1 Chrysogorgia sp. JL179-B06
ACAAACACTTTACACCCTCAAATAAACTACATAAAATATTCAACCGCCACACAGTACGGATCAGCTATTGCTGCATGGATAACATGAAAAGCTTTATCCGCAAACACAACAACCGAACACTAACTAAAAACGCTATACCTAAAAAACTACACAACAAACAACGAACCCCATGTCACGTGCAACTGCCAAGAAACCAACGAATGCCCAATCGCTGGAAATTGTTTGTAGAAAATGAGTGTAGTTTACCAAGCCGAAGTAACGACAAACGACAACGGAAATACAACGAATTACATCCCAGCGGGCAAAAAGACGTCGATTCAACGTTGAAACGACGTCGCTCTTCGATGTCTATTCGACGTTGAAAAAAGGTTGAAAACGCAAATTGGATCGACGTTGTTTTCACGACGTCGAAACAACGTCGTTGAACGACGTGAAATCGACGTCGATTCAACGTCGATTCAACGTCAATTCGACGTCGATTCAACGTCAATTTCACGACGTTGAAATGACGTCGCTCTTCGACGTCGATTCGACGTTGAAAAAAGGTTGAAAACGCAAATTGGATCGACGTTGTTTTCACGACATCGAAACAACGTCGTTGAACGACGTGAAATCGACATCGATTCAACGTCGATTCAACGTCAATTCGACGTCGATTCAACGTCAATTTCGCGATGTTGAAACGACTTCGCTCTTCGACGTCGATTTACGTTGAAAAAAGGTTGAAAACGCAAATTGGATCGACGTTGTTTTCACGACGTTGAAACAACGTCCTTGAACGACGTGAAATCGACGTCGATTCAACGTCAATTTCAGTTATTGGAGTCACAAAAAAGGTACAAAACCGTCCGTTTTCGGAGTAAAAATTACCCCCGTTTTTGAAGTAAAACTAACCCATTAAAAACTAACTACCATCCCTGGGTGTTTAGGAGTGAGATTCCCACTTTTGGAAGACCAACCGGTGACCTGTACCTACCACACGCGCTTGCTTAACTTAACTTAACTAACCTAAGGGTTCCGCGACTAACCCGCTGCTCTAACCCGCCCATCTTAAATATATATAGTAATATTTATCGTATATAATGAATTAGCAACAGTGATGGCGATTATTTTCGTTTTCAATTTTTTAACCGGCTAAGTTTTAATATTATATAATATTGTATATTACTTGTAATCAATTTTAAACAATCTGATTTCGAAGATTTACAAATTTGTTGAGCATGCAGACTGCAGTATTACAAGTTAAGAACAGAACAAAACTTTTCTCAACTAGACATAAAATATATGTTTAATAACTTGGACAGTATACTCGACGATTCACAAAGAAAGTAAAAAAGGCAATAATACGATTTTACAAAGAAGGTAAAAAAAGCCAATAAGTACGGCATTCAGACTTAAAAGCGGCGGCTATAGTCGACAGCAGCATGAACGTAAACCTTAGGCCAAGTAAACGTAAACCTTAGGACAGGTTTCTTCAAAAACAAATGGGTTCTTGAAGCATAGTCCTTGTCCCTGATCGCCGACAAAGTCTTCGAACCGAAGGACACTTCAAATCCAACTACAGTTACAGTAGTCTACAGGTACCCTGAATATCGTTCCGTCATTACTGGCTTTTTTCCTGTCGCTGCATCGTATGTCCGAGTTGTTATAAAGTAGGTTGCTTTTATACATACAAAATAAAGTAAGAAACTATAGCATTTTTACTCGTCTGGGACTATTTTTTTGATGGACAATATATGATGTCGAAACGAAAATATTTTATCACCAATTATATAAGTAACTTGCTTGGCCAATGCTTGGTCGTTAAGTGAGGAGAGATACGACGATACAATATCGACGTCAATTTCAACGTCGAAACAACGTCTGTTTCCGACGTCGATAACACGTCGAAAAGCAGACGTCGAAACAACGTCGATGTTTGGTCGTGAACCGACGTGATTTAACGACTCGATATCGATGTCGATTCAACGTCGAAACAACGTCTGTTTCCGACGTCGATAACACGTCGAAAAGTAGACGTCGAAACAACGTCGATGTTTGGTCGTGAACCGACGTGATTTGACGACTCGATATCAACGTCAATTCAACGTCGAAACAACGTCTGTTTCCGACGTCGATAACACGTCGAAAAGCAGACGTCGAAACAACGTCGATGTTTGGTCGTGAACCGACGTGATTTAACGACTCGATATCGACGTCGATTCAACGTCGATACAACGTCTGTTTCCGACGTCGAAAAGCAGACGTCGAAACAACGTCGATGTTTGGTCGTGAAGCGACGTGATTTAACGACTCGATATCGACGTCGATTCAACATCTAAACAACGTCTGTTTCCGACGTCGATAACACGTCGAAAAGTAGACGTCGAAACAACGTCGATTTTTGGTCGTGAACCGACGTGATTTGACGACTCGATATCAACGTCACTTCAACGTCGAAACAACGTCTGTTTCCGACGTCGATAACACGTCGAAAAGCAGACGTCGAAACAACGTCGATGTTTGGTCGTGAACCGACGTGATTTAACGACTCGATATCGACGTCGATTCAACGTCGATACCACGTCTGTTTCCGACGTCGATAACACGTCGAAAAGCAGACGTCGAAACAACGTCGATTTTTGGTCGTGAACCGACGTGAAATTCAACGACTCGATATAGACGTCGATTCAACGTCGAAACAACGTCTGTTTCCGACGTCGATAACACGTCGAAAAGCAGACGTCGAAACAACGTCGATGTTTGGTCGTGAACCGACGTGATTTAACGACTCGATATCGACGTCGATTCAACGTCGATACCACGTCTGTTTCCGACGTCGATAACACGTCGAAAAGCAGACGTCGAAACAACGTCGATTTTTGGTCGTGAACCGACGTGAAATTCAACGACTCGATATAGACGTCGATTCAACGTCGAAACAACGTCTGTTTCCGACGTCGATAACACGTCGAAAAGCAGACGTCGAAACAACGTCGATGTTTGGTCGTGAACCGACGTGATTTAACGACTCGATATCGACGTCGATTCAACGTCGATACCACGTCTGTTTCCGACGTCGATAACACGTCGAAAAGCAGACGTCGAAACAACGTCGATGTTTGGTCGTGAAGCGACGTGAAATTCAACGACTCGATATAGACGTCGATTCAACGTCGAAACAACGTCTGTTTCCGACGTCGATAACACGTCGACAAAGCGACGTTGTATCGACGTCGATATGTGGTTGATCGACGTCGCGACCCGATTTCGACCGAAAATCGACGTCGAAACAACGTCGTGTGCCCACTGGGATTGGACTAACGGCCAACGAGTTTAAACTAAGATACCGCAATCACACGAAGTCTTTCCGAAACGCGACATATTCAAACGACACCGAACTATCAGAATACATTTGGAGACTTTGACATCAAATGGTATATAATTAAGCGAGTAGCGGCATATAAAGCACAATCAAAACGATGCAATTTATGCCTGGAAGAAAAACTGCTATTAATGAAAGCAAAGAAGAAACACTTTTTAAATAAACGATCCGAACTCTTTTCGAAGTGCCGACATGTAACGAAACACCAACTCAATTAGCTAGTGACATTAACTACACCAATGTAATATACCCAGAGGAGGAGCGAAGGTCGTCCCATCATGCATTGCGCATGATACTATATTATCTATTTCCGGAAGTAGATTTTCATTATTGAACACAAACCTTCGCGAAATATAGATGGCGGTCTTTCAGTCTATAGTTGGAAAAAATGCTATGGTTTTTGACACGCATGAACTTATTTATGTTCATTGCGTTTCTAAACAAACGTTGGAGGTTATTCCGGATGGTTTGTCGTGTGTGAAACTAAGATGCCGCGAAATTCACATCAGTTTTCTGGATAAACTTGATGTTCGTCGTATTGCTTTCTGTCTATCTACTGTTAACGGGAACGAAATAGACAATCTTTTCGCAGAAACGAGTAGCCCAGCCTTAATAAAACTCAATGCAAGTTGTAATTTCAGGGTAAGTCAACCATAACAATGTTTTGTGACGAGTTTTTATAATATTCCCAAATACAGAGGAGGCGTTTATTTTTTTATTTTCGCCCGACTGACAGACTTTGTTAAAATTCTAGTTAACTACAAATAGAAGTAAAAGTTTCACAGTTGTATATATACTTGTGTGTGTATTTATATTTAATATAGGGACAATTATTATTAGGACTGAGCGATACACTTCATTGCCATATTGAGTATTTACAGTATGGATTTATTTAAATTGAATAAACAACTTTCTAGGCTTGTCATGTACAAAACAATTATATAAATATATTATTCATTTCATGTATATGTATAATAAATATTGTTTATAGTTCTTCGATTTGAATGATCCAAGAGCCACAAGTCAAGTGATGGAGGCAATCCTGCTGTGTGACTTTGACATTTTACCTGCCCCTGCAGGTGAGTTTGTCAAACCTGTTGAATGTGATGGCGAATTTGAAGAAGTGGACCAGTTTCTTGTTCCTGTGAGCCTACAACAACCAAGTGGATGCAACTGTTTTATGCAACCTATGAAACCAACTTGTTTAGTTGATCTACTTACCCATAGGATTGAGAGTGATGATGATATTCGGGATGATGAAGGGGAAGAGGTTGAAGAACTAAACCAGTTGGCACAAATTCTTGAATTGGAAGATGAAGATAACAGTGAACCAGGAGAAGGAGATGTCTTATTTGCAGAACGGTTTGCTGTGGTTGGATCTTGGTCGGAAAAGGTTTACCAACAGGCTCTTGCAGTTTGTTCATGGAGAAGGTGCAGGAAACTCCCTATTGAAATTAAATTGGAACATGAACCTGGAAATATAAAGGATACCAATGCAATTAAGTTTTCTGTTTTTCACAATAACCAGTGGTATGTCATGGGGTACTGTGGGATAAAGAAAGTACCAAAACTTAAAAAAGCCATGCATAAGAAGGAAATAACTGCAGTAAACCTGGATTCATTGAAACGTGTTTTTTACTGTACTGTAATTACTGTAATTACTGGGAATTACTGTACTGTGCAGCCCTTACTATTGTTAAACATGGACAGTGGGAGAAGGATGACCCCAGGAACAATTACAACTCTCATATAGATTTACACTAGGCATTCATACATACTGCAAAAGCTCTATTAAGCCCAAATTAAGTGCTATATTTACAACTTGTTTTAATATTATCTACGCAGAGGGGGTCTTAAAAGAGATGGGGGCTTATTTACAATTTAGAGTGTTAAAGGGGGCTTAAAGAGAGAGGGGCTTAATAAAGCTTTTACAGTTAATTATTGTTGTGGAGGAAAGATAAGACAAAAGGTACTATATTTTAGAAGGTTGAGTTCATAACGATACTAAATAACCATTAATCTCTTCAACATTTTGCTTAAATTAAAAAAAAGTAAATGCAAATTCAATTCACGCTGTAAAACTGCATACAGTAGTTTCCTTATTATGTCTTATCCTTCATTCCACAAGCATATAATAGTATAACTCAGCTTTGATGTAGAACTGTGTGATTAGTTTGCCACTCCGTTGCTTGAATACCCAATCAATGGATAGTGCAAGTGGTTCCTCAAACCATAGGCCCAGCAAACAAAATAGTATAACTGAACCTAAGGTAAAAGGAGCCCTACTTGACCATGCTATCAAGTATATCGGATAGTAAAACAGCAGACCAAAGCACCATGCACTTAAAGACAATTGGTAAAACAGTAGACCAGGGAGTGACTTGTTTGGTAAAACAGGAGACCACAGCAGTGTAGCACCATGCAGTAAAGTTAATTGGTAAAACAGCAGACCACAGCAGTGTAGCACCATGCAGTAAAGTTAATTGGTAAAACAGCAGACCACAGCACCATGCAGTAAAGACAATTGGTAAAACAGTAGACCAAGCAGTTTCTTGTTTGGTAAAACAGCAGACCACAGCAGTGTAGCACCATGCAGTAAAGTTAATTGGTAAAACAGCAGACCACAGCAGTGTAGCACCATGCAGTAAAGTTAATTGGTAAAACAGCAGACCACAGCACCATGCAGTAAAGACAATTGATAAAACAGTAGACCAAGCAGTTTCTTGTTTGGTAAAACAGCAGACCACAGCAGTGTAGCACCATGCAGTAAAGTTAATTGGTAAAACAGCAGACCACAGCACCATGCAGTACAGACAATTGGTAAAACAGTAGACCAAGCAGTTTCTTGTTTGGTAAAACAGCAGACCACAGCAGTGTAGCACCATGCAGTAAAGTTATTTGGTAAAACAGCAGACCACAGCACCATGCAGTAAAGACAATTGGTAAAACAGTAGACCAAGCAGTTTCTTGTTTGGTAAAACAGCAGACCACAGCAGTGTAGCACCATGCAGTAAAGTTAATTGGTAAAACAGCAGACCACAGCAGTGTAGCACCATGCAGTAAAGTTAATTGGTAAAACAGCAGACCACAGCACCATGCAGTAAAGACAATTGGTAAAACAGTAGACCAAGCAGTTTCTTGTTTGGTAAAACAGCAGACCACAGCAGTGTAGCACCATGCAGTAAAGTTATTTGGTAAAACAGCAGACCACAGCACCATGCAGTAAAGACAATTGGTAAAACAGTAGACCAAGCAGTTTCTTGTTTGGTAAAACAGCAGACCACAGCAGTGTAGCACCATGCAGTAAAGTTATTTGGTAAAACAGCAGACCACAGCACCATGCAGTAAAGACAATTGGTAAAACAGTAGACCAAGCAGTTTCTTGTTTGGTAAAACAGCAGACCACAGCAGTGTAGCACCATGCAGTAAAGTTAATTGGTAAAACAGCAGACCACAGCAGTGTAGCACCATGCAGTAAAGTTAATTGGTAAAACAGCAGACCACAGCACCATGCAGTAAAGACAATTGGTAAAACAGTAGACCAAGCAGTTTCTTGTTTGGTAAAACAGCAGACCACAGCAGTGTAGCACCATGCAGTAAAGTTAATTGGTAAAACAGCAGACCACAGCACCATGCAGTAAAGACAATTGGTAAAACAGTAGACCAAGCAGTTTCTTGTTTGGTAAAACAGCAGACCACAGCAGTGTAGCACCATGCAGTAAAGTTAATTGGTAAAACAGCAGACCACAGCACCATGCAGTACAGACAATTGGTAAAACAGTAGACCAAGCAGTTTCTTGTTTGGTAAAACAGCAGACCACAGCAGTGTAGCACCATGCAGTAAAGTTAATTGGTAAAACAGCAGACCACAGCACCATGCAGTACAGACAATTGGTAAAACAGTAGACCAAGCAGTTTCTTGTTTGGTAAAACAGCAGACCACAGCAGTGTAGCACCATGCAGTAAAGTTAATTGGTAAAACAGCAGACCACAGCACCATGCAGTACAGACAATTGGTAAAACAGTAGACCAAGCAGTTTCTTGTTTGGTAAAACAGCAGACCACAGCAGTGTAGCACCATGCAGTAAAGTTAATTGGTAAAACAGCAGACCACAGCACCATGCAGTACAGACAATTGGTAAAACAGTAGACCAAGCAGTTTCTTGTTTGGTAAAACAGCAGACCACAGCAGTGTAGCACCATGCAGTAAAGTTATTTGGTAAAACAGCAGACCACAGCACCATGCAGTAAAGACAATTGGTAAAACAGTAGACCAAGCAGTTTCTTGTTTGGTAAAACAGCAGACCACAGCAGTGTAGCACCATGCAGTAAAGTTAATTGGTAAAACAGCAGACCACAGCAGTGTAGCACCATGCAGTAAAGTTAATTGGTAAAACAGCAGACCACAGCACCATGCAGTAAAGACAATTGGTAAAACAGTAGACCAAGCAGTTTCTTGTTTGGTAAAACAGCAGACCACAGCAGTGTAGCACCATGCAGTAAAGTTAATTGGTAAAACAGCAGACCACAGCACCATGCAGTAAAGACAATTGGTAAAACAGTAGACCAAGCAGTTTCTTGTTTGGTAAAACAGCAGACCACAGCAGTGTAGCACCAAGCAGTTTCTTGTTTGGTAAAACAGCAGACCACAGCAGTGTAGCACCATGCAGTAAATTTAATTGGTAAAACAGCAGACCACAGCAGTGTAGCACCATGCAGTAAAGTTAATTGGTAAAACAGCAGACCACAGCACCATGCAGTAAAGACAATTGGTAAAACAATAGACCAGGGAGTGACTTGTTTGGTAAAACAGCAGTGTAGCACCATGCAGTAAAGTTAATTGGTAAAACAGCAGACCACAGCACCATGCAGTAAAGACATTTGGTAAAACAGTAGTCCAGGCAGTGTTGATTGATAAAACAGCAGACCACAGCACCATGCAGTAAAGTCAATTGGTAAGACAGCAGACCAGTCAGTGACTTGAGTCTTGATTGGTAAAACAGTTAAATAAAATGTCCTGAAGTTATTTATAATGTAGTCTCCAAACAGTTACTTGTTGGCTCAACCACAGATGGTTGAACTACAGGTCGATGGAGCCGTTGGCGTATTGTTGTTTGGTTTCTTGCTGGGAGGAAGCAGCGTCCGGCAGTAAATATAGATGAATCCTCGCGCCGATTGACACTTAACTTATGCAAACGGAGGGGGTGCACTCTTGGATTAACATTGCTGTCAAATTCTGGTCTTACATTGAAACTTGGTTCTTTCTCATCATGGTCTTTGAATCGTTCATTGTTTGTCCAATAATAGAAGGGTAATTCCGAATCTATCCTCTTGCAGTATTCCCTACATGTATAAGGAGTTTAATTTAGTGATTCAGGATTGTTGTGAATGTATTAATGGTTGGTTCAGTTGGGGAAAGTCTAGTGCATGCAACAGGCCACAATAATGTAACATGATTAACCAATTTTATATTTCTAAAATATAACATGAAACATGCAAATAATCATTTCAAACTGTTGTGTGAATCATATTTACCTGACAACTTTCCTCCACAAAGACTTGAGATCTTTGACGGTAAAGATGTTTCCCAAGAATCTATGCAATAGGGAGATGAATCCCTCTACATCATCTGATGTACCTGCCCGGGGATGTTCTGGATAACCAATTCTGCAGCTATCTCTCCTGCGATACTCTATGCTTTCCACGTTTGTAGTGACTGCAATAACTGTCTCCCGTGAAAATCCACAAATACCTTTAATAGGCCTACAAAGAAAAATTCAACATTTAAAAAACAATTCAATTGACAAACAGAAAGACATGGGCACCCACAATTTTTTGCATACAGTTCAAAATTTTTGAACCAGAAAATGAACCAGATTTCCTCGAATAAGCACCCACCTTGATTAAGCGCCCTCCCTTGAGTACAGCAGGTGCCCACCCTTTTGCCCACAATTTTAAATTAGAGCCCTTGTGCTTAGTCGAGTAAATACGGTATCTGATAAATTTTTTACCTATTGATGTCAATTGTTGAAAAATCATAACTTGTTTTATGCCAAGGCATCCAGTCATCCAAGATCATGTTCAACATGGCATCATTTTTCTTGGATCTCTCCAGCTCTGTCAGTCCACGCCCATCTACAGCTTCATGCCAACCTGCAACGGTGTTAATATACTTCCCTTCCATCGAATAACCATTATCGCAAAGAAATTTACCAACATGGTAGGAAAGCATCCTTTCAGCATCTTGAACTGATTGCTTTCTCTCACCAGTAAGGGCAGCATATGTAAGGCCAGTGCTTGGATCCTCCATAGCATCATCAAAACCTTGAAGATCTGTCCCATGTGGCCCTTCTTCCCTTGTATGTTTCCAAATACGTTTCAGGATATGGCAGTGGTCTTCCCTCTCATGGAATGCTTCACCTGTGCTTTCATCAACCTCCGGAACATACATGTACATAGAGAAATCGACATCATTTGACTTGTACTTTTCAATGGAATGCCTGAATCTATATGTTGCCACCAAAGATTTCAGCTTGTCTATAAAGGACTCCTTCACTCCTTGTCTAAATGAGTGTGGTTCATGACCGGCAGGAACAAGTTTCATCCTAATTTGAAAAATTGCAGCTTCCATCGTCAAACCATCAATCGAAGTCAACTGATGAATTCTGTTGATTAAATCAGATGGAATTGCATCATCTTTCTTTTGGGTGAGTGGATTTCCATTGGCATCGTCTATAGACACAAAGTATGTTCATTAAATAATGCCTTTAGGTTTACTAGAATTGACAATTAACCCCCATTAAAGGCAATCATTATATCTTGTATCAAATTTACTATTACCGGTACCCGGTAGATAAAGTCAAAATTGGATAGACAATTGTATATAGTATATGTAGCTGTCAAGATGCACCCTGTACCTCCGACTTTGAGAAGGAACTTCAGCAAAGTATTTTCACTGATTTTTGACACACTGTCACGAGCATCTCGGATTAGTTGGCACAAATGAACTGGTCGTTTGTTCCCACGAGTTCTTAAGCTGTTAAATTCACCATCTGAAACAAACCCTTAAATTAAACAAATTAATAATAGCTAGTGTTGATAATTAAGGGAACATGACTATTGACTATCAGTAATTATATAACAAGAATACCGTACATTAAAAGCATTAATGTACTGTAAACTGAGAAAGTGATATCTATGGGGAGCAAGACAGTATGTTAATTGTTGTACAGTGAGGGCCTGATAGGTGCTCTGTTTACAATAACCAAAAGTAACTCAGGCCGAGTAAATGTTTGCACTGACCAGATCAATCTGGTCCAATTTTGCTGTTGGTTTTGCTATTGTAAACATGTTACGTAGTAACTCAGGCTCAACGTATTATATATGTAGGACAAACCCTACCTACACCAGGGCCACTTTTAAAGCGGGCAAGCCTCAGGGTAAACTTGTTTACATTGTCATGTGTACAACATGAAGCGTAAGGCAGAAAGATAAAAATGTTTTAAACAGTGGTAACAAATGTTGCATATTGTGTGTTTACATTTTAGTGTTTATGAAAACGACTAAGATTTTTAAAAAATTGGTATATCAATTTATGCTAGAAAGTGGGCGTGTCACAAATGTTCGAAATGCTAACACACCTTTGAAGCTTAAAAAACTTTGGGGGTTCCAACCTTTGGTCTTAGCCCTATATACTGTGTACATGTCCACTGGAGATTTGAATATATTGCAGGCACTGGCCGGGAATTGAACCCGGATCTACTGCTTTGAAAGCAGCAATGCTAGCCATTACACCACCAATGCAAAGTTTCTGTATTGTACAATAATGCCACCAATGCATAATAGTGTATTGATCTGTTGGCAAATTGTGCAGTACAACATATATCCATAGGACACACGACATTCTAATCAAATGCACGGAATTACCCTGTTTATGATAAACTAATACATTAAAATCATCATTATAGAATTGGCCTCATCTAACACATGACTTGATGCATACACATGTCATAATAATTGCTTCACCAAAGACCCCACCCAATAATACAACAAGAAATACTTACCAATAGTAGTCATTCCAAGCTGATCCATTTGCATTTTAAGCTCATTTCCAAGATTCCTCACCATCTGGTCCTTGAGTGAATGATAAGGAATGTATTGCACAGGAAAACAGTATGGTTTCTTGCTCCTTTGATCTTCTGATACCAGCATAACAAAGACATGTGTTGCTGCTGGTTGTCGTTTCTTAATAAATAAATTTCTCAAGTAATCGAACCACTTAGGTTTCATTGCTCGAAGTTCTTTTAATACTTGTTGAACACGGGGCTCTGTAGGCTGAAGGCAAAGCATGATGTCTGAAACATAAGAATGAAGAGATTGACTCTGCTGCAGAAGCTGATTAAACTCTACTCTCTCCCAGGACATCTCCATTAAAACCTTTTTCGATGTATTTGGGGTGGCATATTTAGTTTCATACAGTTTGTTAGCCTTTATCAATCCCTGAGCCAAGAATTCCCTGTCACTTTCCAACTCCACAGCAATAAACTCTAGGTCGAGAAGCTCCAGGTAATTGTTTCTTCTAGTATCATATTCAGCTCTCAAAATCTGCAACTTGCCATCTCCAAAATCCACATCTCCATTCCAAGCACCTGAAACAGACTCCTGCAAGGCACCTTTGATGTCACAACCATCGCCTTTAATCCAAAATCTCCCATCAGGATTTGCTTCTTTTAATTTTTCAAGTGCACTTGCCTTTAACAAAAGAATTTAACAGAATGTGATATATATTAAATTACATGTATATAATGTTCATTGCCAGACAAAAAGCTAGGACTTCACTGAAAACGAAAAGATAGAACAAATGCATAAGAGATTCTTCTGTTTTATTTACCACATGTTCTTTTGCAAAGCCAATTAGGTTTTTTCTCACCTGTATTATTGGTTCTGCGCTGAATTCTGAAGATGCTGTCCGTTGTTCAGTGACTCTTGTACTTATGGTTGCAACATTTACTTTGGCCTGACAAAATAGACAGGAATTTCAATAAAGCACAAAGTAATTATGTTTTGCTTGGGTATATACATGTAAATATAACTTGACCTTGTTAAAAATAATTTAAAATATAATGTTATGCACAGTGTATACATAAAATGAACTAGTACATAATAATACACATACAGTTAAAGGCGAGCCTTGTAGTTGCTTAGGAATACCACTCCACATTGGACCTCTAAATAATCGATTAAATCGTGTAGGGAACTCTGTGCACATCGTTTCGTGCCACTGTGCGAAATCTGCTGGCATTTTAATCTAAAAATTGAATATAAAAAGCATAATGGGAGCTAGTTTGTACTAGCAAAGCCAATTTATTTAACAATACATGGTTGGAGTAGATTCTGTGTCTTATACACAAAGTACAAACCATATAATTATTATGTCAATGCTATATTCAACCTTGATAAAGCAAGTGATATTTCAGGGTCACACACCTGTGTTACATTTGTACAGCTAAAAAACTCTATTTGGTATTCCACCAAACCAAAAGGCATCCGATTCATTGGGAAGACAGGCTCATCGGTTTCAGGTGATTTTTGGCAAATGGCAAAAGCATATTTATACAAAAGATTAGATTTTTGATTATTTTGTAGTAAAACCATAGCACTTAATGCCAAAGAACAAAAGTCAGCAGGATTAGACATAATACCTTGCAATAATGCAAGCCTCAAGAAAAGGTTATTAGTTAAATTAAGTAGATCATCGGTATTAAGTTGATTTGTTATTCTTAATATGTCATCTAATGAATAAGGTAGAATAGTATGAGTAGTGGATGGTGTTTGGTGGTCAGCTGTAGGTGCTTTCTTTCTTTCATTGGGCATAGATTTACTTGCTTGTCTCCTGCCAATTGCCATTTCTGATAAACAGTCACTCAAAGTTAATTGATATCTTTCTTCTGCCTCTTCCAATGTGGCAAACCGTCTACGAAAATTAGTGTTTACTCTTCCTCTAACACGTTCATCTACAGGCAATAAATCAAGAACAAGCAATATGTGCAATATTAATTAAAACTGCCAATATTTTCATGAATGGCTTAACAGACACGTGATATAAATGTATTATATCTATCAGTATGATCAGGTGCAGGGAGCCATTTGAATTTTTATGCAAATTTTCAATCAAATTCCACAAGTTGACAAAAGATACTTGTAAAATGTAAACAGTACGCAAACTTGGAAATGCAAATAGCATATATCTTCATTAAAAAAATAGCCCTATCCTATAGCTCAATCACCGGGACTGAACGGGGTTGTCAAATTACCATTTCTCTTGGCCTTGGGTTGTTTAAACAAGGGCAGCGCAGTTGTCCCATTAACACATACTGTAAGAACCACTTCAAAACCCATTACAACAAATAGAAAAGTAAATAATGTAATACGAAATATATACTTGTCAAAAGAATATTTGATGATGTGCTGGCCTTGATGTGATTAGCGCCGTCTGTCCAAAATTTATGTCCTTTACTAAATGCAGGCCAATGAGCACGAGCAGACGGACTCCAAGATAGACTGCAACCATAAGCAGGGTCTGAGCAAGATATGCTAATAAATTCAACAAGGGCCCGGTCCTCTGCTTCAGTCCAGTTGTGTCGTTTCACAGGGGACTTTGAAAGTAAACTTGCAAACTTTTTTGGCGTTGTACAAACCTTCGGCTTTTTCACCTGAAAGAATTCATACGAGCAAACTGAAATCTGTCCCAATATATAGTACACTTAACGGAAAAGTATGTACGTATGTAAAATCGCAGTCTGACAACTGCAGTTACCTTTTGTTTTTCAAACAAGGCTTTGGCGGACTTGGTGAGTTTGTCTGAAGGCGAAGCAACGGATCGTTTCTTTTTATGTGGTTTCCGAGGTGTATTCCCTTGCGAAACATATGTACGCTTAATATTTGCACAAGCTTCCTCATCGCTAGAATTCATGGCTAAATTATCTTCCTGAAAGAAATACAAGAGAGATAAAAACATGATGTTTACAAAGCGCGTAATATTCAATCAGTGCGGGAAACTTGCAAAACAAATCAGTCACGTGTCACTGAGCAAAGGTCAACAAGACGTTGCAAGGAAGCCCTTGAAAATGTCGGATTTCACAGCTTACGGTAATTTCGCTATTAATTAACCCCCTCTCATCATTTAACCTTTGGAGCACTTAGGGAAATTTGGGTACCAAAAGAAAGCAAATTCTTTCATATTTAAAACCAACACATTTTTTGAAAGTTTCATCATATATTACGCTAAATATTCTTGAATAATCCAAGGCAGCTAAACGTATTTACATCACCAACAATAAATACTATTGATATAAAAACAAATATAACATCGCAAATGTATTCCTTGAAAGTATAAAAATCTTCTGACGACTAAGGAAAAGGCTTCAAATATTCACTACGCAAAATCCACGCTCCAAAACACATTTTTAATAGTTTAAAAGACACGGCTCATTCCAGTTTGATTTCCTCGCAACTTAAAAAATAGAGGATTTTCAATATTCAACCGTCGTTTAGTTACTGGAGCACTAAGAAAAAAAATAGTATTTCTTTAAAGGAAATTTTGAGCTTGTTGTAATGACATATTCAGTTTTTTTATT
>JAYKKM010000378.1:2227500-2427500 GCA_035772405.1 Chrysogorgia sp. JL179-B06
TCTTCGCCGTCAAACGTACATCCTTCTTTCACAAATTTACATATTTGACACCGTGATTTACCACATTTCTTCATACCCTTATCCAAATTATTCTCTCGCTTAACTTTAGATCTTACCATAGCATCTTTTAAATTTCTCGGTCTTCTAAAAGCCACCATCGGCTTTTCCCCGAAGATCTTTCTCATGCTCTCCGATGCATGCAAAACAGGCCAAGCCGAATCTATAACTTTACTTAACCCCGACAACGCTGGATGAAAATGTATCACCAACGGCATTCTATCATTACTGCTGGATTTCTTATTTCTAGTATCCTGACAAAGAAGGCTTTCACGACTTTTAGTTCTTGCTTTCGAAATCTGAGAATCAACAACCTTAGATTTAAAACCCCTCTTAATAAAATAACCATGAAGCTCTTTTAACCTTTCTTCAAAAATCTCATCTGAATCACAAATTCGTCGTATTCTTAAAGCCTGACCATATGGAATGCCCTGTTTCACATGCCTCGGATGACACGACCTATTATCTAAATACTGATGGGTATCCGTAGGTTTGGAATATACATCAGTAGATATCTTATTATCCCTAAGTTTAATCATAACATCCAAATAGGAAATATTTTCATACGACCATTCCCATGTATATTTTATCGTATCATGATATGAATTTACATAATTTAAAAATTCCAAAAGGGTTTCATTACCATGTAACCAAATTAAAAAGATGTCATCCAGGAAACGCAACCATATCCAAGGATTCAAGTGATATTCCCGGAGCATCTTCCGCTCTAACTTGGTCATAAACATATTTGCAAATGATGGAGCAAACTTGGTTCCTATTGCGGTTCCTAACTTCTGCCGGTAAAGTTTGTTGTCAAATTCGAAAAAATTATTTTCCAAAATTAATTTGGCTAATTCCACTAAATGTTTAGCTGAAACACGGCAAACATTAGTATCGACTTTTTCAAATTCCTCAATTATTTCTTCCATATTCCTAAGACCTTCTTCATGCGGAATATGGGGATATAGACCAACTACATCCATAGTACATATAATAGCGCCATCTGGAATATCACCCAATTCCCTCAACTTACATAAAAAATCTGTAGTATCTTTAACAATATAGGGCAGAGTTTTTACAATTGTTTGGAGATGAAAATCCACAAATTCCGATATTCCTTCCGTAGGTGTACCACAGTTAGAAATAACAGGCCGACCAGGTACGTCGAATAATCGTTTGTGAATTTTCGGTAGCAAATAGAATCTCCCCAATTTTAAATCTCTGCCCCTCAAGTATTTACGATTTTCTTCCGAAATAATTTTGTTATTCATTAAATAACTTAATTTTTCCTCAATTAACTTAGATACCTCTTTAATAGGATTGTTTTCCACTAACTCATAAACTGCCGTCTCTCCTAACTGTCTATATGCTTCCTTACAATAATCATCAATTCCCCACACCACAACCGCAGATCCTTTATCCGCCTCCTTTATAACAATATCTCTATAGCTCTTTAGATCTTTAAGAGCTTTACCTTCTTCTTTATCCATATTACTATAATTATATCCGCTTGCCTCTATAGACATCACTTTCTCTTCCAAACTCTTTAGAAATAAATCTAACGCTGGATCCACTAACGTGGGCGTCCACGTTGATTTAACTTTAAAATGAGTTATTTCATCTGGTAAATTTTGTGCGACATCACCATTCTGAGCGGCAAAATAAGCTTTACACTTCATTCTCCGGCCAAATTCCGAAAGATCTTTAATTAACGTCCCCTTATCAATCTCTTTAGGCGTACGACAAAAATTAAGGCCTCTACTTAAAACTTTAATTTCAGAACTGGTGAGAACACGTTCAGATAAATTAACTACACTTTCACTCACATAGACATTTCTACTACAATCATTACTCCCCGTCTCTGGTATCTCAAACCTGTTCGTAGCCACAGCATCTTCTTCTCGGTCTTCTTCTAAAGCGTCTTCTTCTACAGCAGCATCTTCACAGCCTTCTTCTACAACACCACCATGGCCTACATCTTCATCCATGACGACCCCTGTCGTTGCCTCTTCCAAACTTCCTTCTCCCTGGCCCCTCTCAGTTGATGGACTCCTTCCCGAGTTATGCAATTCGGCTTCCTCTAGAACAGTTCGCAAGTTTGCAATGGAACGACTCGAAAGTCTTGGAGTTCTGCCGTCCTTTCTCGCCAGATTTAACCATTTCCTACCACGTCTTTCTTCCAAACACCTCCTAACTGTTTGTCCCTTCTCTGCAATACCTCGTCGTAAAGTCCTCTTAAACTCTTCATCCTCTCCTGTTACCAACATCGACCATGTTAACTCAAATCGTTCGACAAGACTTTCTCGCTTCGACAAGTTTGCTCCATCATTTGCAAATATGTTTATGTCCAAGTTAGAGCGGAAGATGCTCCGGGAATATCACTTGAATCCTTGGATATGGTTGCGTTTCCTGGATGACATCTTTTTAATTTGGTTACATGGTAATGAAACCCTTTTGGAATTTTTAAATTATGTAAATTCATATCATGATACGATAAAATATACATGGGAATGGTCGTATGAAAAGATTTCCTATTTGGATGTTATGATTAAACTTAGGGATAATAAGATATCTACTGATGTATATTCCAAACCTACGGATACCCATCAGTATTTAGATAATAGGTCGTGTCATCCGAGGCATGTGAAACAGGGCATTCCATATGGTCAGGCTTTAAGAATACGACGAATTTGTGATTCAGATGAGATTTTTGAAGAAAGGTTAAAAGAGCTTCATGGTTATTTTATTAAGAGGGGTTTTAAATCTAAGGTTGTTGATTCTCAGATTTCGAAAGCAAGAACTAAAAGTCGTGAAAGCCTTCTTTGTCAGGATACTAGAAATAAGAAATCCAGCAGTAATGATAGAATGCCGTTGGTGATAAATTTTCATCCAGCGTTGTCGGGGTTAAGTAAAGTTATAGATTCGGCTTGGCTTGTTTTGCATGCATCGGAGAGCATGAGAAAGATCTTCGGGGAAAAGCCGATGGTGGCTTTTAGAAGACCGAGAAATTTAAAAGATGCTATGGTAAGATCTAAAGTTAAGCGAGAGAATAATTTGGATAAGGGTATGAAGAAATGTGGTAAATCACGGTGTCAAATATGTAAATTTGTGAAAGAAGGATGTACGTTTGACGGCGAAGATCGTTCTTTTGTCATCAACTTTACATTTGATTGTGATTCTAAAGGAGTTATTTATCTAATTATTTGTAAAAAATGCTGTAAAGTATATGTAGGAAGTACAATAACGTCATTCAGGCAGCGATTTAACAACCATAAAAGTAGTGCAACGAGGTATGGTAAAGGTCAGAGGGGAATTCCTGGGGAACATTTATACTCGCATTTCTTTAGCGATGGACACGAAGGAGTTAATGATATGACAGTGATAATAATTGACAAAACGGATGTTAGGGAACCAACCAGAAGAGAAGCTTTCTGGGCTTATAAACTTAATTCATTTGTCCCTAGGGGACTGAATATTAGGGATTTTACTTGATTTGACTTTGTAATTAGCTTTTTTATGTTACATAATGCTCGAACTCTCTGTAAACTCGTGTATCTTGACAAAGGGGCAGAGCCCCGAAACGTAGATTAAAGTTTTTAAAAGTTATCTTGATCAATTTGTACATGTTTTTTAACTTTGGTGGAAGAAGGTTCACTGTTTTTATCTTATATATATATATATATATATATGTGTGTGCGCACGCTCACTGCTTGCAGTTTGAGCGCTCTGGCATGGTTTTTGATGTCCCACATTTTGTGTGCATCAAGGGTGACTGTAAATAGCAGTCATCTTCATCCTGCTCATCAGCACTACACTGATGAGGCCCAAAAGGCCGAAACGGTACCGTCTGTAGTTAGATATCGCTCTATGACCTTTTAGGTCATATTGAGCGCTCTACAGGATGAACCATTGTCGCTTACGCATTGTGCGCACGGCTCACTGCTTGCAGTTTGAGCGCTCTGGCATGGTTTTTGATGTCCCACATTTTGTGTGCATCAAGGGTGACTGTAAATAGCAGTCATCTTCATCCTGCTCATCAGCACTACACTGATGAGGCCCAAAAGGCCGAAACGGTACCGTCTGTAGTTAGATATCGCTCTATGACCTTTTAGGTCATATTGAGCGCTCTACAGGATGAACCATTGTCGCTTACGCATTGTGCGCACGCTCACTGCTTGCAGTTTGAGCGCTCTGGCATGGTTTTTGATGTCCCACATTTTGTGTGCATCAAGGGTGACTGTAAATAGCAGTCATCTTCATCCTGCTCATCAGCACTACACTGATGAGGCCCAAAAGGCCGAAACGGTACCGTCTGTAGTTATATATATATATATATATATAATAGCCCCCGAGCTCTCCCTTATTCACTACAGCAGTGTATATATTAAGTATTAACACTGACAAGTATACATAGTAATGCTTGTTTATTGCTACAAAATTGTAGGCCAGACCCAGGTGATATAAACACAGCAATAGTATGCATGTTTTTTCACCCTAAACTACTGTATATATAGGCTAATTATCAAGCATATAGTATTTATAATTTTAATCAAATAATAAACATACTGTACATGCAATTCCAAAATTTGTACTACCACTTACTATTCTGCAGTATTATAAAGAACAAATGGTATATATTTTAAACAGGCTAGGACTGGCCATTGTGCCATCTCGTGCCAGAACAATGGCCAGCCATTGTGCTGCCACAAAGTGCCATTGTTCTGGCACAAGATGGCACAATGGCCAGTCCAAGCCTGATTTTACACTGCATGGATTTAATTCCAACTGTCAAAATATTATACATATATGTTTTGAAAATTTAAAACATTACACACCTTCAAATTTTCCCAAATCTCTATGTTAAGTATTTCAAAATGTGTCTATTAGATTTCGGAGCTTGTAGCAAATACACAATACAGTGTCAGTGTACAATTATTTAAATTACATTACAATTAGCGAATCAAGTCAAAAAGTTAAACGATAAAGTGAAGCACTGAACTGAAGGTAATGGCTATTCGTACGGTAGCCGTACGACGCTATAGTCTCTTAGAATTCAACGAAATGCAGGTAAATATCACCAAAATCCCAAACCTAACCCTAATCCTGCCCAAATTGCTAACCCTAACCAAAAAAAACTATGCAGAAAAGGCAAATTAATTGCTCAACACAGACCAACACAGACCGGTGAGTCGGTGACAATCACAATGTACATAATTATAATAGTCCTTTTACCTTTTACTTGTGTCTGTCTTTGATTATCTTGTCCTTCAACACTACAGTTTCGGCTTGAAATCAGCTGATAATGTCTTTTGTCAATAGCATCCGATGATTTGGTGAGGAAATGGCTGGTTTTTATGGCAATATTATAAATTTCGCCGTTGGCGAATGGCGGCATCTTCCGGAAAGCGGTTTGTCGCGCTGGCGTCAATTTAAATTTAAATTACGCCAGATTTAACGCACCAAAAAACCGTTTCAATTTTTGCATTCGCAATCATGTGACGGTTGCAATTTAAATATTAATTCAAATGCAGAGGTCTACCAATCCGCTTCTGTTACCAGGTTCTGTTACCTAGTTACCAGGGCCAAATTTTCCGTTGCCGCGCATGAGGACGGTTGATCATATATATAAATATATATATATATATACTGTACCTATAAACCCGATCCGAGATCAGGATTCGCTTGCATCTCGCGTGATAAGGGACTAAACGCCGGTCGATATTAGCACCCTCGCCCTCAGGCCTTCGGCCGGCGCTTCGCGCCGGGCGAGGGGTTAAGGTTAGTATTAAGGTTAGTTATTAAGGTTAGTATTAAGGTTAGTATTAAGGTTAATATTAAGGTTAGTATTAATGTTAGTATATTAAGGTTAGTATTAAAGTTAGTATTAAAGTTAGTATCAAGGTTACTAGTATTAAAGTTAGTATTAAGCTTAGTATTAAGGTTAGTATTAATGTTAGTATTAAGGTTTAGTATTAAGGTTAGTATTAAGGTTGGTATTAAGGTAAGTAGTAGGTTACATGGACCGCCGTACCCGGGGGTGGGGGGGGGGGGGCACGTGACCCCCCACTTTTTTATCTAATTAATTCCATTGAATATCAATAATTCCTCAAACTAATTGTGAATATAACTTATCAATACAGTACATTAACTTTATTAATTGAGTACCGTGTTCAGTACTATTTCAATATATAATAACAAATAGTTAACAAGTAAAGAACTTAAGTGTTTTCCTTGACAAGTTCGCGTTGCCCGTCAGCCAAGTTCGCACGAAAAATGTTTTGAATAAAATGTCAAACAATGACATTCATACAGTTTGAAAATATGTCGTGATACTTTATCTTAATTAGTTGACACTGTTGAACCGTATTTGCTAATCTCGCACTGACGCACTTAGTCCTGTCGATGGCATCTCTTCGTGTACCGGACACACAATGGACACATAAGCTTTACAAGAACAAAAACCCTACCCATAACCCAAATAAAAACTCTAGTCCTAACCCTGAAATAACGGAATACTAACCCTACTTTTAAACTAAATATTTCAATGATGTAATATTGTGCGTGTGGTACACGAAGTAGCACACAAATTTCCAAGGGGGAAAAGCTAATCAAATTCTTAACAGATACAACATGGGATTTTAGAAGAAAAGCACCTATTAAACACGTCATTATTAAAAACAAAACCCCACTTGACTTGATCTAGAAATAACTGGAACTATATATATATATATATATAATTATATGGATATTACAAAGAAACTAAGCGACACGTACCACTCCAAAATACAGTGAGCTTCGTCAAGAACGATGGCCCCAACAGATCTTTGATATGGTTCAGTTTGAAGCAACATAAGACCTTCCTTAGATGATAAACATGCCTCTGGGTGGAGGAAGACAATGTCATACAAAGCGTCTTTGAGGCCAGGTGAATCGCTGTCACTATTTGCTGATTCTTCTCGTTTAACTTTGAGCACGGCTGCTTTCAAATTCGTACACTCGTTTTTTTCTTTAACTGATCGTCAATTAACTCATTCAGGGGCGAAACAACGAGGACAATAACTTTTGATTGCTTCAATTGAAAGTCGTTTCTTTTGGAGAGCAGTTGGTAAATAAGTGACTTCCCATATCCTGTAGGTAGTACAGCAACTGTATCTATTCTATTATAAACAGCTTCCAGACAGATGACTTGCTTTGGCTTCAGATTTATGTTAACCATAGCCCACTGTATCTATGCACTACATCAACGTTACACCACAGTAGCACTATTTAGGTTTATTTTTAGTATCAACAACCATCAACTAGTATCAACAACTATCAACTAGCATCAACAACTATCAACTAGCATCAACAACCATCAACTAGCATCTACAACCATCAAGTAGTAACAACTATCAACTAGCATCAACAACCATAAACTAGCATCTACAACCATCAACTAGCTCTACAACTATCAACTAGCATCTACAACCATCAACTAGTATCAACAACTATCAACTAGCATCAACAACCATCAACATTTTGATAGTTGTTGATGCTAGTTGATAGTTGTCGATGCTAGTTGATGATTGTTGATGCTAGTTGATAGTTGTCGATGCTAGTTGATGATTGTTGATGCTAGTTGATAGTTGTAGATGCTAGTTGATGATACTAGTTCATAGTTGTTGATGCCAGTTGATGGTTGTTGATACTAGCTGATAGTTGGTGATGCTAGTTGATAGTTGTTGATGCAAGTTGATGATACTAGTTGATAGTTGTTGATGCTAGTTTATGTTTGTTGATGCTAGTTGATGTTTGTTGATACTAGTTGATAGTTGTTGATGCTAGTTGATGTTTGTTGATGCTAGTTGATGTTTGTTGATACTAGTTGATATTAGTTGATGGTTGTTGATGCTAGTTGATGGTTGTTGATGCTAGTTGATGGTTGTTGATACTAGTTGATGGTTGTTGATGCTAGTTGATGGTTGTTGATGCTAGTTGATGGTTGTTGATACTAGCTGATAGTTGGTGATGCTAGTTGATAGTTGTTGATGCAAGTTGATGATACTAGTTGATAGTTGTTGATGCTAGTTTATGTTTGTTGATGCTAGTTGATGGTTGTTGATGCTAGTTGATAGTTGTTGATGCTAGTTGATGTTTGTTGATGCTAGTTGATGTTTGTTGAAATTAGTTGATATTAGTTGATGGTTGTTGATGCTAGTTGATGGTTGTTGATGCTAGTTGATGGTTGTTGATACTAGTTGATGGTTGTTGATGCTAGTTGATGGTTGTTGATGCTAGTTGATAGTTGTTGATGCAGCTAGTTGATGTTTGTTGATGCTAGTTGATGTTTGTTGATACTAGTTGATGCTAGTTGATACTAGTTGTTGATGCTAGTTGATGCTAGTTGATCATGGTTGTTGATGCTAGTTGATGTTTGTTGATGTTTGTTGATGCTAGTTGATGGTTGTTGATGCTAGTTGATAGTTGTTGATGCTGGTAGTTGATGGTTACACCTGGCTACACCTGGCCAACTCATACAGTGGGCTCATATATATATTATACATTATACATTTGGTGACTGCGTGCCATGGAATTGAAACCAAATAATCGAGCGCAAAAAAACAGGCTGCTACCCACCCTCACTTAGTAAAAATATTTTACTTGAGCACGTCACCAGCCCATACCAGGGTCTTTCCGCAGCGGGAGGGAGCGGAGGTAAGACCCTGGGTACGACACCCTGTTGTGGGTGAGTTTGTGGGGTCTTCTAGAGCTTGTGTGAGTCGTAAGTTGAGTAAGAAAGGACATTCTAACATAAAAAGGTCTAAAGATTATACGACATTATATAGTAGTATGAACTATATGAGAAGATTGTCAGTGAATTATCTTACTGAAGCTAAACAACTAGGGTATGCGTGGATGGATCTTGTTAGTAAAGACTCTAGACAAACTGTTATTGATGCTATAGCGTGGAGCTGTTACGTTAGTTGGCGTTATTCACACCTTCTTCATTTGGATCGGGGGGTTTAGCGATATGGTTATACACGTGCTTACCCACAGTAATTCCACCAGACAAAATGCCGATTAGTGGTAAGTAGGGACTTAATACTTTCTCGACTATACAATATACATCACGTTTTAAGAGCTGGCTCTTCAGAGCTCTCGATAGCGTTGAATCCTCCGAGAGTACTACTAAACTTGGTAATAAGTAGGTCAGTCAGAAACTCGTTAGCTTTTTGCATCCTTTTACATTCGTACTCGACGTACAGTTTGTCTATTACTTTGTTTGACGCTTTTTAATGTGAGCAACCGATTTGTCCAATTCTCCATCCTCAGCGAGTTAGTAACAACTATCAACTAGCATCAATAACCATCAACTAGCATCTACAACCATCAAGTAGTAACAACTATCAACTAGCATCAACAACCATAAACTAGCATCTACAACCATCAACTAGCATCTACAACTATCAACTAGCATCTACAACCATCAACTAGTATCAACAACTATCAACTAGCATCAACAACCATCAACATTTTGATAGTTGTTGATGCTAGTTGATAGTTGTCGATGCTAGTTGATGATTGTTGATGCTAGTTGATAGTTGTCGATGCTAGTTGATGATTGTTGATGCTAGTTGATAGTTGTAGATGCTAGTTGATGATACTAGTTCATAGTTGTTGATGACAGTTGATGGTTGTTGATACTAGCTGATAGTTGGTGATGCTAGTTGATAGTTGTTGATGCAAGTTGATGATACTAGTTGATAGTTGTTGATGCTAGTTTATGTTTGTTGATGCTAGTTGATGTTTGTTGATACTAGTTGATAGTTGTTGATGCTAGTTGATGTTTGTTGATGCTAGTTGATGTTTGTTGATACTAGTTGATATTAGTTGATGGTTGTTGATGCTAGTTGATGGTTGTTGATGCTAGTTGATGGTTGTTGATGCTAGTTGATGGTTGTTGATGCTAGTTGATGGTTGTTGATACTAGTTGATGGTTGTTGATGCTAGGTGATGGTTGTTGATGCTAGTTGATAGTTGTTGATGCAGCTAGTTGATGTTTGTTGATGCTAGTTGATGTTTGTTGATACTAGTTGATGCTAGTTGATACTAGTTGTTGATGCTAGTTGATGCTAGTTGATCATGGTTGTTGATGCTAGTTGATGTTTGTTGATGTTTGTTGATGCTAGTTGATGGTTGTTGATGCTAGTTGATAGTTGTTGATGCTGGTAGTTGATGGTTACACCTGGCTACACCTGGCCAACTCATACAGTGGGCTCATATATATATTACACATTATACATTTGGTGACTGCGTGCCATGGAATTGAAACCAAATAATTGAGCGCAAAAAAACAGGCTGCTACCCACCCTCACTTAGTTAAAATATTTTACTTGAGCACGTCACCAGCCCATACCAGGGTCTTTCCGCAGCGGGAGGGAGCGGAGGTAAGACCCTGGGTACGACACCCTGTTGTGGGTGAGTTTGTGGGGTCTTCTAGAGCTTGTGTGAGTCGTAAGTTGAGTAAGAAAGGACATTCTAACATAAAAAGGTCTAAAGATTATACGACATTATATAGTAGTATGAACTATATGAGAAGATTGTCAGTGAATTATCTTACTGAAGCTAAACAACTAGGGTATGCGTGGATGGATCTTGTTAGTAAAGACTCTAGACAAACTGTTATTGATGCTATAGCGTGGAGCTGTTACGTTAGTTGGCGTTATTCACACCTTCTTCATTTGGATCGGGGGGTTTAGCGATATGGTTATACACGTGCTTACCCACAGTAATTCCACCAGACAAAATGCCGATTAGTGGTAAGTAGGGACTTAATACTTTCTCGACTATACAATATACATCACGTTTTAAGAGCTCGTCTTTCTTTAGTTCGTTGGTTAGCTCTTCAGAGCTCTCGATAGCGTTGAATCCTCCGAGAGTACTACTAAACTTGGTAATAAGTAGGTCAGTCAGAAACTCGTTAGCTTTTTGCATCCTTTTACATTCGTACTCGACGTACAGTTTGTCTATTACTTTGTTTGACGCTTTTTTAATGTGAGCAACCGATTTGTCCAATTCTCCATCCTCAGCGAGTTTAGTCAGTTCGTCTCGTTTTTTGTCGACGTCAGTTTGTGAGGTGTCGTGGACTTGTGGTGTGTCATTCACTTCTTCCGCATTCAATAGTGGATTCTGCGTCTTGTATCTCTTCAATGAGTTCGACAATTGTTTCGAGATTTTTTGTCTTGCGTTTTGGCATGTCCTATACTATACGATATGTTTTATTTTTGCGGAATAACTACTTCGTATGAGTACGGGTGTCTTAGGAGTATCTCCAATCTTGCGTACTCGTTGTCTTTCAACTGTTTTATTACTTTCTCAATCTCCGCTTTATCTACTCCGTTAAGATACTCGTCTACGATGATTTTCATATCGTTTCGGTTAGGGTTATAGAATGTCACTAACTTTGAGATGTTCTCACGATATGGTTTACTAATTGAGGTTAGTTGTTGTGTTATAACTATCGTGGACAAGTTATAATGTCTAGCGCTAAAGGCTAGTTTGACTAACTCAATTGTTCTGTTTTTTACGTCCTGTCCACTAGCACAATCGTCTAATATTATCAACGAGTTAGTACCTTTATAAATATCGGTTACATGTTTAAGAACTATGTCGACACACTGTTATTTTCAACGAGTAGTTTTAACTCCAGAATCGGGGTTTAAATTTTGAGTCCAAAACAATCCGATTTTTGGAGTTAAATGTTACTCTTCGTTTCGGAGTTAAAAATAACTCGGCAATGAAGAGTTAATTTTACTCCAGAAATTTGGGTTAAAACATAAAAATAAACTCCACGTTTTCGAGTTAAATGCACTTGCATGTCTTTATTTTAAACACTATCGTAACAAATATTTTTACTTAACACAAGTTTGTATAAATAAAATAACTCAATATCGGTCTCTTCCTGATAAACTTGCATGGAGGCGAACAATAGCTCGGTAAGCGAGATAGTTTTTGGCTCGTATTTCATTCCCGTCTATATAGTCTCCTTCGCAGCCGCTAGCTCCTGAGGTAAACGAGTACGTCAGTTGGCTGACAGAGCCTTTTTTCTCCCAAAATGTACGTCACGAAAGGCCCACGTTTTACGGTCGCTTTTTTCAAGTCTTATCTCGCCAGAAATCCAGGTTCGCGATTTTATTTGACAGCAATCAGCCCCAAGCTCTGAAATAGTTTGGTATAACAGCGACAACCACTTGGCCAAACTCACTTGCGTTGCATATACGTTCCGTTCGTCGGACAATGATTTCCACACTATACGCCACGCGAATGTCGACCATTAATTAAACATCATTGGGTTGGCTTGACAAATAAATTTTTCAAACTTGAAGTCTTTGGACAATTAAACTTGAAAGACATGTCCCTGAAGTTGAGCGGTATTAAACACGTCGAGTTAATGAAAGCATCGACAAGACCGAAGAATGAGTTTTACGGCATCAACCATGTTCTCAGGACTGCTCCTTTTCGTTTGGTGATGGCAATTTGCCTGAAGTCGGTTCTGGTTCTTCAAGCTTGGCCAGTCGTCAGGTTCGCCACGAATTAAGCGATTCAAGTTCTGGACAGCAGCGACGAATAACTTTAAGCAACGTACTTTTCTGTCATAAAAGTTATACATTTTACAATGCATTTGTATTGTTTTTGAGGCTTCACATATCTTCGAACTTTCTTTGCCGAGGCCGGCAGTTAAAAATTAATTAAAATTTCGTTTGCCTAAAAACTTGATTGACAGGTTTTCGCTGTTTGTAATTTTTCTCCAATCAGATTCAAGTATTTTACTGGCTTCTTTGTCGAGTTGTCATATACTTTGAAAATACTTTACAAATCATAAAATACAAGTAATATAATAAATATCCCATTGAGTTGTTTGTGCGATAATATTGCCTGGCATTTTACCATTTTTAAAATACACCCGAATTCCGAAACTCGTAAAAATACTCGGCCGTATATAGGTTCGGTTCATGAGAAGTATGACGTTTTAATTAGTTGTCGAGCCTATCAACCAAACGAAGTCGAAATTCCCGACAGCTCGAGTCGAACTTAATAATTCAAACTCGCTGAATTAGGTTCGGAAGAATGATAAGTTCGACGATTGAACCGGGCCTTACCGTATCCGTCACTGATTAATCGGGCCCTGAATATTCCGCCGTCTATGCGTATAGGCCTACCTTAGCGGTCTGTATGAAAAATTATCATTAAATATTATTTAATAAAACAGAAACAAAGAACACGAAAACATAAATTGTTGTTTACGCGTGTATTTTGATCGTGTTTGTTATGATTGAGATCTTATCTCAGGAATTCACCCCCAAAATAGAGTTTAAATAACTCCGACAAGTTTTAACTCCTCTAAAAGAGTTTGCGTAACCCCAGTTGAGACGGTTAACTCCGGCGTAAGGGATAACTTTCATATACGGTACTCCAAAAAGTAGAGTTGAAATAACTCCTGTAAAATAACTCACCCGCATGGAGTTAACTTTGATCCTCTTAAAAGAGTTAAAACTAGTCGTTGAAAATAACAGTGCATTATCCTGCTCACACTGAATAGCGATAAAGTCTGGATCTTTTAAAAAATTTCCATTCTCTGTACGTTATTCCACTCAAATGTTGGGCATATAAGAATGATGTACTCGAAGTGATTCATATATTCTTTCTCTATCATATCCAAGAGGTAACGTGTTTTACCACAGGCTGTCATACCAACAATCAGCATGTTAAAAGGTGTTTTCTGCATATAGAATACTATATGTTTTAGTACTGGATCGATTGTAGATCGTTATTGACGAGGTTTACGAGACCGTCGGAGAGCACGAATATTCTACACATAACGTTCGCTGTTGTGGCTTCTTTGCTGATTGCCATCAATATTCCTGACTGAGTGTTCACAATCTTTTTTCCAGTTGCGACTTTCGCGTTGTCTTCGATCGATCTAAGGTCAACAACCAAAGAGAAACCGTCTTTGTAAAACTTTTGGACAGTCATATGCTGGTCATAGTCTAGTTTTTGTCCAAATAGTCTTTTTGCTTCTCCCCAGAGTCTTGATTTCGGTATTCCTTGCCTGTAGACCATATTTGGCACACCTTCTATGGTGAGTTTGACTGACTCTATGTTTGGGTAGACGAACTCCTCGCTGTCAGTTTTTGTTTTGTTTGTGAATAGTAAAACTACAGCTTTCATCGATTTTCTCGGCAGGTTAATGTTTTCATTTGCGAGTGTGCTTCCTTTATCCCATTCGACGGTCTTCATTAGTGTGACGTGTTCGTACGATAGAGATCTACCGTATGCGTATAGAGACGATACTTCATCAGCGATCTCTTGACTCTCAATAGTTTCGTATTCAAACTCAAGGTTCTCTAACGTATAGCCAGCAACAGCTGATCCAGATTGAGCCACCATAATATCAGATGCTTTGGGGAGTGTGATTATGTACCTGAAATTGTTGTTCATATTGTACGGTGCGTATAAACCGTGATCTTCTAGAATCTTGTCGAGTTGAACCTTTTGTTTGGTGCCATGAATAGAGAACATCAGACCCTGCATCGCTAACTTTTTGTGTATTTCCACTGGCCGCGCCGCTGTCGTCCTTTGAGATTAACTTTCGAAGGTTCTCGTTTGCTAGGCCATATTCGACCATATAGCCGTTCGTTCTGCTTTCGATTTCCAGAGGTCTTTGTATGTGCCGATGACGCTTTCGCCATGACTGTTGTCGTATACGGACAATAATTTTATCACCAAGTATCGTCTCTCAAGTATAGTAATCTCGAAAGGTTGTTAAGAAACCATGATTTCGCGTTCGAACTTTTAAAGTCGAATAGAAGATGGAGACTGGAGGGTACCAAGCAAGTGTTAGTTTTTGTTTTTGGGATGTCAACGTATAGCTCCTCCCCTGGATTGGCTTTGTTGGGGTTAAGTGTTACAACATGATGGGTTCTTGTGCCAATTCCTTTTCGTTCGTATTCATACTATATATTGTAACGTATGTTTTATTTCCTCTGTTTATATTGATCGTAGACGAACCCAGCTAGTGCTATTGCTTGGATCCATAAATTAGACGCTAACCAAGATACACCTTTAGCTCCCCACTTTAACACAGTCGCCACCATGCTTAACAGTCCAGCCAGTAGAGGACCAGCCTTTGTAGCTAGATTAGCTATAGCTTTCCTAATTTTCCAAGTGCTTGGCCACCTTTGACGATAGCGCCTCTAGCTAATATTATAATTATAGTGACGAAAGAGGCTACGGTTATTCCCAAAGCTGAGGCACCCAACCAATTTTCCTTAAACCACTCCTTTATTTTTTGTAACCGATTGATGTCCTCTTCTTGTTGCTCCCTAACAGTCTCACGTTCCATTTGTTCTAAGGTTATATCTCTAGCTGTCTCGAGTCCAATTACTCTTATATATTCTTCATTCTATATATTCTTCGTTTTCCTTAGTGGAGAGACCCTCTTGTGTGTCTTTTCTATAGAGCTCTGTTATTCTTTCCCTTGTTTTGTCTACTTTTTCTTGAAAGTTGTCGGCTTGTATTCTTAGAAATTGTGGTCTATAGTGGTTGGATCAATTGTTTCGCTTGGATTTGTGACCCCTTGTAGAACACGATTTTCTTCGTCGGTTAGACCTTTGGTTGGTGAGTGGTCAGAGTTTACGTTAATCATCGGTTGTCCTCTACTTGTCTCGTCCCTTCCAACGACTTTACCAATAAGACTTAGGAACTGTGTCAGCGCCTCACCGTTTGTTTTTGTTTTGTTAATAGTAAAACGATCGTCTTTATCTCGCTTTAAGACGATTTGTGGTTTACCTCGCTCACCACTTTTTAGAAGAGGTTTGTAGTCTAGTGTATCCCCAACTGAAGGAAACTCTGAACTTGAGGCCTTCACTCTGTTGATGTTATTGTTAGGTTGGTTAGGGATAATATCCACAACCCCACTGTCGTTGTCTGAGTTGGTTTCCTGGTATTCTTGTGCATGCTCGGCGCTCTTCGTCACGTTCTTTGTTAACTTCTTGCATTTCGATGTCGTCATGTCCTCCTTTGCAGCCATTATATACTGCTCAATATTTTGAATATCACTTTCTGGTATCCATGAATTATGTTTACTGTCATAATCAAGCCACTTAACTAAATCCATCTTTTTACCTCTCACCTTCTTTCTCTTTAGTATCTTCTCGACCTTATAAACGTCGTCTTTTTTATCAACAGCTGATAGCTCTTCTTCGTAAAACTTACCGACGATAGGTTCCCCTTCGTGGTCCTCTATTTCGTACATATTAGGGTCACCGCGTATAACCTTTAACACTTTGAACAGTTCTTCAGTGAAGTTAGCTTCATACCCTTTGGTGAAAATGCTTTTATACTTTGATATCCTGACAGTCTCACCTACTTTGAACTTTGGTAGTGGGTATCCACCGAAATGATGTCCAAACAATGTCGTCCATACGTCGTTTTCGTTTTTCTTACTCACATCTTTAGGTTTCATAAGATAGTACTGCATGTGTTTGGTATTGTTGTAATTTTCAACGAGCTGGTCCAAAATGTCAATCCATTTATACGTTCCTTTACTGTTCTGTTAAACCGTTCCACGACTGCTGCCTTTTTATCAGAGTTCGTGCTAAAGTATTTCACATCGTGTTTCTCCGATAGATCTTTCACACCAACGTTATAGAATTCCTTACCATCATCAAACTGAACCAACTTTGGATATTCACCAAATCTAACCTTAGCCTTCTCCAATAACTCTGTGACAGCCTTATAGTCATGTTTTTGTGTCTTTCCTATGGACAGGTATAGCGAACGCGTACCTACTAAGGATCTCAGTAGCTGTTAATATCTAGTAGTATCCGTTGTTCTTGTGCTTACTTACCCATGTCGACCAAATCCATCTGTATCTGCTCACCCAGATAGTCAACGAACGTTTGTCTAAACTTAATTACATGTATGTCTCTTAACAATCGGTTTGTACCTAGTGTACGTGTCTTGAGATTTTAAACAGTCCTTTATCATTGTCAACTAACGCTTAAGCCATCTTCCAGCGCTTTTTGGTACAGCAGATTGGTAACCAGTTGATGGGTTATAGTAAATATCTCTTAGTTCTTGCTCTATATCCATATACTGTACACTACATGATGTATAAATCTAACAATACTTCGCCAACGTTAACACTGTTATCGTCCTGATGTGTTATGTTGAACTCTAGTTGGTTGATGACTCCTTTGTTTATTGGAATTTTTTACTCAATATCAAAGAAATGTTGAACAGAGCCCTTTAATGTCTGTGTGCTATAGTTATTGGTAATGCTACGATACAATCGCTTTTGTCACCATTAAATATGTTCTTGGATCTGTCCACAATATTAGATGCCACTTGAATGTATTTCAGTCCTCTGTTAACATTCACAACGTTGGGGCTGGTTTTTGTGGCGTTTATTGTAGTGTTCTCGTCAAATCCCAAAAGTTGCCCAAATTTAAACAGTTCTATTTGTTGATCAGTCTTTATCGTACACGTTGAGTCATGTCTGTTAGCTACTAGCTCAATGCTTCCTAACTTTTTTAGATCGTCGACAATCAGTGTGATACCCAGGGCTAAAAACGTGGTCACTACTGTTGTAACTTATTTTGTCGTTAACAGCTGAGGTTACGTTAACGTAGTTCCAAAAGATGGTCGCCTTTTTCACTAATAGGTAAGGGTCTGAGTTAATTGCTAGAATTGACTCTTGTAAATTTATAGTTTTCGTTGAGCCACTAATCAACACTGAAACTCTGATCATATAATGTACTGTATGTTATAATGGACGAGTTTAGAAGAAAGTATCCTTATGCTGATGAGATTAGGTTTTTTCTTGACACTGATGGCAACATGCATAAACATATATTCTTCGTGACGAAAACTAACAGTGCAGTGACGTTGCGATAGACTCAAATGGGTTTAAGAGTAACCCAGAGTATACTAAGTATCTAACGATAAACAAACCAGTAGACGGTGATACGTTGATCAGACGCTACTACGGGGATAACTATGACAAAGCGATTAAAAATTCGAGAGACGCTATCGAGAAGGCTAAGTCGGACTTCATAAAAAAGTATCCCTACGCCACACTGACCAAGTTTTGTTTCGAGCCTATCCAAACACGACAGGGTGACGTGTGAAGGGTCGATATCTACTTCATCAACAACGACATACTATACTAATATTACCAACACTATATTTAAAAATGACAAGAGTATGTGGAAGTGGCTGCACAATAGCAAGTTCCCAATAATATGGCTCTCTGGTGGAACTATCCAACCACTATCAAAAGGTCACAAGGACCACTGGGGACTTTGGGATGGCTATCCAACGGAAAACGTGTTGGACTATCCGGTGAATAACTTTAGAATCTTTGTTAATCAAAAGAGCTACTTTCTCTCAAAGCTACCAATCTTACAAATCACCACATCAAAGATAAAGACAGAGTGGGACGACAATGAGAGCTACTATAGGGTCGTATTTGCAACGTATTGTGCAAGTTTCTGTTGTGGGGTGTCGTTACAACACTTGTCACCCTCACAAGAAGTCCACCCCGTTATCACAAGTGTAATGAGGTTCCATCTATACTTTACCATTAGAAGACTTCTCAGAAGGATGGAAGCTGGTGAGAGTATGGGATCGATAAGTAGAGAGTTTGGGGCTGGAGAATTGTACGGTAAGACAAACAAGATTCCCAGAAAACATCACTACCAGGGTGAAGTCCTTGCTGATGGTTACAACAGGCGAGGAGAGAGTCTACACGATTAACGACGTTAAGAACGACTATAAACGATACGTTCCTCTGGTGTCGAATGGTTTCACCAACATTGGGCGACAATATACAAATCAGTCTATAGAACCATCGTTGGTGGTTCAGCAGGTAGTCTAGAGACTCAACAAGAGTTTCGCAAGTTGGTGGAAGATAGTGTTATCAACTATGACGTATCAACATGGATTCTAAACATGAACAAATCGATTAAAGACACTAACGTTGTTCAAAATCTAGCACTGTCACCATCTACATGGCTAATGCCAAGTAACGTGGTAATCCTCAAGAACAAAATCGCTTGGTATCAACAACCTATTAAAGACTGCTACACATAGTATGAAGTTTGGGGTAAACAGTGGGAGGCGATTATCTCAAACAACGATGGGTCGTAGGATAAGTTCATAGGATACAAAGGTGGTACAACTAATAAATTATCGTATGGTGGTGGCCTCCCAGCAAAGGAGTATGCGTATAATCCCAAATAATATGGACACCACTAAGAGGCATATGATATCAATACATTGGCAGATGGATAACTCACATGTTAGAGTTAACAACACAAGGTCAACAGACTTGGACTTCACAGCTAACTATAATGAGATAGGATATCCCTATGGAACAATATTTTCAATACATCGACCAAGATCATTACTCGCACCCTATGCGTACCCGTCTTTGATAGAGTTCTACGGTATGAAGATCGTCTCTGGTTACATGACAAACCGAGACGTTTTAACAGTTGGTGGGAAAATGATGAGGGAATATAATATAAAGTAAATTATAGGACAATGAGGAAGACAGTTGTTGATTTTAACCACATATCAAAGGATATATCAGAGGAAGAGACGCTAGAGCTCAAACGGTTCTACGCGTACTACCACAAACTAGAAACCTGTTACAAATGGAAATATAAAAGGTTGAGGAGAATTAAACTATCATTAAACATGGCTAGTATAGGATTAACAACAGTATAGGATTATAGCTGGATCGGTAACCGCTAATGCTTTAATCCTGGCAATGTGATAATTCAAGGCTACTTGGCTAAATCCGATCTGGTAAGTAGAGTGGAATATTGTAAGTTCGCGCTCACTAGCTACAAAAAGATATTGACGCTATTAAGATCGTATCTGAGAGGTCTTCTTTATAATGAATCAATATTTCTCTCAGACGTTAAAGTGTTAGATGATATTGTGACTGACTTATGCCCACCAATTAATGGAATGGTGAAAAAGTACAATAAAATATACGACGAGACCAACATTCCAAATTAGGGTTAGACACAAGGGGGCTCGTTTCACACCTCCCTTTGAACACACAACTACATACGAGGTGTTCACAGAAGTATTACCACCAATTAGGAGTTTATTTTGACCAACCCTCCAGATCACGTATTTGTGCCACTAAGTGGTTACTCTCCTAAGAGAACTGCCGTTTAAACATAAAAATAAAACATGTGGTATAGTATATGGTGATGAGTCTCACTAAAAAATTCAACTTTGAGAACAAGTCAGTCACGACTATTAAGGATGGAGACAATATATGGTTTTGTGGAAGAGACGTGGCAAAAGCTCTAGGGTATGAAAATACTAAATGGGCTATTAGGACCTATGTCGACGACGAATGTAAGGTCAAACAAGAGGTGTTTAAAGGGGTGTCGGAATCAGACCCCCCTTTAAACTCACAACCACATACGGTTTACTTATCAGAACCAGGAGTCTACGCTCTAGTATTTTCGTCAAAATGTAAAGTCTGTAGCCAAGCCTACCATCTATAAGAAAGACAGGCCAGTATACGCAATATAACCAACTATCAATCATGAATGAGACAGATTTACACTACTACATTGTAAAATATATTAGAGCACACCATCCAACAATAGTCATCCCAGGGTTGGGAGAGTATCAAGACACATCTACGAAAAGAATAGATGGATGGAAGAAGGGTTACAGTGGTGGACAACCAGATTTGATTGTCCTACAGCTACACAAGAGATACAATGGGTTTTCTATTGAGTTAAAGACACCAAAGGGTAGTGGTGAACACACTACTATCCTCAGACCAACACGAGATAATACATTTCATAGAGACATATATGAGAGACTCTAGAGTTCTGTGTGAGTACTGCAATAGGAGATTTAAGAGTGAAACCACACTATCTAATCATCAAAGACACTTTCATCGAATACTCTATATCTGTGAGATGATCTGTGAGATAACTGTAAGATAACTGTAAGATAACTGTGAGATGATCTGTGACGAGATATTACGTATAATATAGATGACTGACAGTAATGAGGCACACCTATTATAACATAAACAACAAAGATCAAAGACCCTAAGAGAGTAGAGGCAGGCAAACGTTTGGCCGCTATATCTAAAGCGGCAAAAGAGAGGAAGATGAGAGAGAGTTATAAGTGAGAAAGAGGTACTATAGGAGTGGTTATAGCTGCCGGCTCACTACAGGTATATTACGTGATGAAACAAGATCAACAAATGATGACTGTTAATGAAGAGACGAAGAATGTTGTTACAAAAAAGGAACCATCACCACGTAACATTGACAGCTTCGATTAATAAAACATATTGTATAGTATATGACATCGTCAATAGAAAGGAAAGAGCTGATTAACGAGCTATACGACGCAGCCCTTGTGACTGCTGGAGCTGTAGCCCTATCCATGGCATCAAAGAAAGTGTTAAAAGAACCGTTAGGCACCCCCGAGTCAGTGAAGGGCATCATTAAATTGGCGAATGCTGTAGGTGCTTCAACGCTACTTGTTAAGTGGGCACAGAGTAAGAAATACCTACCTCATGTGGATCCATTTTCAAAATAATCTCACATAGCGTAATACATAATGGCTAGTGTGGTAGCAGTTGTGTTGTTCAATGCCATAGCATTTGCAGGAGCTGGATTTCTATTCAGTAAGCTAAACCATACCGGCTACGAGAAAGAGATAAAGAGACACAACAAAGCATTAGAAAGTCTTGCACAAGAGCTAAAGAAACGTTCTACGAGAACGAAGTTCGTCAGAAAGACAACATTCATAGCTAAGACAACAGTTGTCAGATGCTAATGCTGACATAAACGACACAAACCACGCTCTAGACCAACTAAGACAAGTACTGATGATACAGTATGATGGGAAGACATTTAGTAAAGAAACTGAGTTATCGAGACTATTATAAACCCTCATACGAGATGAAAGAATACCAAATGATTTTCGTTGGAGCTGTCGGGTTACCCATTGGCTACTTGGTGCATAGAGTGATCTAAACATAACTATACATATAGTACTATAGTAATGAGCACCAAAACCTTGAAGGAAATAGCGATGGAAGCAGACGAGAAACTTAAACATAATGTATTGGAGGAAGAGACAAAGATACACAACAAAGCATTGGAGATACTCTGTGAGAGTCAGAAGATACACAACAAAGCATTGCTGATACTCTGTGAGAATCTGATTAGTCAGATAGACGAGATTAAAGAGTTGAAACGACTATTTTCAGACACTCTAGACCAATTAAGACAGACCACGACAACACAGTACGATGGGAAGACATTTAGTAAAGATTCTGACTATTATACCTTCTAAAGCAACACAAGACCACATGGGTTTACGTTACTATACTATTATATCTTTAGATTTAAAAATAGTCTAAAGACATAAATAGTATAGTAACTTAAATGTACGAACAACGTATGATGAGAGCAGTCCTTGATGGATATACAATAGATGAGATCCTAAACTATGATAAACAGAAAGACCCAACACCAAACAAATGGGACGACACCACATACTGTTACAAATGTAGTAACCATAGAACCCCAATCGAAGACGGTGTATTTAGTTGTAACAAGTGTGGAGAGACCACATACGGATATGTAAATAATTTCATACCTAATATTTGGATGTATAATAAATAAGTTCATATAGCTATAGTAAATGGCTAGAGAGAATGCTAACTAGTAAATAATAATAATAATAATAATTCTTTATAATTATACAGGTTAACTTCTTCAGAAAACTAAGATTCTGGTATCAATGAAGGACCTGTGATTAAGTAAAATACAAAAAATTGTTAAAATAAGAAACTATGAAATAGAAAAATGTCAATGAATAAAATGTTATCAAAATTAAAGTTAGTTCTAAAGAACCTTAAAAACAAATTGACTTATTTTGTTCTTAAATCTTATCTAATTGGTTGTATATCATAGCACCCTGGTAGGCAAATGACTTTTTTCCAATGCTGGTGCGAATTTTTGGAAGTAACACACATGATGCATTTCCACGAGTATTCTTGTTATGTTCGAGCCGCTGAAACAAGGTGTTATGTGACTCCGGTCCAATATGGTTAAGTGACTTAAAGACATCAATTGCTATACGACGTTTGCGAATAGTTTCAATGTTGTCTATATCCAGCTGTAGATTACCAGGATCAGCGATGATTTTAATTGCTCTGTCTTGTATTGATTCCAATTTATTGTTTAAAGAGACACTCCGGCCCAAATACAAATGTAGTTCATATGAAAGATCTTACTGACTTTAGATTATGTCCGAAGTTTCAGCATTCCTATCAATTCAGTTAAGAAGATGTGGCTAGTTGAAGTTGGAGAGTTTGTCCAATTTCGACGCCATTTTGTTTCTCAAATATGACGTCACTGAGTGACGTGATCTCGTATTATGCCTAAGAAGCTCCTCTACTTTCCTGCATGATGAACTAAATAGTTTATTTCGACTAATTTTCGTCCAAAGACCATTCACAATAACTATCACTATGTGATCGCCATCAAAACAACTCCACTGACGATAAAGAATCACTCAATGACGTCATATTTTCAAAACCAATATGGCGTCAAAATCCACAAATTTTCAACTTCAACTAGCAATATCTTCTCAACTAAATTGATAGGAATGCTGAAACTTTGGAAATAAACTAAAGTCAGTAAGATCTTTCATATGAACTGCATTTGTATTTGGGCCGGAGTGTCCCTTTAAAGTTTTCGAAATTCCAGATAATACAGGGTAGCAATAGAGAATAATCGGATTTATCATAGTATCATAAATACTTTTCGCCACAAATGGACCGATGTTTGGTCTGATACGTGACAGCAGTTTTACCCTAGCCGCACATTTTCTGTATATATTACCGACATGCTCCTGTAATGTTAAGTGATTATCCAAATTTACACCAAGGTAACTGTAACTGGTAACTTCATTTATATCAGTATCATTGATAGTAATTTCACACTTGGGTTGTCTTGATAATTTTTGATGGGATCCGTACAACACAAATTCAGTTTTACCTTTCTTCAAGTTCAATTCAAGATTGTTATCTCTTATCCAGTTTGCTACTAGACCAACTTCATTATTGAGGGTATCTTGAATTATCGTAGTATCTTTATCGGCGTAAATCAGTACAGTGTCATCTGCATACATAAGAATCTGGCATTTACTTAAGACAGTGGGCATGCATGTCATTCACTAATGTAATAAAAAGAAGTGGTCCCAAAATGGATCCCTGTGGAACTCCATATGTTACCTGTTGAGGTTCAGATATGTAACCATCGTACATCACATACTGTTTTCTGTTAAACAAATAATCCGTAAACCAATCCAATTCATTATCAAGGATGCCATAACATTTTAGTTTTTGCAATAAACATGCATGCAATGTACTGTATCAAAAGCCTTTCGAAAGTCCATATATATGGCTCCCGTTATATAGATATCTTAAACTTATTTTGGATTGTCTTACAATAGTTTGATAGCATGTCGTCACTTACTTTCACCTTCTCAGTGGCTAGAGGGTAGTCGTTATGAAGATCGTGCAAATCCTCCAGATACTAGATGATCAACCTCTAATATCACTCCTTTTTTAGAGTCATCCTTATACTTTGGTAGGTCAATCTCTTTTATCCATTCAAACACACCAGTAGGTAGGAACTGACTCATAGTCCAACCATATAGGTTATTATAGTTTGAAAAAGTAGGAAGTAGTGTTGGTACTG
Organism: Chrysogorgia sp. JL179-B06; assembly: GCA_035772405.1. NCBI lineage: Eukaryota > Metazoa > Cnidaria > Anthozoa > Scleralcyonacea > Chrysogorgiidae > Chrysogorgia > Chrysogorgia sp. JL179-B06. The sequence continues at coordinate 2,252,370 of JAYKKM010000378.1, forward strand.
TTGAACTTATCATCAGCGTTCGACACCATTGACCACACTGTTCTATTGGAGGGACTTAAACATCGTTATGGGTTTAGTGGAACTGTACTAGCCTGGTATCGCTCATACCTTTCTGATCGGGCACAGTCATGTTATGGTAAAGAATACACATTCCTCAAATAAACCATTGCAAAATGGTGTACCTCAGGGTTCTGTACTGGGTCCACTTCTGTTTTCACTCTTCTTTGCGCCATTGGAAGATGTGATCAAAGCCGACGGCCTTGATTGCATAATGTACGCTGATGACACACAGCTGTATATGCCTATAAAATCTCCATGTGATCGACCTGCTGCTCTAGCTAAACTTGAGTTATGTATTAAGGACATCACCATCTGGTGTACTATGAATGGTCTTATATGCAATCCAAGTAAAACCGTGATTGTCCATCTATCATCACGTTTTATATGCATTGCGAACCAATGCCAGAAATATGTGTCAATGATGTGATAATCCAACCGGCTCCGGTTGCACGTGATCTCGGTGTTGCTGTTGATAGACATTTAAAATTAAATACACATGTAAATAACATTTGTAAATCGGCCACTTTGGCTATCAGAAATATTGGCAAGATCAGGAAATATTTGAGTAAAAAGGACTGTGAGAAGTTGGTGCATGCATTCATAATATCAAAACTTGACAGCTGCAATAGCATCCTATATGGCTTACCAGAAACTGAATTGAGCAAGTTACAGCGAATTCAAAATACAGCTGCTAGACTTGTTGAAGGGGTTAACAAATCGGAGCATACAGTATCTCCCCTGTGCTACGTAATCTTCACTGGTTGCCGGTGAGATCAAGGATTGTTTTTAAGATACTAATAATTACTTTCAAGGCTTTGCATGGCCAGGCGCCTGTTTATATTACTGCTTTGCCACTAAATATAAACCTACTCGTACTTTGAGATCATCTGACCGAAATCGGCTACTCGAGCCAAACTCATGGAGACAGAGCATTCTCTGTTGCAGCACCAAAACTGTGGAATTCATTACCACAGGAAATTAGAAGCTTTGAAATGTTAAGTAGTTTTAAGTCTGCAGTTAAGACTTTTCTTTTTTTAAATTAATAGTTATTGTTCATAGTGTTAATATATGTAGTAGGCATAATCTTATAATGAAACTGTAATTAGTTTTAAAAGTAACTTTAAGAATATATACATTGTTGTGAGAGCATTGAGACTATTGTATAATGCTCCTAATACGTCTTTATTATTATTATTATTATACTTAATAATATTAAACTTAATAGGCTGCTAGACTTGTTACAGGGGTTAAAAAATCGGAGCATATCTCCCCTGGGCTTCGTAATCTTCACTGGTTGCCGGTGAGATCAAGGATTGCATTTAAGATACTAATAATTACTTTCAAGGCTTTGCATGGCCATGCGCCTGTTTATATTATTGATTTGCTAACTAAATATAAACCTACTCGTGCTTTGAGATCGACATCTGACCGAAATCTGCTACTTGAGCCAAAATCCAAAACGGTGATTCATGGAGACAGAGCATTCTCGGTTGCAGCACCAAAATTGTGGAATTTATTACCACAGGAAATTATAAGCTTTGAAATGTTAACTGATAAGTAGTTTTAAGTCAGCACTTAAGACTTTTATTTTTTTAAATTAATAGTTTTTTGTTTATGTTGGTAATATATGTAGTATAGGCTTTATCTTGTAATGAAACTGTAATTAGTTTTATAAGTAACTTTAAGAATATATTGTTGTAAGAGCATTGAGACTATTGTATAATGCTCCTAATACGTCTTTTATTATTATTATTATTATTATTATTATTATTATTAGCATCCAAATATGTGATGTATTTCGAGGGTTTCTCAGGATCATCCACGCATCCCTCTCTCGACAAACTGAAACATATCAATATCTGTCATCAACTCTAATTTTTTATTTGTCATCTTCAATGCAGCATCCCAGGATAGTCCAGGTGAAGTGAAATAGTGACATAGTAGAGTTTACATGTTCGTCTAAAGTTCTCGAACACATCAGCTAGTAACAATACGTCTGACTTTAGGTACAGGTCGTGATACTCACCCATAATCTTAATCTCAAAAGTGTCCCAAACTTCCATTGCATATTTGTAGTCCTCCTCAGACACACTCTCATCGTTTAGAATACTGTAGAATTCCTCTTTTTGTGGTAAACTAGTCTCCCCAAACCTTTCGAAACTATCCATGTAATCATACGGGTATACGCTCCCTTTCATGATACCAATCTCAACTTATCATCTTGAAACTCTTCAGATGTGCATTTAAATATATCTTTTGATAGATTACTGACTATAGGTTGTCTAAACTAGAGCTCATGAATTGGAAGCTGTCCAGAAATACTAGGTTTTTACATGAATGCCATATATTTCTCCATATTATTTGGTATGACATTAATCTTCTGATCTAGCTTACCTATCTCTTGTATTATAAAGTGACTATCATAACCTCTTAGATTATGAAATATGACAGATATCTTATCAGTCAATCTATAGTTCCTGTTGAATAACTGATGTGCTGAACCTCTATATTTACCAGTGATATGACAATGATCTCTAACTCTCATGTCTCCACTTTCATATTCCTTATCACAAATATGGCATTTGGTAGCTCTCTTGAAATTGATTTTATCAGCTTTGGTCAACACCATATCCTCGTTGAAATGCTATTTCTAACTTTCTTACAGTATTTAACCTCCTCTAACATCTTTTTCATGAACTTTCTAACTGCATTCTCACCTTGAAACACCTCTACTGGTTTGCTATACTTATCATCGTAATAGCATACTACTTTGTACCCATATCCACAGTCTGTGTGTTTCTGATACGATTAGTATACGAGTTGTCTGTGGATGATGTCACTGTATCGTGTCACTGTATGATGTCACTGTATCTTCTCTGTGATAGCCTCGAAGTCTGCGTATATCATAAACGGTACCTCTAGTTTCTTGTGAAAGTTTTTGTACTCAAGAATATTGTCTCCCTCAGTTGGCATTTTGATTGCTTGTTTACCATTTACCACCATACAGTTCTCCTTATGTCTTTCAAGCACGTCTTTAGTGCTGAAACATTGAAGACAATATCTACAGAAGTTCTTCTTCTGTTTATGCTTAGATTGGTTGTACATAAACCTATCGAAGTCTTTTATGTATACGTAATGTCGTTTGTCACCATTTGTGATAAGTAGAAGGTCCATATATGATCCTCATAACTCTCCTCAGATACGTATATAGGGTATGGTTGTTTGTTCTCATACCCAAATACGTTAATACTTATGTTGTTCTGTTTTTCTATCTTATTATAATGTTTCGTAGATACTGGAAACTCAATTTTCTCGTAATTAACAGTATCAACATTTCTCCTATGTTTTGACACTCTCTGTGGATCTTACTCTACAGGACTCTTATGTAACACATGACACCACGTAAAACATTTATCGTCTTTGTTCTTTATATTGATTAGACCCTTTGATGCGTTCCTCAATTCCAATGGTAGTTCATTATAACTTGATCCTCTCAAAGGTTTAAATACCACCACATTAATATAATGATCATCGAGTAAAATAATTTAGTAAAATAATCATTAAGTAAAATATTGATTAAGTAAAATATATAAAAATAAAAAAATCATTAAGTAAAATATTGCATTTATGCATACACTGCAAATTTCAGGGAATCGACACAGCTCCAGAGGAGTTATTCTGTCCCAAAAAAAACGGTGACGAAATGGCTCTTTTGGGGTGTGATCGACTCCTTGAAATTTGCAGTGTGAGGTGACCTCACTAGATAAGCCTAGTGGTTTCATGAGGTCTCCTCGCCATCTGTATTGACAGCTTGTATATAGAATTACTGTATATTAATGGCAAATAAATCAATTCAAATTCAATTCAGATATTGTCCACAATCCACCCAGACCCTTCTGACAACCATATAGACACGCGATTGAGTATCTCCTCGCTAGCTATAACCTCACATTCTTTCCAATATCAGCATTATTAACAACGGTCTTAACCACATTACTAAAGAAGGTCGTTTTAAACACAGACCTATCACCACCAACCTGCTTCTCTAGAGTCACTTTTAATGTCTCAACAAACTTTAGACCTTTTAGTCGCTCCAACTCCACCCTCAAAGTTTGACCTACAGAGACTCTAGTTCTATAATGAGTTGTGTTAGTGGATCTTTATTGTTGACAATATCAACACTGTATGATTTGGTATATCCTTTGAAAGCACATCTCCTCTGTGTAACTGTAGGAAACATACTACTAACACTTCTAACATCTTCCTCTAATGTGTCCTCATGAAGACGTTTACGTTGCTCATTAATGATTTAAAAAGAGCCTCGTTTCAACAAGTCTAATTAGCCTGTCTAGCCTCATTTCACCAAGTCTAATTCGCCTGTCTAGTCTCTCCAACGGGGCAACTCTCTGTCTAATGAATGACGGGATATCTCTAAACCTCTGTCTAACAACACTATCAATAACAGTTTGTCTAGAGTCTTTTCTAACCAGATCCCTCCATGTGTACCCTAACTGTTTAGCTTCAGTGAGATAACTCTCGGACAATCTCCTCATAAAGTTCATATTACTACGTAGTGTCGACAAACCCTTAAGCCTTATCACGCGAGGAAATCACTCAACTTACGATCCACACCAGTTCCGAACCAGGGCCGTCGCGAAGGGGGGAAAAACCAGTTCTGTCGTCAAATAAAGGATTTGTCGGCAAATGAAACTTTTGTAGGGTTTGCTATAACCCAAGTGATGATAACCCGGGCGATGATCGAGGATGAGGGAATCGAGGTATATATAATCGTCAGAATTTTGTCACTTAACCATGAAATAACCGCTAACCCTAAAACAACTTAGATCCTAACCCTTAACCCCCCACCTAATGAGTTTTCTAACCCTAACCCCCCACCTGAAGTGTCTTCCTAACACTCCCACCTCGATTCCCTTGATGTTATCCAGTTAATGTAACTGCTGACCAACAATATTTCATGCTCATCCTCTATCAGCAAACCCCAACTCGGCAAGACAGCAAATTACTGTTCGAAAATCGAAATCACGAGATATACAGAAGCCTAGGAACTGAAGTGTGATGTACGCCAGGCCTTTCTATACTATATTCTTTTAGTTGAACCCCACTTTCATTGACCCCCGAGAAGGCAATATACCGATAGTTCCATCTTTCCTGTGAGTCGGAGTTTTTGGTAGTTTGGTCGTTTTCGTAGTTTGGTCGTTCATGTCTGGGTATTGTTTTTGAACGACCACACCCAGTGACCACGCCTATTTTTCGGCAAAATTAATTCTCACCCCCCCCCCCCCCCCCCCCCTGCTCAATCCCCTGCGCGACGGCCCTGTTCCAAACTCACCCACAACAGGGTCATACCTAACGACACCTCTACCCACAACAGGGTCACATTTAACGATCCTTCTATATCCCTCACCCAACGTACCACATTTTAGAACATTGTTTTGAACATCCAACCCATGCGACACATCACCATATAGTAGTCTCGTATATGAGGGTGACAGCGAACTTTTTCCATTTGAGTGTCTTGATCTACCTGACAGTAACTGCGAACTTCTCATCTTTGAGTGTTCCATATATTTACCCGTGTTACCATATATGGAATATCAAAGATTATAAAATAAGTCGTGTCTTACGCACGCTGTGATTGGTCAGTTACCGTGTTTATATCACGCTATATAACATGGATGGATTACGCCATCGTGATACGCCATCAATTAGCCATCATACGCCATCAATTAGCCATCATACGCCATCAATTAGCCATCAAACGCCATCAATTAGCCATCATACGCCATCAATTAGACATCACGGCGCCATCATACGCAGTAAGGAGAATTTACGCGTTGATAAAAAAGATATTTGTACATTTTATTTGCTTTCTACGGGTTATTTTATAAAAGAATAGAAAACATTTTTATCCGTGTTCCCATACGTTATATAAACACTCGTGGAAGTTTGGGAGAACTCGAAATCGCGTGGAAACACTCGCCCTACGGGCTCGTGTTCCCACTATGATTTCTCGTTCTCCCAAACTTCCACTCGTGTTTATATAACAGTATGTAAACACGGAAAATGTTTTCTATTTCTTAATGAGAAGTTCGCAGTTACTGTCAGGTAGTCGATCAAGACACTCAAATGGAAAAATGCGCTGGTACCCCATATACTATACTACTAATGAATCGTCATTACCTTCGTTCATGTTTCGATAAACCAGTAAAACCACATGTAAATGCGCCTTGTAGACTGTAGTTTGTGCTCTGACCAAAAGGCAAAAGACCGCAGGCTCAGCGGTATCGAAACAATCGATATTTCTCGCCAGTATCGATACTTTTCTTGCAGACCTTGATACCAAATATTCGATACCGTCGTTATCGACCAATCCCTACTGTGTTGCTGTTGGAGTCGCACGCATTGCGCCGATTATCTCCGTCCATGCCGTGTCTACAGGAACATGGGATTATTTTCGATGCAATCTTTGGCGTTCAAATGGAGTTTTCTCTTTACAAACAGCGGTGTAATCGTTTTTAACGAGTATATCAATCTTTACATGAAACAACTTGGCCTTAGCCCATTTCAAATTGGTTTTACAGCACTTATGGGCGTCCAGCACCTATCATTACCACTGTTTGGATTTCTTGGGGACAGATTTCGAGCAAGAAAACTCGTTTTAATCGTATCTACAGCGGTCCTTATCATTATCTCTTTTGCTCCTCTTTTACCACTTGTCGTGTCTATACCATAAGAATCGAGTCATCAATTGGAGTGAAGTGAAAACTATCTTATCCGACTTTCATTACATAATTGTGTTAATTGTCGCCTTCTACATTGGATCCTGCACCACCATTCAAATCTACTGGGAGTTCTGGTACATCAGCAAGTTATCTGGAAGCCCAAGAACCATGGCAGTGGCTGGTTTAATCCGACGCCCCTTGGTAGCATTGTTCTTTTATCTATCAGGATACCTCATAGAAAAAGTCGGTGATCTTAAAACCATATCAGTCTCCATATTCCTATTTTCTATCTCCTTTTTTGCATTATCTTTCATCAACATTCCCTGGCTTGTTCTCACCATCGACCTTCTCCAGGCGGCCGCTTTCGGTTTGTCCTACACTGGTCTGGCGGTACATTTTCAAAGGCTGGGTCCAAGGCGAGCTCGGCCGTAATTCTCAGTAAGAAATTATTCTTTAAAGTATACTTTAACTTTTTTATTTAGATGAAGAGAGGATTTATTAATGGTCAAATATATGTATATGAAAATTTGACTGCCCCAACCGGGAATCGAACCCGAGGTCTCCGAATCAACGCATCGGCGCAATTGAGACACGGTCAGAACAATCAAACATCACATCAGGGCTTCAAATTTGCGGTATCCCGATATCCACGGGATACCAGATTTTAAATTTGGATACTGGAAATCACAAGCTCAGTATCCAGTGGGATACTGAAAAAAATTCTCCACGACTGATATTTCTCTACAAAATAGCGTCGCTTCGCTTTAAATCTGAAATACGAAACGTTTCATCTATAATGTTTATCTTCAGCTCAGCCAATCAGTGCGTGGCTGTTAAACTGGCCTTGGAGTGATTGGCTGAGGTAAATTAAGCTGTTTTTATTACAGCCATAGTAACGTACTTGTCGCGCCTGCACGCTGTTAATGGAAATAGCTCGCCTTCACGCACTCATATGCTAAATATGTATGCAAAATGTTAAGATATGTTATACGAACTGAGCGGACAAGAGACTCAACTGAAACACAGCAAATTGATGACGAAGTCGAAGAAAGACCAAATATTGAATCATCTTATGAAACAGAACCTGCAACAGAAGCTCTGACAACTGATCAACCACAGACAGCAACCGTACAGCCCATACAAGTTGATGATGAACAACCGAGTTTGATTGAGCAGGAAAGAAGCGCTCAAAAAAGTGCCGAGGTCAAACAAAAGTATGAAGAAACGAAGCGTTGTCGGAAATTTAGCATGGCCTGGAAAAATCACGAATGCGCGGGATTGCAGAATAGACAGAATATACACTTGTATATTCTGTCTAGTTATACAAGACTGCATTATATTTAAATAAATAGACACAATATATCAGATTAGACACTATAATTATACCCTATATATACGTCTAGTAGAAGTATATGGTGTATATTTCTGTCTATTTACACACTTTACACTTATATACATAAACATGTCATTGTCTATTGTGTATATTGTGTATATTAGCGTCTAATTATACACTATATGTAATCTCAAGGACAGAATAAAACAAAACAATACTACAGAGTCCCATAAGACGACATTTGGGTCGGGTGGTGCGTAGATAACTCGAACTCGACAGAATAGATTAGCATAAAATGCGAACACACAGACGGTTTATAATAAAATGATGACTTTAACACAGTACAAAATTGCAATAACGATGACGGATCGGATAGGTAGATGTATAGCAGATACAAACAGCCTGTGCAGTAGTCGCAGTAGTAGCAGAAGTAGTAGCAGAAGTAGTAGCAGTGAAGTCGGCTGTAGTAGAAGTAGCGAAGGTAGAGAGTAGCTGTAGTAGGTTCGAACTAAATAACATGACAATAATAGCTACTTAAACTACGGTAATATAACGCGTGATTACATTTATGACACGCAACTACAAGAACTAGCAATTCTTACAAATAGATAAGATTATAACATGCACAGTCACGCTAAAACAGTTCGGCATTGTTCTAAATTCGAATGTTACAATAAACTATACTAAAAACTATTAAAACTACAACGATTAAATTATACGTACTCACTTTGCTACCTCCTCCGCAGGCTCTTAATTGGGAGTCGGGCAGGCAGGGCGGCGCAGGCTAGCAATAGAGTGCCAGCAATGGTTGATGGGAAGGCGATAAAAGCAAGGGTTGATGGGAAGGCGATAAATGAAAATTTTAGAGCCTGCGAAATCGTGTGTCGAAACTCTGCAAATTTGATCGAAACATTGCAAATTGGCTTTGGAAATGGCGAAGACGCGAAATGCAGCTAGAGACGGGAAATACGCCGATACCATATTGGTCTATATAAATAGCTCTTTGTAGGCAAAAACCGCGTGTGATTATCGTATTCGAGTATTAAATAACAGCGCACGAGTGTTTATATTAAACGGCGAAAGTAGTATACAGAGTGGGGGCTCTACGGCCGGTGGTGTCGGTGGTGCTCTTCGCACCACCGATGATGTCACTATTTATAAGTTGTATATTAATTTATTCATCTTTGCTGTGTTTATCATATCAATTTATTCAAGCTTCTCTTTCACCTTTACGATCCCTAACCCTAGTCTCGTGTACCTTTGGGACCTCTAACCTTAATCTAATTATTTATTCAGATTACGTCATTAAACCTTCAGTATCCCTAACCCTAGCTCGTGTACCTGTATGACCCCAAACCCTAATTATTAGTATTCATTTTATTTGGCCTAATTATTATGCATATCAGTCTTCACTAACCCTAGTCCTCTTCCTCCGTCCCCCTATTCCGACACCTTCCGAACTTGATTTCCGATGGTATTACGTCATTATCAAAAGGTAGTCCCTTATTTATTTTAATAATATAAGAAACGCCTTTGTAATTATACACTTCGCCTCCCTACGACAATGTGAATTCGACAGATCTACGAATATATGAACCAACAGAGATTTATACGATTGCCTCGTTGAAACACCGGTTAGATATTCGATAGATCTACGCAAATATGAACCCGCTTTACGAAGGTTATGGAGGCGAGCATATTTTAAAAATCACGGAGTCGAACGAATCATAACGGCTTTTACGAATGTACCGGACTTTACGGCTTTACGAAGTTCATCAGTCCTCTAGTGTATAAAGTAGCGATTCCTTAGATTATCAAACCACTCGAGAAGCCTTACGATGAACGAATTCAAACGTATTGATTTGCCTAAGCGAAATCAAACTTTACTATGCATTTATAGACGTTGGTGTATATTATAACAGCTATTAGATTATTCAAGAGATTGACTTGTCAAACGAAGCGAAGGCTGAATGGACACGTATAATAGCGCGTGGGTCGTTAAGAGTCATTAGTGGCGCAACTCACAAATATTTGCATGTCTTGGGAATATTTAATTGCTTTGAGGGTACACACTAGGATTTTATGGGTAAACATTAGTCAATATGGGATAATGAGGAATATTTATCATCCCTGACTTCGTATACGTAATTAGTGTTAAGAACGCCTCACATCCCTGTAGACTCCTAAGCCTATTTCACCTTCATAACCCTAAATTTAATTATATTTGGAATATCACAGATTTCAATTCCGACTCCTTGACTCTCACCGGGAGTTGTGCGATTGCTTAAGCGTTCGACTGAAGCTATGGATTCAGCGTTCGATTGAACCTGTGTTTTCATGGCATCTACAAACATATCAACCCTAATAATTTTAGCCGTATTATGGCTTATCTTGCTTTAGTATGCACAATTCCTATGAGGAAGAAACACTTCGGGAAACAGTGCGAAGAACTGTTCAAGATCTCAAACATATTGAATTGGAAAAAATATAAATTTAAACGGCATACGATTACAGCGTTGCTATGCTAATGCTTATACTGTTGATATTTGTATATTTCACTTGAGAGATGAACCCTAAAGATTTTGACCGAATTGTCGCTTATCTTGCGTTAGGGTACAGGATTCCTATGAGGAAGAAACATTTCGGGAAACAGTGCGAAGAACGGTCGAAGATTTAAAATGTGTGGACATAGAAAAATATAAATTTAAATAATATTACGTTCAAAGCGTTGCTAGGCTGCCTGTAGATAAGACAAATATTTCGCCTCAGAGCGTTCACCTAATGAGCCATTAAAAACTCGTTAAGGGATAGAGCAAAGTGGCGCTCTTGGTAAAACAGAGAAGACATATGGTGAGTTTAATAATATTTATTTTCAGTCAAACGTGTATACATCGATAAGGTCAGCTTCTCATGAGAGTACAAATCTATAATAGTCATAAAACGAACTCGTTGACTGAAAATCGGCTAGATCCGCTTCAATATACGCTTTTTCCACTCGCGAAAAATAAAAGTTGTCTCCTCGTCGGAGCTTTGCGAAGTGCTTTCGTCTCCCAGAATGTCTAGCTGTATTTCTTCGGTTCTCACCTGAGTTTGTCCCATTGCCCATTGTCGATAGTGTTATCCATAACGGCTGCGTATGTCAACATTCGTCGCAAAAGAAATTTCCTTTGATTTACAGCAGCATCAATACTTTCATCTTCGTCGTAGCCTTCTTCCTCTATTAAACGTTTCATAGTTTTCCAAATCTTCCGATGAGTGCCATCTCGCCGAAGGCCTTTTAACAATTTAATATTTTAACAATTTAATAATCCTTCACATATTCAGGTACCAAGGAATTATAAACATGCTTTGTGGCTTCTTCATAGGTAATCCGGTTCTCCTGCATTGTTTTATCAATCGATCCGTCACGTATAGGGTCCATCTTTTGGTAAACTTCGTTTAATATAAATTCCCATGGATTGATGCCCTCTTCCTCCGATTCTTCATAATTTTCGCTACCTACCTCATCTGTCAGTGTATGGTGTTCTTCCTCCGTCTCTTCTCCAGTTTCCTCGTCTGCGTAAGATTTCACACGTTGCCCCTCCAGCTCATCGTTTGTGTACAAGTCGTCATCTGTTTCAGAGGAATTACTTTTGAGAGATCCATTGACGTCAGGGATTGATTGTACAGAGTGACCTTCTCCATGGATGTTCTTCATATGACGATAAAGGTGCTCTTTTCTAGAAAGAGAGTAGTAATATATATATATATATATATATATCAATGTGTTTGAGACTGGCACTAGCTCTAAGCCAATCAGAATCAAGTATTGATTTGAATGGACCAATCAGAGCACAGCCAGTCCAAAATTTCCAGGGGGGTTGAAGCTTTTTAAGGTGTGGTCACCCTGTTAAGAACGACCAGCCATCAAATTAGGGGGGATATGCACCTGGTCGTATACAAGAGGTTTTTTGTATAAAATTAGTCAAAAAGTGGTCGCGGTCAAGAGTATATATATCACTTTGGTCGTGTTGTTGTACGACCAGTTTTTTAGTCGTCCCTGAGTGGAACGACCAGAGAGGTCATTCAACACACTGTGATATATATATATTGACACACCACGTTTTTGAAAAAAAATACAAAAAATTCTATTATACATAACCATCATACCTCACCCGATGTGATGTATACTTACGTGCCATCCAAAAACACCATATTTTTATTTGAAGACTTGTAATGATGTTTGAAAATAAAAATAAACAGTTTTGAACTGTCCTTATTTTTATTTGGAAGAGTAGTCATGTTTATTGAAATAAAAATAAGCATTTTGAATTAATCATAGAAATTTCCGTCGCGGAGCTCTTACCTCGACGCCATCTTATGGCCGAATGACTGATATTCTCTAGTTACTATATATTTAAAAAGGATCTCAAAATATTTTAAGAGGATATATCTCATAAAAATTATTTGGATGTTTCTTCCAAAAAAGTTTGAGGATTATAGTTTTGAAAAAACCTCAAAATAATTTTAGATGAAATATCCAATAAAAATATTACAGGAAAAAGTTACTGTAAAAGTGTTTTTAATAAATTTGGAGGAAAACCCAAATAAATTTTAAGAGATTTGTTGAGTATATAAGCAGATGTTGTTTCATATTTTATCAGTTGTGTGTGTTTTGCTCGCTTGTAAGTTGTACTTCGGTACAAGACTCTGACATCTTCCAATGTTCTGTTTTTTATTAAATTGCATTGGCGCGCGATCACCCGTAGTCGAATTTGCGATTCGAATGAGATTGACTCAGGTCCATAGCGACATTCTGGTCATCCCTTGTTCAATGAATTGCTTATTTTACGCCAGGGTTGTTCGTTAGCGTATGATGAAAGAGTTAGCTATAGTAAAAACACACACACGATGGAGAAGTTGGATGAATATATATTTACACACACGAAACAATAAAACTTTTTACACAAATAAATTTGTGATGTCTGAAAATATTTTAAGAGGATATATATCATAAAAATTATTTGGATGTTTCTTCCAAAAAAGTTTGAGGGTTATAGTTTTGAAAAAACCTCAAAATAATTTTAGATGAAATATCCAATACAAATATTAGAGGTAAAAGTTACTGTAAAAGTGATTTTAATAAATTTGGAGGAAAACCCAAAAAAAATTTTAAGAGATTTGTTTAGTATATAAGCAGATGTTGTTTCATATTTTATCAGTTGTGTGTGTTTTGCTCGCTTGTAAGTTGTACTTCGGTACAAGACTCTGACATCTTCCAATGTTCTGTTTTTTATTAAATTGCATTGGCGCGCGATCACCCGTAGTCGAATTTGCGATTCGAATGAGATTGACTCAGGTCCATAGCGACATTCTGGTCATCCCTTGTTCAATGAATTGCTTATTTTACGCCAGGGTTGTTCGTTAGCGTATGATGAAAGAGTTAGCTATAGTAAAAACACACACACGATGGAGAAGTTGGATGAATATATATTTACACACACGAAACAATAAAACGTTTTACAGAAATAAATTTGTGATGTCTGAAAATATTTTAAGAGGATATATCTCATAAAAATTATTTGGATGTTTCTTCCAAAAAAGTTTGAGGGTTATGGTTTTGAAAAAACCTCAAAATAATTTTAGATGAAATATCCAATACAAATATTAGAGGAAAAAGTTACTGTAAAAGTGATTTTAATAAATTTGGAGGAAAACCCCAAATAAATTTTAAGAGATTTGTTTAGTATATAAGCAGATGTTGTTTCATATTTTATCAGTTGTGTGTGTTTTGCTCGCTTGTAAGTTGTACTTCGGTACAAGACTCTGACATCTTCCAATGTTCTGTTTTTAATAAATTGCATTGGCGCGCGATCACCCGTAGTCGAATTTGCGATTCGAATGAGATTGACTCAGGTCCATAGCGACATTCTGGTCATCCCTTGTTCAATGAATTGCTTATTTTACGCCAGGGTTGTTCGTTAGCGTATGATGAAAGAGTTAGCTATAGTAAAAACACAAACACGATGGAGAAGTTGGATGAATATATATTTACACACACGAAACAATAAAACTTTTTACACAAATAAATTTGTGATGTCTGAAAATATTTTAAGAGGATATATCTCATTAAAATTATTTGGATGTTTCTTCCAAAAAAGTTTGAGGGTTATAGTTTTGAAAAAACCTCAAAATAATTTTAGATGAAATATCCAATACAAATATTAGAGGAAAAAGTTACTGTAAAAGTGATTTTAATAAATTTGGAGGAAAACCCCAAATAAATTTTAAGAGATTTGTTTAGTATATAAGCAGATGTTGTTTCATATTTTATCAGTTGTGTGTGTTTTGCTCGCTTGTAAGTTGTACTTCGGTACAAGACTCTGACATCTTCCAATGTTCTGTTTTTTATTAAATTGCATTGGCGCGCGATCACCCGCAGTCGAATTTGCGATTCGAATGAGATTGACTCAGGTCCATAGCGACATTCTGGTCATCCCTTGTTCAATGAATTGCTTATTTTACGCCAGGGTTGTTCGTTAGCGTATGATGCAAGAGTTAGCTATAGTAAAAACACACACACGATGGAGAAGTTGGATGAATATATATTTTACACACAAGAAACAATAAAACTTTTTACACAAATAAATTTGTGATGTCTGAAAATATTTTAAGAGGATAAAGCTCATAAAAATTATTTGGATGTTTCTTCCAAAAAAGTTTGAGGGTTATAGTTTTGAAAAAACCTCAAAATAATTTTAGATGAAATATCCAATACAAATATTAGAGGAAAAAGTTACTGTAAAAGTGATTTTAATAAATTTGGAGGAAAACCCCAAATAAATTTTAAGAGATTTGTTTAGTATATAAGCAGATGTTGTTTCATATTTTATCAGTTGTGTGTGTTTTGCTCGCTTGTAAGTTGTACTTCGGTACAAGACTCTGACATCTTCCAATGTTCTGTTTTTTATTAAATTGCATTGGCGCGCGATCACCCGCAGTCGAATTTGCGATTCGAATGAGATTGACTCAGGTCCATAGCGACATTCTGGTCATCCCTTGTTCAATGAATTGCTTATTTTACGCCAGGGTTATTCGTTAGCGTATGATGAAAGAGTTAGCTATAGTAAAAACACACACACGATGGAGAAGTTGGATGAATATATATTTTACACACAAGAAACAATAAAACTTTTTACACAAATAAATTTGTGATGTCTGAAAATATTTTAAGAGGATATATCTCATAAAAATTATTTGGATGTTTCTTCCAAAAAAGTTTGAGGGTTATAGTTTTGAAAAAACCTCAAAATAATTTTAGATGAAATATCCAATAAAAATATTAGAGGTAAAAGTTACTGTAAAAGTGATTAAATAAATTTGGAGGAAAAACCCAAATAAATTTTAAGAGATTTGTTTAGTATATAAGCAGATGTTGTTTCATATTTTATCAGTTGTGTATGTTTTGCTCGCTTGTAAGTTGTACTTCGGTACAAGACTCTGACATCTTCCAATGTTCTGTTTTTTATTAAATTGCATTGGCGCGCGATCACCCGTAGTCGAATTTGCGATTCGAATGAGATTGACTCAGGTCCATAGCGACATTCTGGTCATCCCTTGTTCAATGAATTGCTTATTTTACGCCAGGGTTGTTCGTTAGCGTATGATGAAAGAGTTAGCTATAGTAAAAACACACACACGATGGAGAAGTTGGATGAATATATATTTACACACACGAAACAATAAAACTTTTTACACAAATAAATTTGTGATGTCTGTGAAGGGCTTTCTGTGAGGGTATAAAACCCCGCGATAGGTTATCCCTACAAATTAAAATATAAAATATCAGTTTTTCATTTTCACCATGGTGTCTGTACTCTCAAAGTACATAAACTTCTCACCCCGAGAGTCCACATACCCCCACACACGAGGGTCTTCGTCTTCGTTTTCGGCTTCTGACGGCTCGTACGAGTCGAACGAGTATTCCGAGTCCGGTTGGACTCGGAATGCCCACTCGCTCTCCCCATCGGAGACCAACAGCACTCCCGGCACGGTATCTTCGATCGTGTCTTCGATAGGGGGTGGAGGGATGGTTTCTTTCTAAGAAAAATATAAAAAACATAATAAATACATGTCGATTTTACAGACATTAAAAAACATTATTGCTATCTTACATTTGCTTCTTTCTTTTCTTGCGGTTTCGTGTCGATGGCGTTGGTGGAGCTTTCTTTGTTGGCCATGTTTTTCTTTTTTTGTGCGTCTGTTTCTTTCCTGCTTTGAATTCGTTTTGATTTGAGATGCGTCTACGTGTTTATTTTATAATCACGGTCTACGGTCTATTACAATGGTTTGCGGCTTTAACCAATCAGAGTTTCTATAATCAAACCTCCCCCGTATCTATCCAATCAGAGCTCGTTCATTAAAGCCTTCATGTCAAAACAATTGAATTATTATGGGTAGGAACAATACGTGTTGTTTAAACGATTAGGGATGCGTATATATAATAAGCGTCTTGTTCTATTCGCTCCCTTTATGTCAAAACAGTTTGATTAATAATAGGGTAGGAACAATGAATCTTAAGGATAATAAGCGTTTTGTTCTATTCCCTCCCCATATGTCAAAAGAGTTTGATTAATAATGGGTAGGGAACAATGAATTTACTTGTCGGGATTAGCGACCATTTTGTTTGTGTACTTTGATAGCTACGATTTTTTAATGAGTTCTAACCTTAATTACTTTGTGGGGATTAGCGGCCATTTTGTTTGTGTACTTGGGTAGCTACGATGTTTTAATGAGTTCTAACCTTAATTAATTGTAGGGATTAGCGGCCATTTTGAAGGGATTAGTCCCTGTGAAATATATATTTCCGTAGGTGTTTAAATACGTCTATTTCTAGATATTTAAACATTTTTACACTTATTTAAACATATTTTTATGCTTTTTGATACTTTATTTTACACTTTTCATACAATTTAGTATATATTTTAAGATACCCGTTAAACAATGTAGCGCGATATCGAGGAGAGCGTGTTAATTAATTCACACATGTCAAAATAGATGACAAATGGTTTTTTAATGTTTAACGTACAAATTCTGGATTGGAACAACACATTGTATACGCGTTCGCAAAGAAGATATGCCTGCCAACGAGATCTTTTTGGTTTTCGTTTCGATAAACCACAGCAACAATAATTCCAGCTTGAACACCCATTCGGGTATTAAGATGTGAGGTGAGGTTAAAGTCTTTTAATATTATCCCGCATCGGTCGTCTAGCCAAATTTTATCTTCTTTCATGATGTCAACCACATAAAAATCAGAGTCCTTGCACATTGTATATAGAAATTCAGAAGTGTATAACCTCGCGTTATCAAGTTTAATTTCGTTTATATCTATACTTGTTGTCATGATGAGTTTTGTTTAATAATAAAAATGTTTTTGGAGAGAGAGATGTCTATATATACAAAAGGATTAATCTTTTACGATAAATATATATTGATTGGTAAGATACACGCTTTTACCCATCTTATCGTGCTGGGCTGAATCGAATTCGATTTTAAAATAATTGTTATCTTCATCTTTAAAGAAAAGGTCATACATCTGTGTCGGTTCGCCAGAGGACATGGGTCTTGAACCCATTAACTGTAGATTTCGTTCACGACATAGATCCTTCATAGATATTATATCTATAAATTTTGCTTGATTCATGGTTGGTCGGGTAGAGATGCTTCTTCGACTTGCACATACACAAATTTTCCGATCAAATGTGAAAAATCGTCCGATGAGTAGGTGTATATATATTTCTCACCCCATAAAAATAATATCTTATAGATTATTCTATCAGCACGTGCAATGTTGGGTAACATATCCACTTTATGACATTCAAGCACTTGATATTCAATATGTGAAAAATACTTTGCTAAATCGGTCAGTATTACCAACAGAGGATTTTCTTGAGTACCTGCATTCATTTTGAGTACCTGCATTCAAGTGTTCTAATAAAAATATGACTTCTAACATGTGTTTTTATATCTTTTCCTACACCGTTTTACCGATAAATATGTTTAAGCAATATGTACTTGCATTATTAAGTCAACAAAAAGATTAAAAAGATTTACATGTATTAGTATTCGTCGGTAAGCGTCTTATCATTCAACCAATGAGAGTATCCCGATTTTTTATTGGGGAATTAAGTTCAACCAATCAGGATACCCCATTTTTTAAACGTATTTTTTATAAACGTTTGTTCCTAATTTCTTTAGTCACAATATCATTATGGCTCGTGTGAAGCAGACTCATAAAAATTTGGAAAGTGGAAAATCAATTGCTCGGGTTGAAAGTAGAGGAAAAGATATTCCTAAAATGTTAAAACAACGTCGTCTAGAGCGACAAGAATATCGTAATAAGGCTCTGGATATTTCAGATGGTGAAACATCATGCCGTCAAGAAATCAGAGGAAAAAAGAAAGTCAACCATTGTACAACTAAAGACAACATTGCAC
This sequence comes from Chrysogorgia sp. JL179-B06, assembly GCA_035772405.1. Classification (NCBI taxonomy): domain Eukaryota; kingdom Metazoa; phylum Cnidaria; class Anthozoa; order Scleralcyonacea; family Chrysogorgiidae; genus Chrysogorgia; species Chrysogorgia sp. JL179-B06. The sequence continues at coordinate 2,270,984 of JAYKKM010000378.1, forward strand.
AGTCACAATTAAATTTCGCTGTACCGATAGCTCAACAACAACCCAGTTACATTCTACAAACGCAAGCGAAGTATAACACGTCGCCACGGCAAGCAAAGATACCGTCTCTACCCCAACAAGTAAATTCACCTCTACTACCGCAAGCGAAGTATAACACGTCGCCACGGCAAGCAAAGATACCCTCTCTACCCCAGCAAGTAAATTCACCTCTACTACCGCAAGCGAAGTATAACGTGTCGTCGTGGCAAGCAAAGATACCGTCTCTACCCCAGCAAGTAAACCACCTACCTCTACTATCGCAAGAACAGTATAATATACCTCTTCAAACACCGCAAGCAAAGTATAATACATCTCCTATTCCACCGCAAACGATCTCATCACCACGACCCGAAGATGAATTAGATAATTACATATACGATATGCCCATCGATTTCTTTGGCCAAATTCCTATTCCGTCTCCTGCGAATTTAATACGAATGTGTGATGAAATGGTTCCCGTTCAACAAGGAAAACAATTATTACAAATTGTGGATGAATTAGCAAATGCTTTTTTCCCCAACATTATCTCCTATTCCTCTTTCGCCACCACAACTACCCCCCCCCCCCACCTAATACACCACAGCCATTATTTCCAGTGTGTGAAGAAGAGGAAGAAGAAGAAGAGGAAGACGACCGAGAAGTATTGAACGATCCACCATTGAAGAAAATATGTTATAAACGTTCGTTAATATATATGAAACGTGAAAAAAAAGGCGATGAACATCATGAAGAAAAACGAATGACAATCTATTCGAATTATGATCAAGATATTATTTGTACACAACGCGATAAATATCGTGAGTTAGAGGGTCTCTATATTGAGAAACTATATATAAATAAACAATATTTGCAATGGCGTTCTAGAATATTTACGAGTGACCTTATGGAAAAACGATATATAATGGATAATAATAAGGATTTGAAAAGAAAACATGATTTAAAAAAAAAGAAACCCAAATGTATAAAATGATATTGTTCTAAATAAAAATATCAGTAATGTGAAAACATGGAGGTGTGGAATGTCATGGTAAAAGAACTTGCACGTTTTGAAATAAAAATCAATAAAAATATGGAACAAAGTGTGTGGAAATGTCTTGATGAACATGAGAATTTATTTAAAAATATTATTGCTCATTTAAAATTTCCACGTGAACTTTTGGATGTCTATAATCGCATGGATCGTCATGAAATTGGACAAATAATAGCATTTTTTGCTTTAATCCTGTGTTTTTTTAGATATAAAAACATTGATAATGAGGAATATTATATAAAATTGTATGTACGTCAAACAATTTTAGATTTTAGAAATTCGCATCTTAAATTCATTTTATTTCCCCATGATAAAAAACACACATCGTGGTTTTGGTTGTGGAATATATTCTTTGAATTTTTTAATTTAGTCTAAATACAATTTTTCAATACTCTGTATTATAATGTCAGGATCTTCAAAGTTAATATGATATGATTCTATAATACTCTTAATAATAAAAGTAGATGATGTAATTTTATTAGATGTAATCATTACCCTTATAGAATAATTATATAATATATCCAATTCCGGGAGGTAATATTGTAAACTAATGGGTCTATTATTTTGTATAATACTATTATTTTTAACTATATCTGAAAATAAACTGATTTTAAACTTATAGGGTTTACTTGTGTTATAAAATAATTTAAACCAATTAGAGTAATTCTGACAATTTTTATAACAACATGTACAGGGTGAGGGTTTCGTTAGCATAAGCTTAACAATCTTATCGAGATTAAAAGTATAAACCCTATCGTTACTAGTTTTAAGTTTTGATATAGGGTTATGATTTTCGCAAAAGAATATAAAACAACATACAAGTTGATACACTATTTTCTCAAAAGTATCTAAATAATATATATTTCTACATGTAGAATTTAACACGATTTTGATCAAAATTTGAAAAAAGTATTATTGTATGTATACACTAATCCCACGACTATATAATATATCAACTGATTTGACGGGTGTGTGTTTTAGAACAACATTAGGGATTCGTATCGTTAATCCCACAACATAGCATTGCGGCAACTAATCCCGAGTATTTGTTTAGAAGGAATCGCTAATTATGGATTCGCGTCTCTAATTCCTACAACACACATTCATTGTACATGAGTATCACAAATTATCGGGATGACATGAAAGCTTTAATCAACGAACTCTGATTGGTCAAACTAATCTACCCACAGTAACACATAGTTACGCAGGATGCTATTATAAAACCCGATATCGAAAATAATTAATATCAGTCTGAGTGTAGGAGAGAGAGAGAGATGGCAAAAATATTTGAGAAGAAGAGCAGCGAAATTAAAGAAGTAGATGACTACATCCCGTTAGAGACAAACCTCCAGGAAGAATCTAAAGGGACGACTATCGAAGAGTTGTATGCTGGTAAATATAATTGTGCATTAAACAAATGTAAAGAAGAAATATCCCAAGAACGACAGAAATTATTTTTATCGCGTATCACACATATAATGGATTGTGAATGTTACCAGTTTAAGGGAGAGAGACCCAGTTATCGTGAAGTAACTCTTCTTGAACTTCAAACTAACAAGTATTTTATTTATCATTGTTATGATGGGAAGTTAAAACCCTACAAAGAACTAACTCGAAGGGAACGGTCTACTGTCTACTATCAATTCCGATGTCATGGATTAGACTATTTATCTGAAAAAAAATCAAGAGATTATTTTAGTCAAAGTGAACTTATAAATAGATTAAGTTATTTATTTCGTAATGTTTTTCCCCCGAATGCTATTATCGGGTATAAAGGTGGTGATAAAGAATCGTCGTTAGTTAAAACACTTCAAGAAAAAACTATTTTACATTGTGTTAATCTTGAATATTTTGGAATTGAGAAGTACGATTATTTACTTTCGTTTTATAATCTTAAACCAAGAAATTGTTGGTATCATACTAGTGAACCCACATGTTTATTGTATCATTGTAGTTTGTTTGAATGTCTTTTATTTGCTGCATGTTTGTTTCGTAAATTAGAAGATGGGGATAATGAACGATCGGTACTAGCTATGTATGATAAGGAATTTAATTTTTAAAATTTATTCTCTCCTGAAAATTTTACCTAAATAAAAAAAAATACACTTTTTGATTTTAAAAAAAATCAAAAAAATATTGATTGTATTTTCCTTTTATTTTTAGAAACACAAAGATTGTTTAAAAAATTATCAAAAGTACATTTAAGAAATGTTTATATTTTAAAAATAAAACGTACATTAGAACGTTATTATTTTGTTAATGATGTACATGTTGTCAAAAACACTATTTTTGTAAAAATAGGAGAGAGAAGTTTTAAAAAAAATAAGATGATCATAGAAACTCTTTGTGCATTTAAATATATAAAAAATGATATCATTATACGTATAGTATAAATAAAACGTTCTTATTTTTTTTCTCTTATTGGAATTAAAATGAGTCAGAAAAAAATCATCCATTATAATGAACGTTTTTGGCTTTATCATCCAAGAAAATACGGGACAGTTGCTTTAAAAGCAGCAGCAAATTTATATGAGTTTCAAGAAGTTCCTTGGAACCACGGTGTAATACCAACGAGTTTTATTAACGGTTTTAAAATTAAAACAAATATTCGTGCTCCAGGTCTATTTACTGATTTTTCATTGACATTTAGTAACCATAGAAAATTTCAAACTGCAAAACAGAATTATCTTACGGGAGAATTAGAAGCAAGAAAAAAAGATTGGTCTAAACGAAAAATAATTCATAGTATTGATGTAAAACTTAAAAATAATATTCAAGAAAAATATCACGATGCATTAGGATGGAGTATTGTTCAAGTTAAAAAAGAGTTATTCGAACAGGGTGAATTTGGGGCATATATTGGACAAGCTAATAAACTCTATTTTAGCTCTAATCAATTGTTTATTGATCCTGAGAAAAATTTCTTTAACGAGGATCAACGTTTTGTAGATTTAGCTTATAATTTACCTGCTGACGAAGATTTTATATTGATTCAAAACATTCAATTTATAGATGATCATTTTTTTTATAAATATGGTCTTAAAATAGGTAACGCTGATAAACCCTATATTGAATACGCTATTTCTATTGTTTATTCCGATGGATATACGTAGATAGGGGTATATATAAAGATCGTTTTATCAAAGAGGGGAATATGTCATGGCTATTTTTCAGAGGTACAAAATCAAGAGGGATATAAGATTTATCACGATTTAACACAATACAGTTATGTGGAATCCGTTTTTTTTTTACATTTAGTAGGAAGTGTGGAAATTGAAATATCAAGATATCATCTACTAATATCTATTGCTGATTATGAAACATATTTACGGTATAAATTTATACTGGAAGTAGAATGTTCAAAAAATCCCAAAATGTATATTATACATCAAGAGGAACGCGACATTCCAGAAGAATGTTATGAATTTCTTCGTTAAATATGTGAAGCATGGAATGATGATCTATCCCCACGTATCAACGACAAAAGAATTGGAGAATATTTAAAGATACTAGATTATGATAGAAAACATTGTTTTAGTTATGAGTGTTTTAGGAGTATTATAGCATTATATTATGATTTTTTTGTTTATAATAAAACTATAAAATACACTTGTAAAAAATGTAAAGGGGAATGCGAATGTAATGTGGATTACCCTAATTTCATCAGTGTAAATTTTAATGAAATAAGAGCTTATAATGTAGAAAAATATTCAATGGACAATAACCTCTTATGTAACGAAATAATACACTGAATGTATGTTTTTATTTTTAAAAAAATTAATACATTAAAAACTTTTCAACATGGTTTCTGGGTTTATGATATACAAGTCCTCCTTTTTGAAAATGTCTTTTGATTTTTTTCGTTCCTAGTTTTGCAATAATTTTTACTACATTAGCTTTTTTTTTAAGCTCTTTTTTAAAATCGTTTATAAAAAGTTTGCCGTATTTATTGACTGTTTTATTTCCTCCACGTTGCCTTTTTTTCCCTTTAAAAATACCCCCACGTTGCCTTTTTTTCCCCTTAAAATCACCACCCCGTAATTCTCTTATTCTTCCTACCATTGTTATGAAGGTTGTTTTCTCTGCCAATAGTTATCACCATAGTCTGCACAAATTTCTTCATGGGCTTTTATATGTTTTATACTTTCTAAATACATTTTTTTATTATTGGGGTCGTAAACAAAATCTGAATTATTTTTATATATAGAACCGGTTTTCCCATTATTCGCATAACGTGCTGCAGCGTGAGTTGTCAAATAAGCATCGATACACGTGTTTGCATCGTTACAAATACTACATACAGAATTTGTGTTTTTACCATATTTACGATCCAATTTGACCTGTGTTGTTTTTTGACCTGTGTAATAAGAAATATTACGATCGGGTTTAAAAGGTTTTTTCCAAGCAAATAATCCTTCACCCGCATTAGGGATCGTTGATTTCTTGATACGTAAGTTATTTTGTTTTGCTAAATGAATCCAACATTTTTTTGTTTTAGCTGTTCGTTTACGACATCTTATTTTTTTTAAGGTTTTACTTCTACATTGAAGAACGTGACGTATACTTTGAGATTTATCATTGCGTCTTTTTTTTCGAGGTAACTTAACTCTTACCATTTTGTTTTAAAATATAGTTTTTATTCCTAAATAATCATTATTTTTTTCATGTGTCTGAATAAATTTTACCAAACATTCAACTTTATAGATAATATCTTCGGGACAGTTGTATATTTCTTTTTTTAATTCTGTTATTCTTTGTTTTAAAATCTTTGATGAAATAGGTATTATCTTTTCTTTATCTTCTGTAAAATTTAGATAACATTCCTTTAAAAGATACGGCGTAAATAATATTGAAGGATCATTATCTTGAATATCATACCCGATATAAGGTAAATTAGACGCTTGTAAATAAATTTCAATATACACAATTTCACTCATTTTTTTTTTACTCTCTTTTTTTTTGTTTTAGTTTTTTTTAAATGGGTTCTTTATTATCAAAAAAAATACCTCCTATACTTACGTTGACATGTATTAATATACAGGATTCATACGATGTTACTATTGATCGTGTTGATGGTGAAGACGAAAACATAAATAAAAATAAAACGGCATGTTTTTCTTGTTTTAGAAAAAAAAAAGAAGATGAATGATGATCAGAAAAAATTAAAATATAGTCAAAAAAATATAGATAAAATTGTAAGTTTAATTAATAAGAAAAAAGAAAGTAAGAAAAATGAAAAAATAGACGATTATTTTTCTGTTAATCATATAGAAACTATTAGTAGAGAAAAATTTAAAGTCACTGAACAACATTTTTCTTTGGATGTTTCACGGGAAAAAACGGTTAATTTTATTAGTTTTATTCAATCGTTATCGTTGGTTTTTTCTTATTTAATTAACATTGCACGGGCAAATGTAAAAAGTGATGATGATTATGTTAGATTTATCTTTAGTAATGCGCCAAAAAGTTTTTTCTCTACAGCCGTTTTACCCGTGAAAGACTTTGACGTTAAATATTTCTTAAATATTATGGAAAAATTTATGTAGAGTAATAAAGAAATAATAGCTAATGGTTGGAATAGTAAAGTAATTGTTCAAACTTTTCCCGCAGGAATAAGTACAAATAAAAAAAAAATAGTGTACTAAGGAAAAAAGTATTTACAATAGTTTGAATAAGGGCAATGCTACAGATAAAGGTGGTGTGAAAAGTAATGTAAAAAAATATGGCCGTAAATTTCGCACGGGAGTATTTTATATTCTTAGCCATGTATTATTTCGTACAGTGAAAGATTGCTGTTTTGCTTTAGCAATATTAGTGGGTTTATCATTTTTAAAACAAGACTATAAATATTTTATAATGAAAAGAAAACCAAATAAACCCGTGGATGATTTATTTACGTGTGAAGAAATTCGAAATGTATATCGGGAATGTGGGATACCCGAGGGTAATGTTGATGCTACACAGTTTAATTTTGTATATAATAATTATTTAAAAAAACAGGGTGTTGATTTGTTAGTGTATGCTGACACTCATTCCGATAATATAATTTATGATTCACGAACTGATAGTGAAGGTAATCTTATTAAATTGACTAATGAAATTGTATGTTTATGGTTAAATAATAATCATTACGATGTAGTCTTAAGCATAAAGGAATTTTCTAAACTCAGTACCAGTTCTTTTTGTGTTAAATGTATGAGTTATTTTACACGCCATGAATATGTCGATAATCACCTATGTACTACAAATAACTTAACTTGTTTACGATGTTATAAATATCCGAATAAGTGTAAAGATAAAAATAATAAACTTATTTGTAGCAGTTGTGATATAATTTTTTATGATGAAAATTGTTTTACAAATCATTTAACAAATAAAATTTTTAAACCTTCTCATAGTAATTATAACCGTTTAACACCGTGTCAATATTTTTTTTATTGTAAAACCTGTAACAAAATTTGTCCTCGATTCTTTTTCATTTTTTCTAATAAAACAGTTAATCATGATTGTAGCAAACGATTTTGTTTTCATTGTGATAAATACATGAAACAACCTCATTTTTGTTATGTGAAACCCCTTTCACTTGAATATAACAAGGGGAAAGAAAGTGAACCCACTTTATTTTTTTTTGATTTTGAAACAAAAGTAACCGAAACTAAATTGCTCGTACCGTTTTATTGTATCGTCCAAAAGGTATGTAAAAAATGTCAACATATTGAATTTAAAAAAAAAAAAATATTTGAAAAAAAGGATCAAGAAATTATCGATAATACTATTGAAAAAGTTAGTTGTTGTGGGAATAGACAATTTATTTTTGATAACAATGTTATTGAAACTTTATGTGAATTTATGTTTGAACAAACAAATTCCGTTTGGATAGCTCATAACGGGGGTAGATTTGATACTATTTTTATTTTAAAATATATTTTAGAAATAAAACAGATAATGCCGAATACTATAATGAACGGTACTAAAATAATGAGTTTAATAATTAAAGAACAAAATATTAGAATCCTCGATAGTTATTTGTTTTTTAGTATGAAATTAGCCGATATTCCAAAAGCAATGGATCTTCAAGGGAATGTAAGGGATTTCACCCTTATGAATTTTACGATTTAACTTATGAGGGTGAAATTGTAGATCGGAAATTTTTTGATACGAAACATATGAATACAGCAACACTTAATGAATTTGAAAAATGGTATTTAGAAAAAAAGAAAGAGAAATATATATTTCGTAAAGAGATTTATTATTATTGTTGTAGTGATGTAGATATTTTAAGAAAGGGATGTGTTAAATTTTCTACAATGATCGGGGCCATAGGGCATATCACCCCCTTTTATGCAAAGAATTGTATTACGATTGCTAGTTTAGCTTAGAAAGTGTATAGACTTAATTTTTTTAAAAAAAATTGTGTAGGAATTATTCCCGCTTCGGGGTGTAAAACAGAGTTTAATTGCTATTGATTGGTTAGATGAAATTAATCGAGAATTAGGAGGAAATTTAGAATATATCTGTTCACAAAATGGGGAGAAAAAAATTCTAGGACGTTTTGTCGATGGTTTTTATAATGAAACGATATATCAATTTCATGGTTGTTTTTATCACGGATGTCCCAAATGTTTCGACCCCTATGCATTAAACGTTCTTACAAATGAAAAATTTAGTAATTTATATGCAAATACGCAACGTTTTTCTTGGACAATAAAAAATGCCGGTTACAAATTAATCGAGATGTGGGAATGTGATTATTTAGAAGAAAAAAATATGCACAGAAACAATTAATTGAAAAGAAAAGAAAATTTTATCCGTTTACTCCTTTAACACCACGTGACGCATTATATGGGGGGGGCGAACTTCCCCCGTATGTTTATTTAAAGAAACAAAATCCAACGAACGAATAAGTTACGTAGATTTTACATCGCTATACCCTCATGTACAAAACAATTATGATTTTCCTGTGGGTCATCCTACTATTTTACTGGGGAAAGATTGTAATAAAATAAAAATCAAGGACATATTTGGTTTAGTAAAATGTTGTATTTCACCTCCTCGAAATATTTACTTTCCTGTTTTACCTGTTAGAATAGATGGGAAATTATTATTTCCATTATGTTATAAATGTGCTGTGGATAAATGTAATAAATGTGAACATAATGAAAGCGATCGATACTTGACGGGTACTTGGACTAGTGTTGAGATTAATGTTGCTATAGATAAGGGATATAAAATAATTGCTCTTTACGAAATATATCATTTTGAACGCAAAGAAAAAATCTTTTCACAATACGTAAATCAATTTTTAAAAATCAAACAAGAATCTTCAGGAATTCCTACGGATTGTTTGAACGCAGATGGAAGTAAAAATGATGATAAAATTAAACAGTATTGTAATGATTATTTAAAAAATGAAAATGTTTTTTTAGATAAAGACAAAATAGAGAAAAATCCCGCATTAAGAACTATTGCAAAAACCTTTTTAAATTCGTTATGGGGAAAATTTGCCCAAAACGAAAATAATACACAAGTGTGTTTTTTAAACGATTATGAAAAATTATTAAATATAGCCAATGATAAAAGTAAAAAATTAACATCGATGGAATTTATAAACGAAATATTATTACGTTGTACATATGAAAAAATTGATGATGCAACAACCCCTCTAAAAACGGGAAATGTAATCATTGCATGTTTTGTTACTGCATATGCACGTTTGAAATTATACGAGTTACTCGTTAAATTAGACGATCGCGTTTTATATTTTGATACAGATTCTGTTATTTATATATCTGATGAAAATAATTATACTGATGTTAAAACGGGAAATTATTTAGGAGATTTAACGAATGAATTAAATGAAAATGAATGGATAACAAATTTTTGTTCAATGGGTCCAAAATGTTGCGCGTATATAACTAATTTAAATCAGGAATGTATTCATGTCAAAGGTTTTACTTTAAAAAATGAAACAATAAAAGAAAAATTGAATTTTTTATCCTTGACACAATGTGTTAAAAATCAAGATCAGATCATCGAAATTAAATATCACAATAAAATATGTAAAGATAAACTTAATCATATTTTTATTGAGGATGAAATAAAAAAAAAATTTTCATTTACATTTAATAAACGTGTTGTTTAAAATAATTTTAATACGATACCGTTTGGATTTTTAGATAACTGAAATGAACAATGTTTCATTACCATTTCAACACCCTTTTATGTTAACGTTATGTGGTCCTAGTCAAAGTGGGAAAACATATTGGATATTACAATTATTGAAAAATATTAACATTATGATTACACCAGCAATTGTTAAAATTGTTTATTTATATTCAATTTATCAACCTCTGTACGCTGAAATGGAAAAAGTTCTTGCGAAAAAAACAGATATTAGTGTTGAATTTATCGATTGTCAAAAGGGTATTCCCCGCATTACGGATATACAAACGAATACCCGTGAAAATACGTTAATAATATTAGATGATCTCATGTTAGTTGCAACATCATCAAAAGAAAATCTTGAAAGAATAGATAATATTCCAACTCAAGATGTCCATCATCGTAATATTAGTGTTATTTTTACATGTCAAAATTTAACATATGGTAATGGTAAATTGCGAAATTTACGTGTCAATAGTCAATATTATGTTATGTTTAAAATTTTAAGCGATTATAATAATATGTATACGATATGTGATAATAAAAAAATTAATAGAAATAGATTTAATAAAGTATTAAGTGAAATTAATGAGAAACCCTATGGTTATTTGGTATTTGATAATTGTAGAAAAGGGTATGAAAATTGTAGAATTAGAACCAATGTATTTCCACATGAATCAACGATAATCTATGATTTGTAAATAAATGTAAAAAGAAAAAGAAAATGTTTGTTAAAAAAATAAAAGAGTTGTTGAAAATGGTTTTTTTTTTAAAAGTATATATGGTATGGGGTGTGTATATTGTGTATGAATTTTTTTTTAAAAAATCATGGCAAGAAGAAGATATAGAAGCAGGAGGGGAATTATCCTTAGAAAAAAGAAACAAAAAAGGGGTAGTGTTCTAGATATGTTTGGACCTTTAGGATCGTTAGTTGGAAATCAATTGGGAATTGGTATTCGAAAAAGAAAAAGAAAACAAAAAGGAGGGTTTGCACGTTTTGTACCGGGTGACCCAAAAAAAAGTACTCCGGTTTGATTCATAATAACTTCTAAACCACTGAAGCTATTAAATTGAAATAACTTTCATTAGATAGATGGAAGACTAACTTAAATTTTGATATATGACAGTTGTATTTTACTTAAAAATTCACGGAGATATTAATGTTCAAAATATGTAGCATATTTCTGGATGTGTCTAAAATATGCAAAAAACGCCGTATCAAATATTAATCAAGCTTTGCTCAACTGAAACACGCACTATTAGCAGTAAATAAATGCCACTTGACAAATTGTTTATTATGAAACGAAGTATTATTATTTGCAAAATACAAGCAAGATTTATTCGTTCGGAATCGCGTGTCCTCTAGCACGAATGCACTGCCTAGCCCGTGACACCATTGCGTCGAAGGAGTCATGGATCATTCGTTGTTCTAGATTACGGCATGCTGCGAAGCTCTTCTAAATTCTGCAGTTGCTGATCATGTGGTACATTGCAAATTTGTTCATGTTCAGAATAAACTCAGAATTATGAAACACAATCAAACCATAACTCCATAAGACATAACATGCAACTCCCCAGAGACATCCAACATTAAGTATTTGATACGGCGTTTTTTGCATATTTTAGACACATCCAGAAATATGCTACCTATTTTGAACATTAATATCTCCGTGAATTTGTAAGTAAAATACAACTGTAATATATCAAAATCTAAGCTAGTCTTCCATCTATCTAATGAAAGTTATTTCAGTTTAATAGCTTCAGTGGTTTAGAAGTTATTATGAATCAAACCGGAGTACTTTTTTTTGGGTCACCCGGTATTTCCAAGGGGTTTTTTAGTAAAAAACAATAAATAAATCACTGTAAATAATTAATTTTTTTGTTTAATTAAAAATTGGCATTATTAAAACTACAACATGACTGAGTGTTATTACTCTTACAATTTTTTTTACATTTTTTATTATATATTCCTACGAGTACACGACCTAAAATTGTTTCTATTTTTTTTTTTAATTTAATATAGTTTTTTAGTTTAATACGTTCATTTTAAATATTTTTTGTTTATTATTATTTTCGATTTCATTACGACATTGATTGTATAAATATAATAAACTCCAATTTCCACACACGCCTGTATATTTGGATTGTAATTGTTTTCTTTGAATATATTGAAATGTTAGTCCTTTTTTTACACTATAATCATACCAATATTCACGTTTATAAAACGATACATCTTTTGCAAAACTATCAAAAAAATTCATGTGTTTTTCTTTATCCACCCATATAGCAATCCAATGTTGACCGTTTTGATCTGCTTCATCCGTATTCCAAATCCAACACGAGGGATAATAAATTTTTTTAGGAAAAATATTTGCAGGAAATGTACCCAAATAATATTTATTTAAAAACTTATTTATTTTTGAAATTTTATTAATCTCGTTCGTAAATAAAAATTGGGTTAAAAAACAATGTAAATTCATTGATTTTTGCGTCGCCATTTTCTTTGTGTTGAATAGGGCGTTGAAGAGGGGGTAGGAATGTGGGTGGTGAGTGATGTAGATGGTTCTTCGTTACTCGAAAGACCCGAAGGGGTTTTTCCCAAATTTATATAACGTTGTCGTAATTTTATATTTCGTATATAATAGGCAGGCATATGTAATTTTTTCAATTCTTTTAAAGCAGCCGTCTGCTTTTGTTGTGTAAGATTGAACATGTTTTGTTTGCTGACATTATGCGTTAAATCGTATAATAAATCATGATGGTTTATTGCAACACCGTTTATTTTTATTATATCTGTACCCCCAGTTTTAATTTTTTTCCTTTCAAGAAATTCTTTTATTTGTTGACCACTTGTCACAGTCGGTGTTTTCCTTACCTCGGGTGATTCATCATTGGTCACCTCATTTTCAAGTTCATTACTTTTTCTTTTCATATTTTGTTGTCTTTTTAAAAAACTAACCATACTCTCTGCGACACGTTGATCATTATTAACTTTTTTCATTTCTTCTTTCATTATGTTTTTACTTTCAATAAGATCGAAATTATTTTTGTTGTTAATTCCCTGCAATAATTTTTCGTTTTCATGATCAGTTTTGATTAAATCTAAAATTTCATTTAATTTACTCGGATTAATTAATTGCATTTTATTTACTTCGGTCATTTTTTTTTATTTGTTGGTTAAGTAATTTGTATGCTTTTTGATATATGTTGATTATACGAAAATCCTCAGATAATAATATTTTTAATCTTTTTCTTTTATTTTGTTCTTTGAAAACTTATTCAAAATATATTTATTATCACTGGAAAGTTGGATCGAAATTTTTTTATTTAAAATATTTTTAGCAATGTATTGTAATTTATTAATTAATTGAGAATCTAACAACGTATTTTTTTTATCAATATCTGCTTTAAGATATTTTTTTAACGATGGTAAAAAATCCTTTTTTTTTTTTTCAAAAGCTTTTTTCTTTATTTTATTTAATTGAACTAATGTTTCTAAAAATTTTAAATCATCTTCGCAACTTGATGAAGAAGAAGTAACGGAACTTTCACTATCCATTTCATCACTAACATCATCGCTAACAACATCGCTATCATTTTCACTATCAACTTCATCCTCTTCATCATCATCATCTCTTGAATTATCATTTTTTTCGTCTTTTTTTACCTCTTCTTTATTTAATTCATCATTTTTTTCTTCATTCATTTTTTTTATGCGTAAACTGAAAACGGTGGAAATACAAGAATATGTTCACGATTTAGGTGTATTTTGTTAATAATTGTTTTTTTTATTTTTGGTTTATTTATTCTATTCTTTGTTGTAATGGGTTTTGTGTTCTTCATTTTATTTGTACATCCCCTTGTCACAAATGTTGATAATTAAATGTTGTGTAATAATCTTGCAGGGGTATTTAATCCCACTCTAATTTCATTTCGAAATTCACCAACAAATATTAACGCACCTACAACTGTATTTTGAGAAAAATGAAAATCCACATTAACATTTCCCGACGGTCTTATGGGTAATACTGCAAGATGAGAGTCTCTATTATCTGTTAAATCAAATGCTAATATAGAATACCCGTTTATAAAGTCATTATAAGTCATGGGCATTTCTGAATAGTTGCGATTTAATACCGAACGTAATTTTGAGTAAGTTTCAGCTTGATTTTCTATTCTCCCGAAAACAGCGTTATTTACCGAAACTTCAACATTATCATAATTAGGCCAGTTAAATTCAAAAATATTATGAGTATATGATCCGTTCCAATTTGCAAATGGAGAAAATACAATATATAAACGTGTAGGAACGCTACCATTAAACACATCGATTACTTGATGTGAATTTCGTCCTGCACCTACTGATTCAGTAATACAACGATAATTGGTTGTATAATATAATGTTTCTTTATTATGGGTCACCATCCCTATATTAAGAGCATTTGATAATTGTTTTTTGGGTTTAAATACAGGAATTTTTATTTTAAAATCATCTAGGGTAATTATAGTATCAGCAACGGGCATATTCGCATGATTGGCACCCATCATTACAATTGTATTTAATGCCCGCGTTAAACGTAATTCAACTTTATACGCTGTAGGAATATATATTTCAGCACCACCTTCGCTAAATAATGAACAATCAATCTCATCTATCAAATACTGTGATTGATTTTGAAATGTCTGTGTTTTTTGTCTCCCCCCTGTATTTACGACAGCAGTTCCATTCGTGAAACCCGCGATACTGCTCATATGTTCGGCTGTATCTAAATATGCTAAATTAAGCTCTTTAGAATCTTTATATCCCGACGGTGTTTGACGCATTATAAATTGTATCCATGATGCAAAATGTGCAAAATTATCTGATGGCGTAATTAAATTTTCATTTATTTTTAATTCTTTTGTTTTCCACATTGTACGAAGGGGTAATGTAATCATCGAAAACCCCGACGCTGCAGGTGCTATAAGTCCAGCAGCATTTCTAATCGATACTCTAGCCATTATTTTAGCATCGCTTGTTTTCATTAATCCAACGGCGTTCCCATGTCTTGTAAACGTGTATACTGACGATTGATTATCTACAGGCGTTGCGATAATTTCCGTTTCACGACATTCCGTAAACGTATCATTATAGGGTGATGAAGTAAAAAATTGTAAAGGCTCGCTAAATAATGTCATTTTTTCCACATCTTCAATTTTTTTACTCATTTTATTTTTTTTTTAAACGTTAATTTTAAGAATATTTGAAAGTGTTCCCAACACTTGAGGAAGAACCATACCCAGTGCCAATGCTCCACCAAAACCTCCTTTTTGTATTTTTCTTCTACGTTTTCTTATTCCTCCTTTGTTTTTTCTTTTTTTTATATATTTTTTACGCGTCATTTATTTTATTTTTAAAAAACAACAATAACCACAACAACAATAAAAATAATAATAATATACACAACATTATGATTTTTTTATATAACTTTTTTTTATTTATACTTTTTTTTACACAATCTATCTATTTTGTATTACATTTGGATCTATTTTTTTTCTCTTTTTTTTATTATCACTTGTATAATAAGTATCTAAATTTAAATTTGAGGGTAATCCCACACCCTCATTTAATAAAATTTCTTTCTTAGTTGGATTTTCTTTATTTTTTCTTTTCACAACAAAATATGATGAGGAATAATTTTTTCCACGATTTCTACCGTTTAACAATTCAGTATAATCTTCTACGGATAGTTCATTTATTTTTTCAGTCATTATTTTTTTCTTCAAATAAATTTATATATATCTTAATTTCTTCACCTTTTAACGGCACGTTATTCTCATAGTTAATAAAGAACTGTAGTGATTGTTTAGCCTCTTTATCACTCATCAATATAAAATAGGGGAATTTTTTTTTTTTCATCATTTAATGATGTATAAGGATTTTTTTCGTCAATATAAAATAATTCTTTTATAGTATATATAAAACGTTGTGTTGCATTGGCAATAATAGTAGATGAAGAAACTGAAATCGTTCCATTATTTATTTTTTTTGATTGTATTATTGCACTGAAATCCATTTTGTTTGCACACGTAATTCGAAATGAATTTTTGATATTTTTATATTCAATCGAATTTAAATTCCATAAAAATTTTTTCCCACTATTTACTAACACGTAAAGAGGATAAAATATTTTATATTCTTTAATTATCATTTCCCCATTTTTTTCTTCAAGAACAATCAAAAGCATTATGTTGAATGTATTAAACAATCAATACTAAGCGTTCCTGAATCAAAAGGAACTAATTTTCCTGTAGTATCTTTAACTTTAATATGAATTTCTCTTATAATGTCTTTTTTAAATTTTCTCAATGATTTTGGGGTACTATAATAAACTAATTGTCCATCCCCCCCACCACCTTGTCGATTCCATTGAATGGGTACTGTTGTTAACAATTCAGAACAACTATCACCAACTAACCCCAGTTCTATTTCATCACAATATATAAACATTTTATTTAATCCGTCGGATACATCGGGTAAGTAATCAAAATGTTTAGAAAAAAGGGTTCGAGGTGTAGGGTTATCTTTTTTTATTTCAAACAAGAGAGGTACGATTTCAAGACCTTTTTCATTTTTTAAACCTAGCATAAAAGCTATTTTTTTTGAAAATAATATATTAATCTTTTGATTAAAAGAAGCATATTGAATACCCTTTTTTCTACCGTAGTCTTGTTAGATAATCGAAATTCATTTACCTGTAACCCATCGACTGCTTTACTCGCATTTTCATATACCCAATACTCAATTTCAACATTAACATTAATAATTACTTTCCCATTTGACCCGATGGTAAAAAAAATTTCAAATCCTTCTAAGATATTATTTAAAAATATAATTAATGAAGACAAATCATAAATTCCGTCGGGTATAATAAATTTATCCGATGTAAAAACGAACTCACTGTTTGCGTATACCGTATTATTAATTTCTTCAGGTATAAAATTCTTATAGGTTATGATAAATGAAAAAAAACATTCATCACCTACAATATTTTTAGTTGTTTGAGGATAACAAACTTGTAAAACTTCTAAAAAACATTCATTGTTCAAAGCATCAATGGGTTGTGCAATTTTCATTTCAAAATCATTAATCAAATTCTTTTGAAGTCCTCTTGATATTGAATTACTAGCAATGTGTAAATTCATTTTTTTTTAAAAACTTGTAATTCAGCACGATAAAAAATTCCTTTAATTTCTTCACGTTGTTCGTCTTCTAATTGATATGTAACGGGATCGGTGATAAATACTTTTTTAATAAAAAATATCTCATTTATCCATCGTCGAAGACTGCTTTTTTCAAAAATATTATTTTTTACTCTCGCAATACGTACACGCGTACCTTCTTGTATCAGATCTTGAGTGGGAATAGGATAATTTAAATGATCACGTACTATTTTATTTTTTACTTTACGTATTTTTCCTTTTTTTCTTCGCGATAAATTTCAAAAGGTGTTGCACCAGCTAATGCTTTATGTGGGGAATTATTATAACGCTTAACAATAAGGGGTAAATACTGAATATAGTCAAATTCTCCAGTCATTGTTAAAACACGACGAACCATTGTTTTTAAAGTTCCAATTACACGTTCCACATGGGATGCTTTTATTTCTCTATTATACGTATGAAATACTTCAAAATTATATTTTTTACTTAATTTCGTACGTATATCTTGAAATTCTGTTCCTTCATCACTTTGAATTTTAAGAGGGGCTATTCCTTCTTCAATAAGAATACTTTCAAATTTATTTTTAACATTATTAGACGTTTTCTTTTTTATTAATTTTACCCAACAAAATCTTGAAAAAATATCAATACACACCAACCAATAACGATATTGATTATTATATCGGGCTAAATCTTTATTTTCAGCTAAATCAATTTCCCATTGTTCATTATTTTTATTAACAGCATATTTCAAACGTCTATATTTTTTTTACTACTACTATGTAATCTATAATTAGAATAATCCTCATCAGTTAATGTCTCTCCTTTTAATAATCTTGAAGCTTTTTCAATAAAGTCAGCAGAAAATTTAGTTTTTTTCTTTTTACTCATTTCTATAATAAAGAAATAAAATTAATATAATATTCTTCAAGTTCATCAACGAGTTCTTTGTCGCGTAATATCCCCATAAAATCAACTTCTATATTTTTACAGGCTAACTCTTTATTTATAGTATCACCATACAAACATAATGTATCTTGTATATTTTTACAACATCTAAAACGATAATAAAAAATTTCTGAAATTACTGAGGGACTTAAACGGTGACAAACCTCATCATCATCACTTTCTACTTTTATTTTCTTAATCTTTTCGTCGTCATCGTCGACGTCGTCGTCAAAATTGAGTGTGGGTTTCTTTTTCTTCAATACTCGTTTTTTGACTGGGGTAGGTTGGGATTTATGACCTGTTGCATGATTATACTTTCTTAGGGCAATAATATATTCATCCAAGGAATCTTTCTTTTTTATATGAAAACTACCCCAATCATCAGACCATGCGATTTCACTTGGCGTTGCGTTGTTGTTGTTGTTGCTGGTTGCCGGTGTTGGATCATCGTCAAATTCCATTGCGTCGGCTAATTCGTTATCTTGATGTTGATAACAAATTTCCAAACCACCCCACGCATCTGTACGAACAACCAAACGGCATGTTTGCTTTTTCCAATTTTCAAATCTTACCACTTCAAAAAATATCTGCACCAATTTCTCTTGAATGCTAATCTTATTAAGAACATTCAACAATGAGGGAATATGATCATTTTTCACTTCAACAGCGCTATTGTATGTGTACTTGTCACATCTTTTATTTGTCGGATATACTTTTGCGAGAATAGCATTACCGTTGATTTTTTTTTGTGCAATTATTTTTGCAGACAAATCTGTATACGATTGCATTTTATAAAAATGATCATATTGTTGTCGTGCAAAAAGTTCCACCATCTCTGAATCTGTTCCCGAGTGAAGGGTAAATGATGAATCACTGTGGGGACAGTGTGTATTTTATACCCTCCGTACAATTAAAAAAAAATTCCATCAAAAAAATTTTATTACACAAATAACGTGTATAATTGATTACAACATATGATATCGAATAAACTATTGTGTTTGCGTTGCATAACTCCTAAAATTTTACATAACTTTTTATGTTGTTTTTGTGTTTTTATTTTACATTCTATTTTATTTTCTAGAAATGCGATAAGTGCTTTCCCTATTCTTCCATTTCCATCGGAAAAAGGATGAATGGTTTCAAAAATATAATAAATCAAGCCTGATATATTTTTTCTTTGATAGTTTTTTACGTAAAATTCATCTAAATGTTCCATATATTGTTGAATATATAAAGGATCAATCCCCTCATGAAATCCAACAAATCTTTTGTTTTGACTGTAATGTCCAGCATTCGTTAAATGGGTCATAGATATTTCATGAATAGTTTTACAACATTCACTTATTTTCCATTTTTCATTTTTTTCCATATAAAATTTTCGAAGGGCAAAACAAAATCTCCCACATCTCATCCAAAATTATTTTTCATTTTCTTCGTCTTCTTCCATTCGTATAACATCATACGCAAACACTTTAAATTTTATACAATCTTTTAATTCCATTTTTTCTACATACACGTTTGTTCACTAATACTTTTATAAAAATTATTCCAATTCACATTCGATTCAGTCATTTCATACATAGGATTGTATGCAGCTAAATCATAATTCAATGTTGTTTTTATATACTTTTTTATCATATAAAATAATTCTATTACATCTTCCTCAAGCATTATTACATTTGCAAATATGTTCTCTTTACACTTAAATTCACCTATAATTCCCCCATAATCTCGCTTAACAACCACAGAATGATTAACTTGGGTATGATTTTCATTTAAAACATAATTACTTTTGTTTAAAATACTTAATTTCAAAGGATCAAACTCAAAAAAATAACTTTGACTCTTACAATTTTTATACCGACATTTATCAAGGGATACTTTACCCTTTTTTATAAAATGTATAAAATCCCAAAAAACATATCTAATATTTTGTTCAGAAAGACCTTTTTTTGTCTATTGAATAAACTTCCTATAGGGTTATGTTCACGACAATAAAATATAAAACATGAAGTGAACATGATAAGATTTTTAATTGAACTACAATAAGCATAAGAATTGAAAATACTAGGTGCTACCATTAACAAATAAATATTTAAAAAAAGAGCAAAATCACCTTTCTCGCGCTGTATGTGCTTAAATTTGCGTACTAAACTTTCTTTTCCAAAACCCAGGGTATAAGATATGTATTTTCTTTCAAAAGTTAGATTTTGTAGAAAATATGTATAATGGTACTTATCTTTGGATCTTAAACATTGAAATAAATCTGAGTCGTCGATTTCAAGGGGTAATACAACAAATAATTATTTAAAACAATCGGGGAATGAAAAAAAACTACAGCATAACGTGTCTGATTCAACTAGTATAGTACGTTGTTGAAGCCATGATCTCTTCAAGGAATATTTTCTTTGACTTGTTTGTAAATTCGGGATCATATAAGAGAAACGATCTTTTAGAATAAAATAGGATTCCATTCCACGGTTTCCCTTGATTTTTTTCATATTGACTATATAGCGTTCTTCACCTGGGTGAATGTTTTCACATTTCATCCTGGGACATGTGACATATTTTCCACGATAATAATCAAATAATCCACATAACCAAAATAAATATCCAATTTCTCCTTGGTTAAAATATTGAAAATAAAGAACAACTCTTAAAATTGTTTCAATCATATTGCTGTGATTTTGAAATATTTTTTAGTCTTTATATAGCTTTTCAAATTCATTAAGCTAAATAAACACATTAATCTAAATAAAATAATAAACTCTTTTATTTTCGGCGTCATTCTTCAGTTGAATCTCATGCAAGCAATATGTCAAAACCCAAACAGTATGATCTTCACTATCTTAAAGAAAATTGTCGAAATCAAATATTTATTGTACGTAAATGTGAACAAATCCTAAACCTATGCTTTCTTATGAATCGATTATATATAAATTGGGAAGTTATGGAGTATGTAAAAAATAAAAAGCTTAAATATAAACAATATATAACAACACATGTGGCAGGAGATTGGGGTATACATAATTTCATAGATCAAGAAGTGTATATAAATTCTTTTTTTTAAATAAAAAACGCTTTTCTCGATTTATTTTGAACTGTTTTATTTCAAATATTTAATTCATTAAAATTATTACATAATTCCCCACAACAATCTAAATATACATGTTGTTGCAACATAGATTTATCAAAATTTATTTTATGTATTAATGTTACAATATAATTTCCATGACTGCTACCATAAATCACATTAAGTACAGATAATATATTTTCATCTTTAATAAGAACTAAATAAAGCTCTTGACCATCAAAATTTTCACGAAAATGATAATTTACTAATCTAAATCTTGAATCCTTACATTTACCATACAAAAACGTTTTTGAATAACATGGGATATTATTTATCTCAAAACAATCAAGGGTTGAAATTAACGTGGGTAATCTCGGTTCTCTATCAATAAATACTACATGTTTTCCCACTAACTGATCATAAAATGACATAGTCCCGCTAAAACCGGTTATTAAAAATCTATAATATCTTTTTCCACCATATCGTTGCCGAAATATAGATTGTTCATTTTTATCTTCCACATAAATGTTAAAATATTTATAATCATAATCAGCACATCTAAACTGATAGGGATGCTCACTCCATTCCAAAAAATAAAACGTTGAATCTCGTGTTTTTTCTATCTCAAACAATTCAGCATGTAATAAATATTGAATGTCGGGGTAAAGAATTTCATCAAAATCACACTCAGCCATTTTAAATCTTTTTAAAAAAACGTCTTTTCTTCTATTCGTCTATTTTCACAGAAACATTCACTGTATATTTCCACCGTATATTTAACTTGTTTAACACCCGACGTTTAAAACTGTTTAGTCTTGAAAGTTTTAATTCATCTGGATGAATCGGACACGGGTGTTTGTTAATACATCTTCCACAAGGATGTTTGTTATAATATAATCTTTCAAATCGTTCGTCTGCTGTATCTTTACGTTCCATTGTCTAACAAATATATAAACAATTATTTTTTTTACTCTTATTTATACTGTTTCTTTTTTTATGGAGAAAATACAATATATAAACGTGTAGGAACGCTACCATTAAACACATCGATTACTTGATGTGAATTTCGTCCTGCACCTACTGATTCAGTAATACAACGATAATTGGTTGTATAATATAATGTTTCTTTATTATGGGTCACCATCCCTATATTAAGAGCATTTGATAATTGTTTTTTGGGTTTAAATACAGGAATTTTTATTTTAAAATCATCTAGGGTAATTATAGTATCAGCAACGGGCATATTCGCATGATTGGCACCCATCATTACAATTGTATTTAATGCCCGCGTTAAACGTAATTCAACTTTATACGCTGTAGGAATATATATTTCAGCACCACCTTCGCTAAATAATGAACAATCAATCTCATCTATCAAATACTGTGATTGATTTTGAAATGTCTGTGTTTTTTGTCTCCCCCCTGTATTTACGACAGCAGTTCCATTCGTGAAACCCGCGATACTGCTCATATGTTCGGCTGTATCTAAATATTCTAAATTAAGCTCTTTAGAATCTTTATATCCCGACGGTGTTTGACGCATTATAAATTGTATCCATGATGCAAAATGTGCAAAATTATCTGATGGCGTAATTAAATTTTCATTTGTTTTTAATTCTTTTGTTTTCCACATTGTACGAAGGGGTAATGTAATCATCGAAAACCCCGACGCTGCAGGTGCTATAAGTCCAGCAGCATTTCTAATCGATACTCTAGCCATTATTTTAGCATCGCTTGTTTTCATTAATCCAACGGCGTTCCTATGTCTTGTAAACGTGTATACTGACGATTGATTATCTACAGGCGTTGCGATAATTTCCGTTTCACGACATTCCGTAAACGTATCATTATAGGGTGATGAAGTAAAACATTGTAAAGGCTCGCTAAATAATATGTCATTTTTTCCACATCTTCAATTTTTTTACTCATTTTATTTTTTTTTTAAACGTTAATTTTAAGAATATTTGAAAGTGTTCCCAACACTTGAGGAAGAACCATACCCAGTGCCAATGCTCCACCAAAACCTCCTTTTTGTATTTTTCTTCATTTTTTTCTTATTCCTCTTTTGTTTTTCTTTTTTTTATATATTTTTTACGCGTCATTTATTTTATTTTTAAAAAACAACAATAACCACAACAACAATAAAAATAATAATAATATACACAACATTATGATTTTTTTATATAACTTTTTTTTATTTATACTTTTTTTTACACAATCTATCTATTTTGTATTACATTTGGATCTATTTTTTTCTCTTTTTTTTATTATCACTTGTATAATAAGTATCTAAATTTAAATTTGAGGGTAATCCCACACCCTCATTTAATAAAATTTCTTTCTTAGTTGGATTTTCTTTATTTTTTCTTTTCACAACAAAATATGATGAGGAATAATTTTTTCCACGATTTCTACCGTTTAACAATTCAGTATAATCTTCTACGGATAGTTCATTTATTTTTTCAGTCATTTTTTTCTTCAAATAAATTTATATATATCTTAATTTCTTCACCTTTTAACGGCACGTTATTCTCATAGTTAATAAAGAACTGTAGTGATTGTTTAGCCTCTTTATCACTCATCAATAAAAAATAGGGGAATTTTTTTTTTTTCATCATTTAATGATGTTAAGGATTTTTTTTCGTCAATATAAAATAATTCTTTTATAGTATATATAAAACGTTGTGTTGCATTGGCAATAATAGTAGATGAAGAAACTGAAATCGTTCCATTATTTTTTTTTTTTTTGATTGTATTATTGCACTGAAATCCATTTTGTTTGCACACGTAATTCGAAATGAATTTTTGATATTTTTATATTCAATCGAATTTAAATTCCATAAAAAAATTTTCCCACTATTTACTAACACGTAAAGAGGATAAAATATTTTATATTCTTTAATTATCATTTCCCCATTTTTTTCTTCAAGAACAATCAAAAGCATTATGTTGAATGTATTAAACAATCAATACTAAGCGTTCCTGAATCAAAAGGAACTAATTTTCCTGTAGTATCTTTAACTTTAATATGAATTTCTCTTATAATGTCTTTTTTAAATTTTCTCAATGATTTTGGGGGACTATAATAAACTAATTGTCCATCCCCCCCACCACCTTGTCGATTCCATTGAATGGGTACTGTTGTTAACAATTCAGAACAACTATCACCAACTAAACCCAGTTCTATTTCATCACAATATATAAACATTTTATTTAATCCGTCGGATACATCGGGTAAGTAATCAAAATGTTTAGAAAAAGGGTTCGAGGTGTAGGGTTATCTTTTTTTATTTCAAACAAGAGAGGTACGATTTCAAGACCTTTTTCATTTTTTAAACCTAGCATAAAAGCTATTTTTTTTGAAAATAATATATTAATCTTTTGATTAAAAGAAGCATATTGAATACCCTTTTTTCTACCGTAGTCTTGTTAGATAATCGAAATTCATTTACCTGTAACCCATCGACTGCTTTACTCGCATTTTCATATACCCAATACTCAATTTCAACATTAACATTAATAATTACTTTCCCATTTGACCCGATGGTAAAAAAAATTTCAAATCCTTCTAAGATATTATTTAAAAATATAATTAATGAAGACAAATCATAAATTCCGTCGGGTATAATAAATTTATCCGATGTAAAAACGAACTCACTGTTTGCGTATACCGTATTATTAATTTCTTCAGGTATAAAATTCTTATAGGTTATGATAAATGAAAAAAAACATTCATCACCTACAATATTTTTAGTTGTTTGAGGATAACAAACTTGTAAAACTTCTAAAAAACATTCATTGTTCAAAGCATCAATGGGTTGTGCAATTTTCATTTCAAAATCATTAATCAAATTCTTTTGAAGTCCTCTTGATATTGAATTACTAGCAATGTGTAAATTCATTTTTTTTTAAAAACTTGTAATTCAGCACGATAAAAAATTCCTTTAATTTCTTCACGTTGTTCGTCTTCTAATTGATATGTAACGGGATCGGTGATAAATACTTTTTTAATAAAAAATATCTCATTTATCCATCGTCGAAGACTGCTTTTTTCAAAAATATTATTTTTTACTCTCGCAATACGTACACGCGTACCTTCTTGTATCAGATCTTGAGTGGGAATAGGATAATTTAAATGATCACGTACTATTTTATTTTTTACTTTACGTATTTTTCCTTTTTTTCTTCGCGATAAATTTCAAAAGGTGTTGCACCAGCTAATGCTTTATGTGGGGAATTATTATAACGCTTAACAATAAGGGGTAAATACTGAATATAGTCAAATTCTCCAGTCATTGTTAAAACACGACGAACCATTGTTTTTAAAGTTCCAATTACACGTTCCACATGGGATGCTTTTATTTCTCTATTATACGTATGAAATACTTCAAAATTATATATTTTACTTAATTTCGTACGTATATCTTGAAATTCTGTTCCTTCATCACTTTGAATTTTAAGAGGGGCTATTCCTTCTTCAATAAGAATACTTTCAAATTTATTTTTAACATTATTAGACGTTTTCTTTTTTATTAATTTTACCCAACAAAATCTTGAAAAAATATCAATACACACCAACCAATAACGATATTGATTATTATATCGGGCTAAATCTTTATTTTCAGCTAAATCAATTTCCCATTGTTCATTATTTTTATTAACAGCATATTTCAAACGTCTATGATCATTTTTCACTTCAACAGCGCTATTGTATGTGTACTTGTCACATCTTTTATTTGTCGGATATACTTTTGCGAGAATAGCATTACCGTTGATTTTTTTTTGTGCAATTATTTTTGCAGACAAATCTGTATACGATTGCATTTTATAAAAATGATCATATTGTTGTTGTGCAAAAAGTTCCACCATCTCTGAATCTGTTCCCGAGTGAAGGGTAAATGATGAATCACTGTGGGGACAGTGTGTATTTTATACCCTCCGTACAATTAAAAAAAAATTCCATCAAAAAAATTTTATTACACAACGTGTATAATTGATTACAACATATGATATCGAATAAACTATTGTGTTTGCGTTGCATAACTCCTAAAATGTTACATAACTTTTTATGTTGTTTTTGTGTTTTTATTTTACATTCTATTTTATTTTCTAGAAATGCGATAAGTGCTTTCCCTATTCTTCCATTTCCATCGGAAAAAGGATGAATGGTTTCAAAAATATAATAAATCAAGCCTGATATATTTTTTCTTTGATAGTTTTTTACGTAAAATTCATCTAAATGTTCCATATATTGTTGAATATATAAAGGATCAATCCCCTCATGAAATCCAACAAATCTTTTGTTTTGACTGTAATGTCCAGCATTCGTTAAATGGGTCATAGATATTTCATGAATAGTTTTACAACATTCACTTATTTTCCATTTTTCATTTTTTTCCATATAAAATTTTCGAAGGGCAAAACAAAATCTCCCACATCTCATCCAAAATTATTTTTCATTTTCTTCGTCTTCTTCCATTCGTATAACATCATACGCAAACACTTTAAATTTTATACAATCTTTTAATTCCATTTTTTCTACATACACGTTTGTTCACTAATACTTTTATAAAAATTATTCCAATTCACATTCGATTCAGTCATTTCATACATAGGATTGTATGCAGCTAAATCATAATTCAATGTTGTTTTTATATACTTTTTTATCATATAAAATAATTCTATTACATCTTCCTCAAGCATTATTACATTTGCAAATATGTTCTCTTTACACTTAAATTCACCTATAATTCCCCCATAATCTCGCTTAACAACCACAGAATGATTAACTTGGGTATGATTTTCATTTAAAACATAATTACTTTTGTTTAAAATACTTAATTTCAAAGGATCAAACTCAAAAAAATAACTTTGACTCTTACAATTTTTATACCGACATTTATCAAGGGATACTTTACCCTTTTTTATAAAATGTATAAAATCCCAAAAAACATATCTAATATTTTGTTCAGAAAGACCTTTTTTTGTCTATTGAATAAACTTCCTATAGGGTTATGTTCACGACAATAAAATATAAAACATGAAGTGAACATGATAAGATTTTTAATTGAACTACAATAAGCATAAGAATTGAAAATACTAGGTGCTACCATTAACAAATAAATATTTAAAAAAAGAGCAAAATCACCTTTCTCGCGCTGTATGTGCTTAAATTTGCGTACTAAACTTTCTTTTCCAAAACCCAGGGTATAAGATATGTATTTTCTTTCAAAAGTTAGATTTTGTAGAAAATATGTATAATGGTACTTATCTTTGGATCTTAAACATTGAAATAAATCTGAGTCGTCGATTTCAAGGGGTAATACAACAAATAATTATTTAAAACAATTGGGGAATGAAAAAAAACTACAGCATAACGTGTCTGATTCAACTAGTATAGTACGTTGTTGAAGCCATGATCTCTTCAAGGAATATTTTCTTTGACTTGTTTGTAAATTCGGGATCATATAAGAGAAACGATCTTTTAGAATAAAATAGGATTCCATTCCACGGTTTCCCTTGATTTTTTAAATATTGACTATATAGCGTTCTTCACCTGGGTGAATGTTTTCACATTTCATCCTGGGACATGTGACATATTTTCCACGATAATAATCAAATAATCCACATAACCAAAATAAATATCCAATTTCTCCTTGGTTAAAATATTGAAAATAAAGAACAACTCTTAAAATTGTTTCAATCATATTGCTGTGATTTTGAAATATTTTTTAGTCTTTATATAGCTTTTCAAATTCATTAAGCTAAATAAACACATTAATCTAAATAAAATAAAAAACCCTTTTATTTTCGGCGTCATTCTTCAGTTGAATCTCATGCAAGCAATATGTCAAAACCCAAACAGTATGATCTTCACTATCTTAAAGAAAATTGTCGAAATCAAATATTTATTGTACGTAAATGTGAACAAATCCTAAACCTATGCTTTCTTATGAATCGATTATATATAAATTGGGAAGTTATGGAGTATGTAAAAAATAAAAAGCTTAAATATAAACAATATATAACAACACATGTGGCAGGAGATTGGGGTATACATAATTTCATAGATCAAGAAGTGTATATAAATTCTTTTTTTTAAATAAAAAACGCTTTTCTCGATTTATTTTGAACTGTTTTATTTCAAATATTTAATTCATTAAAATTATTACATAATTCCCCACAACAATCTAAATATACATGTTGTTGCAACATAGATTTATCAAAATTTATTTTATGTATTAATGTTACAATATAATTTCCATGACTGCTACCATAAATCACATTAAGTACAGATAATATATTTTCATCTTTAATAAGAACTAAATAAAGCTCTTGACCATCAAAATTTTCACGAAAATGATAATTTACTAATCTAAATCTTGAATCCTTACATTTACCATACAAAAACGTTTTTGAATAACATGGGATATTATTTATCTCAAAACAATCAAGGGTTGAAATTAACGTGGGTAATCTCGGTTCTCTATCAATAAATACTACATGTTTTCCCACTAACTGATCATAAAATGACATAGTCCCGCTAAAACCGGTTATTAAAAATCTATAATATCTTTTTCCACCATATCGTTGCCGAAATATAGATTGTTCATTTTTATCTTCCACATAAATGTTAAAATATTTATAATCATAATCAGCACATCTAAACTGATAGGGATGCTCACTCCATTCCAAAAAATAAAACGTTGAATCTCGTGTTTTTTCTATCTCAAACAATTCAGCATGTAATAAATATTGAATGTCGGGGTAAAGAATGTCATCAAAATCACACTCAGCCATTTTAAATCTTTTTAAAAAAACGTCTTTTCTTCTATTCGTCTATTTTCACAGAAACATTCACTGTATATTTCCACCGTATATTTAACTTGTTTAACACCCGACGTTTAAAACTGTTTAGTCTTGAAAGTTTTAATTCATCTGGATGAATCGGACACGGGTGTTTGTTAATACATCTTCCACAAGGATGTTTGTTATAATATAATCTTTCAAATCGTTCATCTGCTGTATCTTTACGTTCCATTGTCTAACAAATATATAAACAATTATTTTTTTTACTCTTATTTATACTGTTTCTTTTTTTATGGAATTTTCTTCTTTAAATCTTTTAACACCATATCTTCTTTAACAACCATCTCTTTAATCTACAACAACGTTTTTTTTTGGATCTTTCCACGGTATATAATTCGCACACACTTCCCCACACATATTTCCGTTAAGACATTGTCCACAGGGATATTTTGAATAGAAAAATCTATTATATCGTACATCCACGGTTTCCATGATATTTTTGTAAAAACCATTTTATTACATTTTTATTTATATCCTACTAAATTTTCTTTTTTATTTTCTTTTTATTTTAGAATATCTGTCTTTTTTAATTTTGATTTTTCTTTTTATATTTTTTTTTATAAAAAATTATATATAAACGCGTTACCCACATGTTATAACGTTATTTGTGAATGATGTCGAATTCACATGTACAGTATCGTGATTGTGATGAACATACCGGTAGAAGTTATCAAAGAATAATTGCTGATGACTTTAACCCCTACAAAATTGAAGATGCAAGTAACTATTATCCAAGTCGTTTTCTAACCAAAGAATTACACCACTTTACCTATGTTGTAAAGAAATGTCAACCTACGGTATTATGCGAATGTATTAAAGATATACCCTATGAAGATATACCCTCAACGCCTCAAACATATTACCTAGCTCTGGCAGTTAAAAAGAAACATGAATATGACAATGATGACTGGAATTGTTCATGTCTGGGTGAAAACATAACAACAATTGTTGACTATGATGCTTCTGATCTTTTACAAAAAGAAATTAAACTAATAATAGATTCTAATAATTTCATGAAAGCTGTAGCATATACTCAATAAAAACTTTTTTTTAAAAAAATTCGTGTTTTTTATTTATATATAAGATTACATATTTGATTTAATCATATTGATAACAAGATGAATCAAGAACAAGATCTCGTGACCTGTATCAATTATAGGGGTGTAGCATATTATGACTATACTCCTCGTTATTATTCATGTCATTTTCTTCAAAAACATTTTCCTAACTATACATATTTGGTAGAGGATTGTAAACCTGCTATACTATGTAAAGAATGTAATCCCCCATTTTGTTCTCCACCTCAAGTCTACGAACTAACTCTGAAAATTATTAAACATGGATTACTTGAAGAGAAGGGAATAACCCTAAAAACAATTCTTGAAACTAAAAGTGATCATCTCGTGTATAAAACAATTAAACTAATAAATGGTAACTCAATAATTCCACAATAAATTAATTTGTAAACATATTTATTTTTCTTGTAATAAAAGTTTTACACAAAAATAAAAACTCGATATTCTGTTTCTAACTTTCAAGGTTTTTTATTTTAAAAACATTACAAAGATAAAAATATTTGTTTCCCTCTACCCCTATGGTTAATGAAATTGTAGGGTTTAATATTTAATATAGGTGTTTGAGTTTTTGCTAATTTTACATTATCATTATTAATATTTATATATTTCCCCTTCATTGATGATAAGAGGTTCTGTAAATTTTCCTCCGTAGCTCCAAACGCGTCTACTATCATCAATTTGAAATATCGAGGTCCTTGCCAATCTTTCAGCTATAAATAATATCCATATCTTAACAACGAGGGAATCACAGGTTCATAGTTTACTAATTGTATGGGTTGAGCATGATAATAAAATGTAAGATAAGCATGAGATTCACATTCTCCAAAATCAATCATTGAACGCAACCACATGTTTGAAAAAATAATAGAAAAAATATATTTGATACCCTGTTTATATAGTTTTGCAAAAAATCTATAAAAGTAGGTTGTCAAACTATAAAATTTTCACAAAACGTTCAAAAAAATATTGTCAAGATGGTCTATTGCAGTTTCTGTTGTTGTGAAGTGAATTCCTTCTATCATTTTTTCATGCATTACAGATGTAAATAATGCTTTGTAAACCATCATTATTGTTATCCTTGTAAACAGAATTACTCACGACTTATCTATAGTAGAATAGTTAATATATGTGAATGTGATGATAGAATACAAAGATGGAAAAAAACTTATTTGGATTAATAAAATATTTTTTTAAATACATTGTCTACCATTTCCAAAATTCATAAAACTTATGATTATAATTCGGATGATCTTTTTTCCATCCTCCTTTTTGAATTTTTTTAGAACGTCGTCGTTTTCGTATTCGTTTTTTTATTTTCGCTTTTTTTATACATCTCCTACTCCTACACTTCATTTTTTTATGTTAACTGAAGTACGACAAGCAATGGTTTTAAAAAAAAAAGAAAAACCATCTATTTATACTGTTCTGTTTTTTGATTTTTTTTAATATCTTTTTTCTGAGACACATATAAGATGTTTAAACTAAAAAACTTTATCATTACTGAAACAATGTCCGTATTACGTTATGTTAGTATATGTAGGAAAAGTATAACTTTTTTTGACTGCTCCAAAAATACTTGTCAGTGCTATTTATCATGTGAATCTCTTCTTAAAGAAAATCCTGAATATATATATTTTGTAGAGGATTGCAAACCTGTTACAATAATAGAAACAAAACAATGTTCTGTAATAAAAAAAAATGGTGTGCTACAACATCCGTATGAAATAACCCTGAAAGTTATCAATCATGGAGAATATGGAAAAACAATAAAAATATTATCAGAGGAAGAAATTCCTCATCTTTTACATAAAAATGTTAAGTTTATAAAAACTGATAAAGACATAATAATTCCTTCTCTTGTATAAATTTATTTAATAAAACATGTTATTTTTTATTACATGAATTTCTTTCTTTACTCTGTAAAAAGTTTTATTGTTTCGTGTGTGTAAAATATATATTCATCCAACTTCTCCATCGTGTGTGTGTTTTTACTATAGCTAACTCTTTCATCATACGCTAACGAACAACCCTGGCGTAAAATAAGCAATTCATTGAACAAGGGATGACCAGAATGTCGCTATGGACCTGAGTCAATCTCATTCGAATCGCAAATTCGACTACGGGTGATCGCGCGCCAATGCAATTTAATAAAAAACAGAACATTGGAAGATGTCAGAGTCTTGTACCGAAGTACAACTTACAAGCGAGCAAAACATACACAACTGATAAAATATGAAACAACATCTGCTTATATACTAAACAAATCTCTTAAAATTTATTTGGGTTTTTCCTCCAAATTTATTTAATCACTTTTACAGTAACTTTTACCTCTAATATTTTTATTGGATATTTCATCTAAAATTATTTTGAGGTTTTTTCAAAACTATAACCCTCAAACTTTTTTGGAAGAAACATCCAAATAATTTTTATGAGATATATCCTCTTAAAATATTTTCAGACATCACAAATTTATTTGTGTAAAAAGTTTTATTGTTTCTTGTGTGTAAAATATATATTCATCCAACTTCTCCATCGTGTGTGTGTTTTTACTATAGCTAACTCTTTCATCATACGCTAACGAACAACCCTGGCGTAAAATAAGCAATTCATTGAACAAGGGATGATCAGAATGTCGCTATGGACCTGAGTCAATCTCATTCGAATCGCAAATTCGACTACGCGTGATCGCGCGCCAATGCAATTTAATAAAAAACAGAACATTGGAAGATGTCAGAGTCTTGTACCGAAGTACAACTTACAAGCGAGCAAAACACACACAACTGATAAAATATGAAACAACATCTGCTTATATACTAAACAAATCTCTTAAAATTTATTTGGGGTTTTCCTCCAAATTTATTAAAATCACTTTTACAGTAACTTTTTCCTCTAATATTTGTATTGGATATTTCATCTAAAATTATTTTGAGGTTTTTTCAAAACTATAACCCTCAAACTTTTTTGGAAGAAACATCCAAATAATTTTTATGAGATATATCCTCTTAAAATATTTTCAGACATCACAAATTTATTTGTGTAAAAAGTTTTATTGTTTCGTGTGTGTAAATATATATTCATCCAACTTCTCCATCGTGTGTGTGTTTTTACTATAGCTAACTCTTTCATCATACGCTAACGAACAACCCTGGCGTAAAATAAGCAATTCATTGAACAAGGGATGACCAGAATGTCGCTATGGACCTGAGTCAATCTCATTCGAATCGCAAATTCGACTACGGGTGATCGCGCGCCAATGCAATTTAATAAAAAACAGAACATTGGAAGATGTCAGAGTCTTGTACCGAAGTACAACTTACAAGCGAGCAAAACACACACAACTGATAAAATATGAAACAACATCTGCTTATATACTCAACAAATCTCTTAAAATTTATTTGGGTTTTCCTCCAAATTTATTAAAAACACTTTTACAGTAACTTTTTCCTCTAATATTTTTATTGGATATTTCATCTAAAATTATTTTGAGGTTTTTTCAAAACTATAACCCTCAAACTTTTTTGGAAGAAACATCCAAATAATTTTTATGAGATATATCCTCTTAAAATATTTTGAGATCCTTTTTAAATATATAGTAACTAGAGAATATCAGTCATTCGGCCATAGATGGCGTCGAGGTAAGAGCTCCACGACGGAAATTTCTATGATTAATTCAAAATGCTTATTTTTATTTCAATAAACATGACTACTCTTCCAAATAAAAATAAGGACAGTTCAAAACTGTTTATTTTTATTTTCAAACATCATTACAAGTCTTCAAATAAAAATATGGTGTTTTTGGATGGCACGTAAGTATACATCACATCGGGTGAGGTATGATGGTTATGTATAATAGAATTTTTTGTATTTTTTTTCAAAAACGTGGTGTGTCAATATATATATATCACAGTGTGTTGAATGACCTCTCTGGTCGTTCCACTCAGGGACGACTAAAAAACTGGTCGTACAACAACACGACCAAAGTGATATATATACTCTTGACCGCGACCACTTTTTGACTAATTTTATACAAAAAACCTCTTGTATACGACCAGGTGCATATCCCCCCTGATTTGATGGCTGGTCGTTCTTAACAGGGTGACCACACCTTAAAAAGCTTCAACCCCCCTGGAAATTTTGGACTGGCTGTGCTCTGATTGGTTCATTCAAATCAATACTTGATTCTGATTGGCTTAGAGCTAGTGCCAGTCTCAAACACATTGATATATATATATATATATATATATATATATATTACTACTAAGAGTCTTTCCACAAATGTCGCACTGATGAAACATCGTTACACATTCGCAATTGAACACAGAATGAATCTAATTGCTATATTATCGATAATTTATAAGACATCTAACATGAATGGTTATAAACATCCCCCAACACCCCTAAAGCTCCCTCGTTACCCCTCAAGCGCCCCCTGATTACCCCATTCAACCCTCATTCGCCCCCAACACCCCTCAAACTCCCCTTAATATCCCTCAAACGCCTCCAGCACCAAATGTAAGCGCGAGGGTGGCCGAATGGTTAAGGCATTCGCAATTGAACACAGAATGAATCTAATTGCTATATTATCGATAATTTATAAGACATCTAACATGAATGGTTATAAACATCTCCCAACACCCCTAAAGCTCCCTCATTACCCCTCAAACGCCCCCTAATTACCTCAAACAACCCTCATTCGCCCCCCAACACCCCTCAAACTCCCCTCAATATCCCGGTGGGCAGAATGGTTTAGGCGCTGGGCTTAAAGTCCCAGAGAATGTGGGTTCGAACTCAGGATTCAATGATTCGATCTTAGGATTCAATGATTCAATCACTTTTCTTTTTTTTGTTGTTGACTATATAGAATACATGATAAAACGGAGAAACCTCCCAATCACCCCACCGAAAACACCCCCGAAAATACCCCAAACGCCCCCGCCAAAACAACCCAAACGCCCCTGAAATCACCCCAAATGCCCCCCCCCTAAAACACACAAAACGTCCCGAAAACACCTCAAACGCCCCCGAAAACACCCCAAAGGCCCTAAATACACCCCGAACGCCCCGAGAACACCCCGAAAACACCCCAAACGCCCCTCGAAAACACCCCAAACGCCCCCGAAAACACCCCAAATGGCCCGGCGGGTCTTTTTCGTGGCCTTCTGGCCCGTTTGACAAATACACCTACTACCCCCGCTCACCTCTAACTCTCCCTCTCAAATCACCCATCCACCCCTCAAATCGCCATATAGCTGACAGGTCCTACTGGTACACGAGCTAGGGTTAGGGATCCTGAAGGTTTAATGACGTAATCTGAATAAATAATTACTCAGTATGACGTAGTTGAAACCAGGATTAGAGATCCCAAAGGTACACGAGCTAGGCTTAGAGGGAAGGAGCCTGGGAATGATGACGAATGCATAACTAAAAAGTTGAATATTCAATGAGGCGGCATCCCTTTGGTCCCTGGAGTGTGGGATGACGTGATATGAATAAATAATTAGAGTTAAGGTTCCTCCAGGAAGACGAGAAGTCATGACGTAATCTCAAAATTCAAAAATGATGTAATGAACATTTAATGAGGCGGCATCCCTTTGATCGACATATCGGGGGTTATCACAAAAGGATGCCGCCTCATTAAATGTTCATCAAATCAATACGTTTGAAGTCGTTCATCGTAAGGCTTCTCGAGTGGTTTGATAATCTAAGGAATCGCTACTTTATACACCAGAGGACTGATGAACTTCGTAAAGCCGTAAAGTCCTGTACATTCGTAAAAGCCGTTATGATTCGTTCGACTCCGTGATTTTTAAAATATGCTCGCCTCCATAACCTTCGTAAAGCGGGTTCATATTTGCGTAGATCTATCGAATATCTAACCGGTGTTTCAACGAGGCAATCGTATAAATCTCTGTTGGTTCATATATTCGTAGATCTGTCGATAATCTAAATTGATCGTAAAGACCATGGTATAAAACTGCGTTGATCGTGACACCAGTTATTTTGAAGGTATAACATGCTTCTTCGTTACTCTCTTTAGTTCATCCCATATCATATCCATGGCGCATGCGCTGCTCTCGGGTTTGTCTAACGTCCCACATTCACATTGTCGTAGGGAGGCGAAGTGTATAATTACAAAGGCGTTTCTTATATTATTAAAATTAATAAGGGACTACCTTTTGATAATGACGTAATACCATCGGAAATCAAGTTCGGAAGGTGTCGGAATTAGGGGGACGGAGGAAGAGGACTAGGGTTAGTGAAGACTGATATGCATAATAATTAGGCCAAATAAAATTAATACTAATAATTAGGGTTTGGGGTCCTACAGGTACACGAGTTAGGGTTAGGGATACTGAAGGTTTAATGATGTAATCTGAATAAATAATTAGATTAAGGTTAGAGGTCCCAAAGGTACACGAGACTAGGGTTAGGGATCGTAAAGGTGAAAGAGAAGCTGGAATAAATTAATATGATAAACACAGCAAAGATGAATAAATTAATATACAACTTATAAATAGTGACATCATCGGTGGTGCGAAGAGCACCACCGGCACCACCGGCCGTAGAACCCCACTCTGTATACTACTGATGTATTGAGGGACGTTGTTTGGTTTAGTAAATGGCTTAAACGTTTCGGATCGTAGGTCTAATGTGATGTCTAAGAAGTCGACGGATTTCTTGTTTGCTTCGATGGTAATTCTGAGGTTGTGGTCGCCGAACGTTTTGCATATTTCTTGCTTGATGTTTTCTATTTCGCTTGGTGTCCCGTTAAATGCGGCCAATCCATCGTCCCGATATAGACCGATGTTGTTTCCATATTTTGGCGCAAGCTTCGACAGGATGTAAGAGCCTATCAGTTCACAGCTCTCGGCGCCATCAATGCTACCCATCGTCACATCGAATAGCGAGTTGGATGATTTCTTGCACCACGTCTCGTTTCCGTTAAATAATAAGGATTTTTTGGCTTGGATAATGATTTCTTTCTCTTCGTCTGTTATCTCGTAATAGTTTGAGGCCCACGTTAGGGCTTCAATCAGTAGATCTTCTGATATCGAAGGATATAATTCCACTATGTCGAAGCAGATGAATGAGTGTGCGGATTTGTTGACAATGTTTTTGTACCACTTGATAACAGAGTCAGTATTTTTCCATTGGTTCTTCTTTTCTTCGGAAGTTATTTTGTTAGTAGAGTTGATTGGTGCTTTCTTGTAGGATTTTGTAATTGTGTTGTTGAGTAACTGCTTGTATGAAGGAGCGTCTATGCGGTAAAAGTTTGTAGTTTTGTCGGCGGCGATAAGTAGCTTACTGTCGAGCTTGATCTTCTTCACATCTACTACAGGGATTTTTGAAATTCGTTGTTGGAGTTTTTAAATTCTATATTCTGGACAAGCGCGAGCATTTTATCTTCAAATTCGTTCAGTTCTTTGATCGGTGGTGGCGACTCCGAATGTTTCTTTACTTGGCGTTTCGGTTGGGTTTAGAAAATGGTACGCTTTCCATCGCACACGTCGTAGAAATGATTCCGTCTTTTGAATCAAACATTTTAAGTAGTCCTTAGGCTGCGCAATTGGAATGTTCATCATAACAAGGCTATAAGATCAAATTCATCTCACCATTGGCAAAACTACAGAAGGATAAGAAATCAGACAAATCATGATTTTAAGACACAAAAAGCTCGGTATTTCACTGATTTGATAGATAACTCAAAGGGTAGAGCCTCTGACATGTGGAAGGCTCTAAATAGAGTTTTTCCGGCGAAATCAAACAGGGATGGTTCGGTTTCCTCAGCTCTAATGTCAGACGGAGTCTTAGTCACTAGTCCTACTGAAATTCCGAATGTTTAAATAAATTATTTACGAGTATTGGTCAACAACTTGCCTGAATGCCCATGTTCAAGCCCAAATAAAGTGTCTTAAAACAAACAAAGCAATTGGTCTTGATCGTTTAAGCACCAAATTACTTAAATATTCAGTTAAAGTTATAGCCCCCGTGATTACAAAGTTATTAAACTTATCTATTAAAGAAGCAAAATTACCTTCACTATGGAAATGCGCAAAGGTTGTGGCTCTGTTTAAGTCGGGAGACAGAACAAACGCGAGTAACTATAGACCGGTTTTGCCTGCAATCAGTAAGATCATTGAGCGGGCTGTTCATGACCAACTTTATGGTCATCTTACAAGAAATAACCTTATAAACCCTAAACAGTTTGGCTTTAGACTAAGGTTGCTCTGGCCGCCTTTACAGATCAGGTTTTATCGAATATGGATGATGGCAAAGTAACTGGAGCTATATTCCTCGATTTAGCAAAGGCATTTGACACCATGGATCATGCGCTACTATGTCACAAATTACAATGTCTTGGTGTTTCTGGTCTTTCCTTGGACTGGCTTTGTCTCCTTTGCTAAGTCTCCTTTAGACCTACAGAGTAAATTGGACAAGGATTTATCCAATGTTGTTACTTGGTTCACCAACAATACATTGACTGTTAATACGACTAAATCAAAATTCATGCTTATGGGAAGTTCTCAGAAATTGAAGTCATTTTCTGAATTACAATTATCCATCTATGACGAAGAAATTGAAGCTGTTGAAGACTTTAAGTATTTGGGCGTTACCTTGAACAGAAATCTTACTTGGCATGAACATGCTAATATCGAATCCAAAGTTAACAAAAACTTGGCCTCCTTAAACGTATTAAGTGTAATTTACCTACCCATTCTAGAATTACTTTTTACAATACTTTGATCAAGCCTATCTTTGATTATGCCAATTTGGTATCGGGAGACAAGAGAAATGTAGTTCTGATGGACTCTTTGCAGGTTCTCCAAAGTCGTGCAGCTAAAATAATCTTGGACAGAGACTATTTCACTTCAGCTTCTGATGCCCTTAATGAATTGAGATGGGTACCCCTCAGCACACAACGCTCTTTCAATCGTTGCCTGTTCGTATTCAAGTGCATTAATGGCTTAATTGACTTTGATCTGAATATCCATGCTGGTTCTTCATAACACTAGAAATAAGTCTATTTTTAGAAAACATATTTGTCATACTAATTGGGGTATGTTAAGGACACATTATCATTGTGTTCATGACTATAATAAATTAAATTGTGCCGTCAAATAAATTTTGAACATAAATACTTTTAAGCAAGCTCTTAGAAGTAGTGTCGAGGAAGTAGCATGAACATGTTTATTTGTACTTTTTATATTTTCACTATATGTTTTTTATACTTTGACCTAAATGGACCTAAAGGTCATAGAGCGATATCTAACTATAGAATGTACCGTTTCGGCCTTTTGGGCCTCATCAGTGTAGTGCTGATGAGCAGGATGAAGATAACTGCTATTTACAGACAATATATATATATATATATATATATATATATATATATATATATAGGCCATATATATATATATATATATATATATATATATATATATATATATATATATATATATATATATATATATATATATATATATATATATATATATATATATATATATATATATATAGAACTTTGACTGCTGCAGAATTAAGTGTGCTTTCTAGAGGTCTTAATTTTTGTCCCACGCCCAAGGATATTAATTTTTTTCAACTTAAAAAAGATTTGGTTGAATTCGGTCGATCTTTGAAATGTAAATTTTTCTTTCATGATAAACCCAGCATTGAAAGCAATGATTTTAAGTTTAGGAAGAAGTCTACTTGGGTTCCTCCAGTTTCGGAGCCAGCCATTGATTTGTTTCTTTCAGAGCTGGAAGTTAGACTTCTTTCCATGGCAAACGAGGGTGGACACAACTATAGCAATTTGAATAACTCAGAAAAAATAGCTCTCAAAAATCTTAAGAACTGTAGAGACATAGTTATCAAACAAGCAGACAAAGGTTCTGCTGTCATTGTTTTGGATATTGAAGATTATAAGGCTGAGGCGTATAGACAGCTTAATGATTTGGCCGTTTATGAGAGTGTTGAGTCTGATCCTTGCCAGGTTGTTTCATCCCTTGTTACCGATAAACTTAAGGTTTGGCATAATTCCTGTTTTATTGATAAAAGAAGTTTTGAGTATCTTAATGATTGTGCTACCAATTTGGGAAAATTTTATTTACTTCCTAAAATCCATAAAAGTATTATTAAGCCCCCTGGGAGACCTATCGTATCTAATTGCGTATGCCTACGGAAAAAATTTCTGAGTTCTTAGATTATCATTTGCAACCACTTGTTAAGAAAATCCCTTCTTATATACAAGATACCACCGATTTTCTTAACAAGTTAGAAAACATCAAGGACATTCCTGATGGAGCGTTGCTTGTTACCATTGATGTTGTGGGTTTGTATTCACATATTCCGCACGCAGAAGGCTTAAAGGCACTCGAAAAAGCTCTAGACGAGAGAAGTGATTGTAACATACCCACGTCAGAGCTAGTTGATTCGGCTAGGATAGTTTTAGAAAATAATTTTTTTGAGTTTGATGGGAAAATATTTCATCAAAAACTAGGCACAGCCATGGGCACAAAATTTGCACCGGCTTATGCCAATATTTTTATGGCGGATTTCGAAAAAAAGTTTATTCAGTCTCTTCTTCATGAACCTTGGTTCTGGAAGCGATTTTTAGATGATATTTTTATAATTTGGACACACGGTACAGCTCTTTTAGAAGATTTTTTTACTTGTTTGAATTCTTTTCACGATACTATTAAATTTACTTGGAGTGTCTCTGATTCTTCATTGGCATTTTTGGATGTCATGGTCTCTTTATCATCAGGCTCTATTTCTA
The DNA here is from genome assembly GCA_035772405.1 of Chrysogorgia sp. JL179-B06. Taxonomy (NCBI): domain Eukaryota; kingdom Metazoa; phylum Cnidaria; class Anthozoa; order Scleralcyonacea; family Chrysogorgiidae; genus Chrysogorgia; species Chrysogorgia sp. JL179-B06. The sequence goes on from JAYKKM010000378.1 coordinate 2,312,158, forward strand.
CTGATATGTATTGTAAACCTACGGATACTCACCAGTATTTAGATAGGAGATCTTGCCATCCAAATTATGTCAAGCGAGCCATTCCTTATAGCCAGGCTCTACGTATTAGGCGTATTTGTAGCAACTCGGATGTTTTTAAAACTAGATCGAGAGAGATGAAATCGTGGTTTAAAAAGAAGGGCTATAAAAATGAGTATTTGAACTTGCAAATTTCCAGGGCTGGGCGCATTTCTCGCTCGGATGCACTCAAACGTAAGGAGGTTATTTCTGATCGTTGCCGGAATAAACCCTTAATTTTGGATTTTCATCCCTCTCTCTCTAGGGTTTCGCGTATTGTTAATGATCTATACCCCATATTGTCTAATAGTGCTCGCACTAAAGAAGTATTTTCTTCCGCGCCGTTTGTCTCGTTTCGCAGACCCAAGAATCTTAAGGACCATTTGGTCAGAGCTAAGATTCGTGGGCCTGTTGAACCTTTGGGTCCGAGGGGAATGCAACCATGTGGCAAACCGAGATGTCAAATATGTTGTTTTGTCTCTGGTCTGCATACCTTTCAGAACTTTGATTCTAAACACACCTATATTATTAATTACAAATTTGATTGTGATTCATCGGCAGTTATTTATGTTTTAACTTGTAAAACCTGTAATAAAATGTATGTTGGCAGTACCATCAACTCTTTTCGTACGCGATTCAACAATCATAAAAGTAGCTTGAATCGCTACGGAAAGGGTAAACGTGGTATACCAGGAGAGCATCTTTATGCGCATTTCTTTAGCGAAGGCCATAATGGGCTTGCCGATTTATCTGTAAATATTATCGATAGGACAAATATTTTAAATCCCACAGAACGAGAAGCATTCTGGACATTCAAATTAGATACTTTTATTCCCAAAGGATTGAACTTACGCGACTTCTTCTAAATTATCATATATGTAAATATTCTTGGATAGGCTATATAAGAACTCTGGCTTGTACATTTTATTTGATTCTGAAGAAGGGGCTTGCCCCGAAACGTAAATAAAGATTTTTAACTGTTCCTTATTTGATGTTATATATATATATATATATATATATATATATATATATATATATATATATATATATATATATATATATATATATATATATATATATATATTATAATATATATATATATATATATATATATATATATATATATTATATATATATATATATACTATATATATATATATATATATATATATATATATATATATATATATATATATATATATATATATATATATATATATATATATATATATATATATATATATATATATATATATATATATATATATATATATATATATATATATATATATATATATATATATATATATTATATATATATATATATATATATATATATATATATATATATATATATATATATATATTACAATATCTACAGACACGTGTTTCGCTGTTCCACAGCTCATCAGTGTAGCTTGGTACAATCTAGATATGGGCACGAGAACTAATTATACACAAGCGATAGCCGGTGACAACCGCTTGTGGTACAAACAGCGGTCATGCGCACATCCAGATAGTGTGAAGCGGTATAGGGCCAGAGTGCTCAAACTACTACAAGGGTAGTGGGCGTTACATTATCGCTAAAGGACACCTACACCAACTTCACAGAGTGCTCAACAACACCGAAGTGAAGGAGCGTAATAGTACAATATCTACAGACACGTGTTTTGCTGTTCCACAGCTCATCAGTGTAGCTTGGTACAATCTAGATATGGGCACGAGAACTAATTATACACAAGCGATTGCCGGTGACAACCGCTTGTGGTACAAACAGCGGTCATGCGCACATCCAGATAAGGGTCCGAGTGCTCAAACTACCACAAGGGTAGTGGGTCTCAAGGGATCGACTGCAAACCATCTATAGCTCAAACCATCTATAACAAAGGGTCCAATAGTTTTGTAAGTCATGAATCCACTCGATCGTATGCACGAGGAGGAGAAAATTCGTACCAAAACTCGCCAGTGTAAATGGGCTTTTAGTGTGCGTCACGCAGATACAAACTGTATGTTACGCACAAACTGTGCGTTACGCACATACACACGCCAAGTGCGCGTTACGCACATACAAAAGCTAAGTGTGTGTTACGCACATACAAAAGTTAAGTGTGCGTCATGCACATACAGAAGCTAACTGTGCGTCACGCACATACAAACACCAAGTGTGCGTCACGCACATACAAACACCAAGTGTGCGTCACGCACATACAAAGACCAAGTGTGCGTCACACACATATACTTTTTCTCACTTACCTCCTTTAATTTGTTCTCACTTAGTCCTACCCCCTCCTTTTCTCTCACTTAGTCCTACCCCTCCTTTTTTCTCACTTGGGTCTTAACCCCCAATTATCTCATCCATTATTCATTAGTTCTTCTACCAATTTTAACAATTTATACTTTGACCTCGGTCGAGTTTGAACCCTAAGCTCCGAGCTCTGGAGACACTAGCCTTAACCATTCCGCAATCCGAACTCAGCTTGAAATCTAAAAATCGAAACTCCTATTTAACCCAATTTAATTAACATAAAAGTAAATAAAAAACAGAACAACTTCGCATAACTTTAATAAAGACAAAACACCTTAATACATAGAAATTACACTTTTTTACATTTCGTTTGTAGCATTTAAATTATTTAGCACGATTCAACACTTCATGACTCATTAATTCTGCCATGACAATTACAAAAAAATAGTAGAAATAAATACAAACATGATAATAATTGGCAGGGGCACCGCTACAGCATAGCCAATTACAGCGGACCCGAAGACCCTTTATCACCATCTCGGCCTGTAAAAGAATGGAAATAATAAATAAAGAGTACGTCAATTTCCTTAGCTAAAACAGCTTGTATCTTAAAGATAGTAGATAGATATGAACATTTATGTGTATTCATTTGATAAGCCATATAAACTATTCGCATCCGATCTTTATCTGATATACAAACGCTCGCCTTGGGTTCGAAATTACCGATCTATTAAATTTGCACAATAGAAATACATGTATGGTGCGCGCGCACAAATTCGCCTAGTCATAGGCAATCAAGATATGGTCTTGAAACTCGGCAAACTTCAAAGCGCTTAACATTGTTAAACAAATGAGCTGCGATTTATGTTGAACGGGGTACCTCACCGTGCACAAACCCTTTGTTTTAGGTTTATTAATATTTAAGGTGCCTATCCGGGGTTTGGGGATTTTACATCATGTGATCTTTGGAATCTCTTGAGAAGAATTGTAAAATATCTTGGCGTGCGGAAATTTCATCTTCATCACTTGTTCCCCTGTTAAAGTTGATGTACTATTCACAGGAAATGACGTCAAAGCAGGGACACGCAATTTCGTCTAAACAGGCAAATTTTGTCTAAACAGGTTTGTTTAAAGTTCAGAGTCAAACTTTCTTTGTAGTTCACTGTTGAATTAGTGTGCAATGACTTCGCGTGTCCCTGCTTTAACGTCATTTCCCTGCGAATAGTACATCAATTTTAACAGGGAAAAAAGGAATGAAGATGGAATTTTCGAACGACAAGATATATTACATTTCTTCTTGATAGAACCCAAAGATTATGAATATGAACCACCGACGTCACGAGGTTTGCAAATTTTCAGAATATCAAGTAATTAGAAATATATGAAGGAAATCAAGGGGCAACCTCGTACCCAGGGCATTTTGCCTCCACGGTGGAAGGTCGGCGAAAATGGCCATGGGATCGGCTGGTCACACGACACCCAGAATTTCTGGGTGTTTAGATATGATAATTTTTGTGGTCTTTCTTCCATTTCCTTTGTCTAATTTGTTGACCTGAATAATTGAGAAATATTCAATGCTCTTCAGAGTTGTTCATGTCAGCATTCGTCGGCATAAAAGCAGCTGACAAGCTTAATAATCCACCATACATCCATGGTTATCTCTTACAAAAGGTATGAAGAAGCATATATCCAATTTAGCGAAAGCTATCACTTCTAATTTGCTGTAAAATTTGAAGACAGCATTCAGATTTAGATGACAAAATTATACTCGGCTGAATTAATTGAGTTTTATGACAAGCCAATCGCATTATAGAATGGACCAGCCGATCCTAGCGCCATTTTCGCCGACCTTCTGCCGTGGAGGAAAAATGCCCTGGGAACTAGGTTAATCAAGGGGAAGTATATTTTGCGAGTGTGGAAATTTTCTAAGATCCAACCGAGAACAGTTGCGAAAAATGCAACTCCAAGGCCTTCGGTGAGAATTGAACTCACGCCTCCGCGAATCTAGTGCGGCGCTGTGACAACTGAGCCACGTAGGCCGTTGTTGGGAGCTAGTCATGAGTTCTAGTATACATGGTTGTAATGCCGGTGAACAATTTATAGAGTATATTATGAATAATGTTGGTATTTACACTCGATAACTTGCGAATGAAATCAACGGGAAGGATATCTTGCAGATGTATATTTTTCGAATTAGAAATATAGTAAATTAATTTGGCATCGCTATTTCTAAAAACGTGTAAAAATCTCGTGACGTCGGTGGTTACTCACTCGGATATCTCATAAGTCTAAATATCTCAAGGACGACGTGAGAAATGAAAGAGCGCTAACTTACAATTCTGCGTTATTTAGAAGTTCATTTAAATACCTAAAACGTAATTTTCGTTTCACAAACACTTTAACGAGAGCCGAAAGAACTCTCGTGCAAAAAAAATTGTCTACCAAGTCACGTCACGTCCGGGCTTGAAATACACATTCATTCGACTTCACTGTTAATATACTTCCTTCTTCGTCAAAGGTATATACCTATATTTCCATCTGTTAGGCTTTACTGGCGTTGTAGTCTTGGATCTCTTTAAAAGTAAGATCTATGAAAACAACAATATATATTATGGTTTTGAAATACGTCGCACACAATTATCTCGAAAGAAGATGGATCGAGCAACTATTCTTTGGTAAACGATGCCAGAAGTCCGCCGTTAATAAGGGACCAACTAAGGATCCTACCATCCACAAACTATGCTCTTATCATGCACAAAATAAAATAATTTTACTATAAAGAGGACCAGAAGACATTTTTCAAATTACTGGGCAAAACGATTCATAATCTGCCGATCTACATATTTACTGCGACTTTGGTCCTTAGTCATGGCGCCTGTCAAATTTCCCAGGTTTCATTCGGCGGACAAAAGGTTGCTCGATCCAATCTTAATTCGAGATCAATAGTCGCACATCATGAATGTTCGCATGGGTGAAAGTTCGCAATCTGATAAAATTCAAGGAACCTCCTGCTCTGTTGTAAAATCACACTTGCATTCGCTTTTATAAATAATATTTTGAAAAGGTGTGTTTGAATAGACACGTTCAACGTGCATACATCTGTTGCTTGATGCAACTAGTATATATATATATATATATATATATATATTATATATATATATATATATATATATATATATATATATATATATATATATATATATATATATATATATATATATATATATATATATATATATATATATATATATATATATATATATATATATATATATATATATATATATATATATATATATGTAGTTATACATATATATATATATACATATCTGTAGTTATACATAGATATATATACATATATATATATACATATATATATATACATATATATATATATATATATATATATATATATATATATATATATATATATATATATATATATATATATATATATATATATATATATATATATATATATATATATATATATATATATATATATATATATATATAATATATATATATATATATATATATATATATATATATATATATATATATATATATATATATATATATATATATATATATATATATATATATATGTATATATATATGTATAACTACAGACGGTACCGTTTCGGCCTTTTGGGCCTCATCGAGCAGGATGAAGGTAACTGCTATTTACAGTCACCCTTGATGCCACACGAATGTGGGACATCAAAAACCATGCCAGAGTGCTCAAACTGCAAGCAGTGAGCGTGCGCACAATGCATAGGCGACAATGGTTTTCATCCTGTAGAGTGCTCAATATGACCTAAAGGTCATATATTTCATTCTTCCGAGTTTTGATTGCCTCCGAAGCATTCTATTGTTAATTGCTTACTTACTTACTTACTTACTTACTTACTTACTTACTTACTTACTTACTTGCTTGCTTGCTTGCTTACTTGCTTGCTTAGTTACATGCTTGCTTAGTTACTTGCTTGCCTGGTTCCTTGCTTGCTTAGTTACTTGCTTGCTTAGTTGCTTAGTTGCTTGCTTAGTTGCTTAGTTGCTTAATTGCTTGCATACTTATACTTACTTACTTACTTACCAGCCTCCCAACATGTTATCTACTGCATGAACCTGCAGTAGAAACAAAATAGCTGGGTTTCAACAGACGTCATTTCCTCTCTCGCGCTGAATTTTTATCAGCTGTATTACAAATTTTGATGATATATCCCTCGGGATATTTCGTCGAATTCCCCTTGCTTAGTGTATATTAATGATCAGAGTAACATTTTTAATTGAGAACTTATTCAGATGTCGGTTTGAAAAAAAATCGTATGTATAGAGGGTCAAAATCCAGCTTCAGAAAGCCAACTTCAGCCGCAGGTTGTAATAGCGAAGGTATATACTTATTCGCGTGTTTTTACTGTATTAATAAATCATTTTTATTATTCATACCTTTCCAAAATTCAATATTGTCTGAAGCATATGCAGGCTCTTCAAATTTTGCACTACATACGGGCTAAGGTGTAAAACAAACCAAAGACAAACTTGAGATCCATAATTAAAACATAGATACGCTTAGACGTACATGTATCTATAGTAATACTGCTATCAAATAATACTATAAGGTCACAGCTGGGTAGCTAGTATGTATACATATACTGTAATAGTTATTGCAAAGACAAGGCCCCGATTATATGTAATCGCAAAGGTCATTTCAGAGGTATTTTAGCGCGCATTTCTCGCGCGCTCTGCGCTACTTCCCCAAAGACCCCTGAGTGCCGTTCCGTCCTCCCAAAAAGCCCCCGCCCAAAGACGCATGGGTACGGGACTGGCAGGGTTTTATCCAAGCACTTGAGGTTAGGTCCGTTTTTTTGGCGAAATTGATTTTTTTTATATACTGGGGGCAGGGTGTATGTAGGCGCCCCAGTAAGGTGCATCCAGCTAAGGGAGATCTCGCAAATGGGATTTCCCGCAGTCTGAGAGCACTTTTGAGCAAAATCCAAAATTTATCGAATAGAAACAAGGTTATAATATGACATAACCAGGCGGATCGAGGGAGAGAACGGAAATGTTTGAATTCTAGGATCTCGGAAATGGGATTCACTTGATTTTATGTTAGGTACACATTAGATAATGGGTTTGCATTATACATTACATACCAGTGATTATAAGATATATGTGCAGTTGGTTCGTAGTTGTTTATGCATGGTGCGGCTAACCCTAATCCTACAGTAACCATTACAACATTACACATGCGTAAATCTAAACCAAAACCATTGTGTGGACCTCAGATAAAGTAGCGACAAAGGCCACGAACCTTTGCGCTGACCAACAGGATTGTAGCTTCTGGAGACAAGTTGCTAATCTTCCACTTTTATGCAAATTGTAGAGATTTCAATGAGGAAAAACACCTTACTTTATATAGGTAATTTGGTACTGTTCATACTTCAGCGTGAAATGTAAAACTGTATTAATAACAGCAGATGAATAAATTGAAAGTCGCAGAAATCTCGTTTAATTGTATCGTGAATACACAAATAATGTATTCGTAATTCAAGATTGAGTATTAAAACTCAATGCCAGATTGAGTTTCTAAGTCCGGTAACCGGACCTGGAAAAGTGCTTGGATAAAACCCTAATTAAAGCAAAACATAAATAGCCAAAATAACCCCCAGATCCCTTCACGCGATTACGCTTCGCTTCGTTGACTTGCGACGGTTGTCGTTATTTCAAATTCAGGTAAATAAGGCAATAACACGACTTTGGAGGAACATTGTTTATTTGTGGCCCACGTAGTACAATTTGCGCCAGAGAGGAGCGAAAATGCAAGTGTTACCACAAGGGACACAAATAAACAATATGACCCGACAAGTCGTGTTATTATCATTATCACCAATATACAAGCAGCATTGATAAGCAGGGCTATTTGCGGTCCGACTAGTTCGTCATCGGCCCACCACCTTGAGTGTTTCAAGAGGGCTGTTTGACGTTTGGTACTAACTCTAATACCAACCCTAATACAACCCTAATAATAAGCCTAATACTAAGCCTAATACTAATACTAACCCAATTCCCTAAATTGCGAGAATCTCATTCAGCCACGGTGTATATTCTAACTGAGTTCGCAGTAAACCTGCACCTACCTCGTCGTCGATATCAACATATAGTTCAAGATATGGATGTGCCAACGCCTCCTCTGCCGTTATTCTTTCGTCAGAATCCAGTGTTAGCATCCTCTCAAGTAAGTCAATCGCTGTTATGAATATGAGAATACAACAAAATAGACCAATTAAAATAAGCGATATAAAAGTGTTGTGTTTCGTAGGCAGTGTAGAAATACAAATATAATACTCTAAAAGGTTGGTGTACAACCATAATAGTGGGTAGGAGGTCTAACGCTTCGAGCGAAGGCAGGGACCGCGGAGGAACTGGGGAGAGTTGTGCGCAAACGAGAAACTAGGGCGAAGCCCGAATAAACCATCGGTAAATAAGAACACGAAACTTGCGTCCACGATTACTACGCTAAGCTCAAATCCTCTGAAAATGTTTCTGAGTCCAGGACAGGAATCAAAGCTGTAACCTTCTGATTGCCAGTGAGAAAGTTAAGAAACCATTGAGCTACCAAGACTCAGATGGAGAGCGAAGGTTATAATGATGTATTGGTTCGATTGATATATGTATACTGTCTATGCGGCAGTCACTATATAGCAATAATGCGTAGCTATACTAGAGATTTTACCAACTTTTTCACTCAAATCATCAGCCAGTCTGTCATACGGAAAGCACAAAAGAAATTCCTGAAATTCCTGAGTGACGTCACACTAACTAACACAAACACACCTTTATCAACGCAAAGCTCAAATCATAAAATATTTTACCATTCGACTATTCACTTTAAAAAAAAATTTTCCAACGCAACCAGGTGATAAATCAGACATAGTTTGACGTTTGGCTTACAAAGTTTTTTGAATGTAAGTTTAAAAGTTACGACGCAACGTTTCGACACTCCAATCTAGTGTCTTCATCATGGGTGATCGTTGTACAGTTAGGATCCCTATTTATAGAACCGATTATGACGTTATCTACTGTATTAACAAGATGGTAATAATTTTGGAGTTTTCCCATGCATTCTCATGGTTGGTTACGCACACGTGCTCCGACAAAGCAGAATTTTTCTTTTTTGAAAAGACGCTTAGTTTGATGATGCTTAGTTTGACCGATGTACTCCTGATCACAGACATTAATGCAGTAAATAGTGTCTTTCATCTGTTCCTTCGCAATACGATCCTTAGGTTTTGCAAATATATGACCCAGCGTCAAGAAAGTTTGTTGAGCAACTTTTAGTATCGTTCAGTATTAGTGTAATATATCATTAGGGGTTATAGGCACTACAGCGAAGGCCAACTTTATAACATTCATTGATAAGCTACAAACCAGCATCGTTTGCTCCGGTGAACATCTCCTTAAATGGTCTCTTTGTGTAATTTGGCATTTGGGCGACGTAAGTCCTGGCCTGGAAAAAAGACAATTCAACACTTCATTACATCCATTCTTTTTTCATATATTTGTCTATTCTAAGGCAAAGCACAGAAACTAAAGCTTGAGAGAAAGGTAGCTTGCTCACCGTCGGGCTGGTAATCGTTTTCAAAAACTCTTCACTGGGCTTCCCAACAAGCTTCAAAATTGTTGTCAACTGATCAATATCTACGTCCGAGTTGAGGATTAATATTTTTACAAAAATGAAAGTTGATGATTTGGTGTGCTCCATTGAGCTACGGATGTACTTGGGAAGTTGGGAGAGCAAGACAAATCGTACCCATTCACCCATCCATCCATGACATTCCTCCATCCATCCATCCCTTCAGCTGTCCATTCATCATCACTTCGTCCGTCCATTCATTATCCCTTCGTAATTCCATCCATCCATCTATGACATTCCTCCATCCATCCATCCACCCAACCTCCATCCATCCCTCCGGCTGTCCATTCATCATCCCTTCGTCCGTCCGTCCATCCATCCCCTCGGCCGTCCGTCTGTCCATTCGTCCATAATATCCCTCCCTCCGTCCATGATATCCCTCCCCCATGATATCCCTCTCACATAAACTGCGAAGCCTTTTGCCACCGAGAATCAACACCAGAGTGTTAAGGAAGAATCGTACTTTTAGTTTAAATTTTCGTACCAATAGATTTAAAAATAGTTTTATAATATCTAATGCAATCAAGGTCTAGATTTTTAACGCTTGTTACAATTGTATCATTTTAAAATTGTATTTTAAACTGTAAGATATGACGTAATTCAGCCTATTGGCTGCAAAGTCTTTATCAATAAACCATCTATCTCTATCTCTCTATCTCCCCCCCCCCGTCCATGATATCCCTCCGTCCATCTCATCCATGCATCCGTCATATCCATGCATCCATGATATCCATGCATCCATGATATCCTCCCTCCCTCCGCCCATCCATCTATGATATCCGTCCATCTATCCGTCCGTCCGTCCGTCATTAATTATTTAGCTTTACTCTTCTGTACATAATGTAAATACATTTAACAAAAAAAACAAAACAAAAACAACTTTTAAATATATTTAGTTATCTTTTTTACACGGCTTCTAGGTAGACCAGAACTAAGAATTTTATTTGTAATTTTTATTTCTGATAGAACTACCGTGTTTAAATAAAATTTATCTATCTATCTATCTATCTATCTATCTATCTATCTATCTATCTATCTATCTATCTATCTATCTATCTATCTATCTATCTATCTATCTATCTATCTATCTATCTATCTATCTATCTATCTATCTATCTATCTATCTATCTATCTATCTATATCTATCTATCTATCTATCTATCTATCTATCTATCTATCTATCTATCTATCTATCTATCTATCTATCTATCTATCTATCTATCTATCTATCTATCTATCTATCTATCTATCTATCTATCTATCTATCTATCTATCAATGGTATTCCTCCATCTATCCATATCCCTCCATCCATATCCCTCCATGGCATCCCTCCATCCATAATATCCCTCCATGGCATCCATTCATGATACCCCTCAATTCACCCATGATATAATAATAATGTAAACTTTATTTATTCATAATTGATATATACTACAATGATAAACCTCTCTTTTACAGGTAGTTCACCAATGTCTACTTGAATTAACGATATATATGATATATAATATTAGTTTTGCATTAGTGTTGGGTTGTCCCAGGTTTTGTTACGTTTACAGAAAATATAGTATGAGGTTCTTATACAAATGTTAATTATTCTTTTCATGAAGTACTTTCGGCAACGTTCGTCAAATTTGAGATCTTTCAGCATTTCAATAAATTCTAATGATGGTTGACTGAAGACTCCGAGTGAGCTGATGGACAGATTCACAAATTTAACTTGTTCATAATTGTTGTTCTGTTCCGTAATTAGTTCCTGATACTTCTGTCTCTTACGAGTGGCATTATTGAGTAGATTGGATTCAAATCCGACTGTGAGTTCGAGAATATATATACATTTGTTTTCGATTGTTACCAAAAGATCGGGGCGTAATCTATCTCCGGTGAGAACAGATGGGCTGATGTAGCCAGGTATGTCAGCGTAGAGGCTATAATTTTGTACGGAGTTGAGTGAGGAGGCAATAAAATTTAAAACAGAGTCATGTCGCCAAGTAAACCGCCCTTCGTTTAGGTATGTTTGGCAACCAGCAATGACGTGAAGTAGGGTCTCAGGTTGCAAGCAGAATGAACAGTCAGATGTAGGTGATATTCCCCATTTCACAAGGTTTTTGCGAGTCGGAAGCGTGTTGTTGATGTATCGGATGGTGAAGTTAAATATGTTCTTAGGGAGTTTGCTTTGGACTGAGGACCATGTGGAGTTGAACGAGAGAGTCGAATATTTAATGATGTTGGAAAAGAATGAACCTTGTGAAATAAGGTGATGTTGAAGCCTTTCTTCGTGTTCTTTTCTGAAAGTGTTTAGTACGTCCTTTGTGTTTTTGTACTTGTCGTATTGCACATTCTTGTGATTACTTGTGACAGTCCATAGGTTTCTAATTTCTTCATTTGGTGATAATTTTAAAGCTTTTCGCGAAACAGTTTGGCATTGAAGAAATTTCGTTGAAGGGAGAATGATATTTAGACCGTACTTACTGCGAGGAAGTAGGACGTTGCTAAGTGTTGCTGAGATGGGAAGTTCAAGCCATTTCCGTATATATTTCGACGCAATACCATCTAGTTTTTCATTCACCCAGGTTTTACCTATGTCAGAAACAGTGAAGTGCCAAGAGATTTTTGCAAGTGCGTAGCGGCTGTACAACATAATTTTATTTTTTGGATGTAATGGCAGTTCGTCAATTTCATTCATGATGTCGGTTAGTGTGTCGTGTAGCTCAGATTTGTGATTTTCTTCGGACATATTAAAGTCAAAGTAGCGGCCTAGGTAACGAAACGATTTCCCATTTTCAACACGTGGTACGAGATGGTTATTTACAAACAGTTTGGGGAGATATTGGACCGATTTTGTTGAATCCTTTTTAATGCCAAATGTTGAACATTTATCCACACGTATAATCATGTTGGCCCACTGACACCAGATCGTAAAGCGATTGAGAAGCATTTGATTTTCTTTTTCTTGACCACTGATAACGGCAGCGTCGTCTGCAAATTGTAACCAGTGGATTGGGTTGAATAAGGTAGTACTATCGTTTGGTTTCCGGAAGCCAAGTTGACCGTATTTTTCAGACTTGATGTGTTGAATAAAAGTATTGAACGACATATTGAACAAGAGAGGACTGAGAGAATCGCCTTGGAGCACACCTCGGTCAACAGTGATGAATGGGGTGTTGAATTCATCTGTGATGATGGAAGTTTTGAAATCGGTATAGAGGCTACTAATGAGATTCTTTATGTGATCAGGGATATGGTGAAAATCAAGGACTTCGTGAATAAGGTTATGATGGACTTCACCAAATGCGTTTTTTAGGTCTAGTAATGTTATGACGAGAGATCGTTGTTTTGTGCGCGCTTTGTTGATTATATGCGCCATCTGAGCTGTATGTTCTAGTGTTGCGGAAAGTTTTGGGGTGAAGCCTTTTTGGATATTCTGTTCTATATACTTGTTTTCCGCAAGAAATTGAAATGTTTTATTGCGAATGCACGATGTTAAAACTTTAAGTGGAATGGATTCAAGTGTTATTGGTCTAAAGTTTGCTGGTTCATCTGTCTCTCCTTTCTTGTGTATAAGTATTGTACATGCTTTTTTCCAATCAGAAGGGACAGCGCCGTGAGACCAGGCTGAGTGGATTATGTCGGATAGATAGGAACGTAAGTAGGGACAGCGTTTAAAACAGATTATAGATATTTGGTCAAGTGGACATGGTGAGCCAGACGGTTTCATTTTACGGATGACATTGGTAATCTCTTGATAGGTCGGGGGGTCGAGATTAAATGGCTTTTGAGGTGAAGCAAATTTTGGAATCCAGCTTGGGATGCTGAACGCTTTATTTGGGTTGATGGCAGAGAATGTCTTAGTGAAGTATGATGTGCATTGAGCCATATTAAATGATGGAAGTGAGCAAATTTTCTTTTTAAAAACTCTTTTAACGTAACCCCAGAAGTTTTTAGTAATTACACTGTCATGATCAATTTCCGCTGACTTTTGACTGTTGATGTTATCTTGATCGGCATTATTAGGTTTAAGAAGGTTGCGCAGTTTCTTGGCTACGAATTTGATTTCTAGCACTTCTCCGTTTTCTGATTTTAATTTCTTTAAGGCGATTTTCAGGTCCTTGACCGAGGATTTCGCATACTTTTTTCTCAAATTTACATCGTTGTGGTTATCAACGTGTCCAAAATTTTCGCTAAAGTAGTTGTATATAACTGTTGCCATGGTGTTGATGTTGTTATTCAAATCGTGCGGTGTGATTGGGTGGTTTAAAAAGGTCAGTTTGAAAAAGTCGTTAGCGGTTGACCATTGTAATGGCGATTTCGGTAGTTTAATTCCCTTTTTTAGGATAGGGAAGTTTTCTTTGCAATACGAAGTTGGAATTTCAGCATCGTCTTGTTCTACGTTGTCCTCATTTTGTTGATCATTTAACGCTTCTGTCATTTGCTGTTGTAGTTCGTCTTGAAGGTCATCAATAACTCGGCAGCTTCGTTGATGCATTTTGAGGCCGCGAGGTCCTTTACAGACTTTACCACAGCAACATTTAACAGCTGTGTACGATATGACTGGCAGACATTCTTGTGCTGGCATTTCCATTGTTGGAGTATCATCCGTGGTGGTTTCTTGCTCATAGTTCACTTTGCTTTTACAGCGCCATGAGTGTCTGCCCAGCGATACGAAATCTTTACCACAAAATCCACATATTATTAGGGTTGCGAACAGTGCAAGTAGGCTTGCACGAATCATTTTAGATTCAATATTAATAAAATTATCAATATACGACGTTAGTGTGTCAATTCAAGTAAAATTTTTCGTTGAAACTGAGGACATGTACAGAGCGCGTTAACACACGTCTGCTCTATGTCTAATAATAATAATAACAATCAATAATAATAACAATAATAATAATAATAATAACGACTTTATTACAGTATATCCACAAAAAAGTGGCTCTTCACCTGTAAACATTAATTATAACACTATATATACCTATATGACTTAATAATAGTATATATATATAATGTACGTAAATATACTATATATAAAATCGCCAAAAAAAATTAATTTACGCATTATTTAGTCTTATTATTTACGCATTATTTCGTGTGCTTTGCCAGTACGCTTAACTCTTTCCCGACAGGCTGAAAAACATCCAGAATTGAACCACCTCTTTGTTCTACTGATATCTCTTGAAATAACCATAACTGTTGCGAAAGCTATACATTTTCTGAAAGCCCAATAAACCGGCTTTTACTTGTACTTTTGAATTTACCGAACAAAACACACTATGTTAATATGAATTAGCATTAATTATCATAAATCAGGTTGAAAAATTTACATTTTTCTAGAAAAAGTCATCTTGCACGCCCGCGTAGCATCTTGAAAACTCAAAATGCCACCAATCGCAGAGTTGTTTATGAAATCAAATCAAACTTGGCGTGTGCGTGGATCTCATGTTCCTAGCGCTTGTCGAATTTCAATTTTTAATCTTGCGAGTAGGAAACCCCCCCCCACTCTAGTGCCCAAATGTATGCCGCCTCATCAGTATTTCAATAGAACAATAGGCAGAACAAAGAGGGTTGCGTACAAAAAGTAATTAGTATTGTTAGTGTGACGAATGCATAGCATGCCGCCTCATTCAAAAGTCATTAAGAAGTGAAACAATGGTGCATGTTCGGTCAACATGCGGATCACTTTTGGGTGATTAACAGATAGAATAGTACACTCACTTGAACCTCATTGGTGAATTTTTAGTCGGACCTCTGCGAAGACATCTCCTTGGGTCTACACATGCGGATCACTTTTGTGTGGTAACGGATAACTTAGTACACTAACTTGAATCTCATTACTGATGGCGGACCTCAACCCCAATTCCACTTTCATAACCCTAAATTTAATTATATTTGGAATATCACCGATTTCAATTCCGACTCCTTGACTCTCATTGGGAGTCGTGCGATTGCCTAAGCGTTCGTTTGAAGCTATATGTCTTCGTTCGAATGAACCTGTGTTTTCACCGCATCTATACAAACAGATGAACCCTAATAATTTTGGCCATATTATGGCTTATCTTTAGTGTACAAAATTGCTATGATGAACTATGAAGAAACACTTCGGGAAACAGTTCGAAGAACTGTTCAAGATCTCAAACACATTGAAAAAATATAAAGTTAATCGTCTTGGTTAAACTGGATGACTCAGCTATTTTATGACGCCGTTGTCATGATGTATATTCACGTTGTTAAGGTTAAGATTTGCATACATGTTCATGAATTTGGCCGAATTATCGCTAATTATCTCGCGTTAGTGTACGGGATTCCAATGGGGGAAGAAACCCTTCGGGAAACAGTGTGAAGAACTGTTCAAGATCTCAAACGTATCGACATAGTCAGTTTTGGCGTAAAGTATTCTGAAGAAACCATTCGCAAAATGATCAGGAATTACAAAATACGGCTTCCTGGCAGAAAAAGTATAATATCTAAGAGTTTTAAATTGGTTGAACGGCTTTACTTCATAGAGAACGACGGAGCGAGGAGTTAGAACGAGGATATATAACTAACTTAGCAGCTTGAATAAATGTGTCCACCTGATCTTAGATAAACATGTTTGATAGCATAGTAATCATTTCGGGGGAATTATCACTTATCGAACCTTCGTTTATCGATTAAGCGATTCATGTGTCGAAGAAACACTTCGGGAAGCAGTGTGAACAACTGTTCAAGATCTCAAACATAGTAATAACGACGCTGTGCTGCGGTCTGATTTGAATATTGGTTGGTTTTGAACGAGAGGAAGACGTTAAAAAGTCATTAGTTTGCTGTGCTTCAACAACTTTACGCCTGATTTGAATATTAGTTAATTATAGGTTTGAAAGAGAAAAAGTCATAAAAGATCATTAGGTAAAGGATAATGAGTGGGTTCGAATTCGTTTCGTCAAACGATTACAAGGCTGCGTTTTTGGTTAACTAGCAATCGGAGAGATATTTGCGACTCCAATGAACTTTGTTCACGGTCTATCTCGTTGTTGCGAGAGGAAATGGGCCTGGTTTGACTGATCTTTCTGCCAGGGATGTTGACGCAAAACATGCTTTAATATCAGCGTTGTCTTATCCTTATCCTTATCTCAATTTACCTTTCTCAATTTACCTTTCTCAATTTACCTTTCTCAATTTACCTTTCTCAATTTACCTTTCTCAATTTACCTTTCTCAATTTACCTTTCTCAATTTACCTTTCTCAATTTACCTTTCTCAATTTACCTTTCTCAATTTACCTTTCTCAATTTACCTTTACCAATTACCTTTACCAATTACCTTTACCAATTACCTTTACCAATTACCTTTACCAATTACCTTTACCAATTACCTTTACCAATTACCTTTACCAATTACCTTTACCAATTACCTTTACCAATTACCTTTACCAATTACCTTTACCAATTACCTTTACCAATTACCTTTACCAATTACCTTTACCAATTACCTTTACCAATTACCTTTACCAATTACCTTTACCAATTACCTTCACCAATTACCTTCACCAATTACCTTCACCAATTACCTTCACCAATTACCTTCACCAATTACCTTCACCAATTACCTTCACCAATTACCTTCACCAATTACCTTCACCAATTACCTTCACCAATTACCTTCACCAATTACCACCAATTACCTTCACCAATTACCTTCACCAATTACCTTCACCAATTACCTTCACCAATTACCTTCACCAATTACCTTCACCAATTACCTTCACCAATTACCTTCACCAATTACCTTCACCAATTACCTTCACCAATTACCTTCACCAATTACCTTCACCAATTACCTTCACCAATTACCTTCACCAATTACCTTCACCAATTACCTTCACCAATTACCTTCACCAATTACCTTCACCAATTACCTTCACCAATTACCTTCACCAATTACCTTCACCAATTACCTTCACCAATTACCTTCACCAATTACCTTCACCAATTACCTTCACCAATTACCTTCACCAATTACCTTCACCAATTACCTTCACCAATTACCTTCACCAATTACCTTCACCAATTACCTTCACCAATTACCTTCACCAATTACCTTCACCAATTACCTTCACCAATTACCTTCACCAATTACCTTCACCAATTACCTTCACCAATTACCTTCACCAATTACCTTCACCAATTACCTTCACCAATTACCTTCACCAATTACCTTCACCAATTACCTTCACCAATTACCTTCACCAATTACCTTCACCAATTACCTTCACCAATTACCTTCACCAATTACCTTCACCAATTACCTTCACCAATTACCTTCACCAATTACCTTCACCAATTACCTTCACCAATTACCTTCACCAATTACCTTCACCAATTACCTTCACCAATTACCTTCACCAATTACCTTCACCAATTACCTTCACCAATTACCTTCACCAATTACCTTCACCAATTACCTTCACCAATTACCTTCACCAATTACCTTCACCAATTACCTTCACCAATTACCCTCACCAATTACCTTCACCAATTACCTTCACCAATTACCTTCACCAATTACCTTCACCAATTACCTTCACCAATTACCTTCACCAATTACCTTCACCAATTACCTTCACCAATTACCTTCACCAATTACCTTCACCAATTACCTTCACCAATTACCTTCACCAATTACCTTCACCAATTACCTTCACCAATTACCTTCATCAATTACCTTCATCAATTACCTTCATCAATTACCTTCATCAATTACCTTCATCAATTACCTTCATCAATTACCTTCATCAATTACCTTCATCAATTACCTTCATCAATTACCTTCATCAATTACCTTCATCAATTACCTTCATCAATTACCTTCATCAATTACCTTCATCAATTACCTTCATCAATTACCTTCATCAATTACCTTCATCAATTACCTTCATCAATTACCTTCATCAATTACCTTCATCAATTACCTTCATCAATTACCTTCATCAATTACCTTCATCAATTACCTTCATCAATTACCTTCATCAATTACCTTCATCAATTACCTTCATCAATTACCTTCATCAATTACCTTCATCAATTACCTTCATCAATTACCTTCATCAATTACCTTCATCAATTACCTTGATCAATTACCTTGATCAATTACCTTGATCAATTACCTTGATCAATTACCTTGATCAATCACCTTGATCAATCACCTTGATCAATTACCTTGATCAATCACCTTGATCAATCACCTTGATCAATCACCTTGATCAATCACCTTGATCAATCACCTTGATCAATCACCTTGATCAATCACCTTGATCAATCACCTTGATCAATCACCTTGATCAATCACCTTGATCAATCACCTTGATCAATCACCTTCATCAATCACCTTCATCAATCACCTTCATCAATCACCTTCATCAATCACCTTCATCAATCACCTTCATCAATCACCTTCATCAATCACCTTCATCAATCACCTTCATCAATCACCTTCATCAATCACCTTCATCAATCACCTTCATCAATCACCTTCATCAATCCCCTTCATCAATCACCTTCATCAATCACCTTCATCAATCACCTTCATCAATCACCTTCATCAATCACCTTCATCAATCACCTTCATCAATCACCTTCATCAATCACCTTCATCAATCACCTTCATCAATCACCTTCATCAATCACCTTCATCAATCACCTTCATCAATCACCTTCATCAATCACCTTCACCTTCATCAATTGTCTTCATCAATTGTCTTCATCAATTGTCTTCATCAATTGTCTTCATCAATTGTCTTCATCAATTGTCTTCATCAATTGTCTTCATCAATTGTCTTCATCAATTGTCTTCATCAATTGTCTTCATCAATTGTCTTCATCAATTGTCTTCATCAATTGTCTTCATCAATTGTCTTCATCAATTGTCTTCATCAATTGTCTTCATCAATTGTCTTCATCAGTTGTCTTCATCAATTGTCTTCATCAGTTGTCTTCATCAATTGTCTTCATCAATTGTCTTCATCAATTGTCTTCATCAATTGTCTTCATCAATTGTCTTCATCAATTGTCTTCATCAATTGTCTTCATCAATTGTCTTCATCGATTGTCTTCATCAATTATCCTCATCAATTGTCCTCATCAATTATCCTCATCAATTGTCCTCATCAATTGTCCTCATCAAATATCCTCATCAATTATCCTCATCCTCATCCTCATCCTCATCCTCATCCTCATCCTCATCCTCATCCTCATCCTCATCCTCATCCTTATCCTCATCCTCATCCTCATCCTTATCTTTATCCTTATCTTTATCCTTATCTTTATCCTTATTCTTATCTTTTATCTTTATCTTTATCCTTATCTTTATTCTGATCAGGGATGATCTTTGATTCGGGATGATCTTTGATCAGGGATGATCTCTGATCAGGGATGATCTTTGATCATCAGAGATCATCCCTGATCAAAGGTCATCCCTAATCAGAATAAAGATAAGGATAAAGATAAAGATAAAAGATAAGAATAAGGATGAAGATAAGGATAAAGATAAGGATAAAGATAAGAATAAGGATAAAGATAAAGATAAGGATAAGGATAAGGATAATGATAAAGATAATGATAAAGATACGGATAAGGATAAGGATAAGGATAAGGATAAGGATAAAGATAAAGATAAAGATAAAGACAAAGATAAAGATAAAGATAAAGATAAAGATAATTGATAAAGATAATTGATAAAGATAATTGATAAAGATACAGATAAAGATAAATTGAGATAAGGATAAATTGAGATAAGGATAAGGATAAGACAACGCTTGGCAGAAGAGCAGTCAAACTAGGCCCATTTCGTCTCGCAACAACGAGATAGACCGTGAACAAAGTTCCGATTGCTAGTTAACCAAAAACGCAGCCTTGTAATCGTTTGACGAAACGAATTCGAACCCACGCATTGGCCTTTACCTAATGACCGTAGGCATTAAGTTATTGAAGCACAGCAGACTAATGACTTTTTAACGTCTTTCTCTCGTTCAAAACCAACCAATATTCAAATTAGACCGTAGCACAGCGTCGTTATTACTATGTTTGAGATCTTGAACAGTTGTTCACACTTCTTCCCGAAGTGTTTCTTCGACACATGAATCGCTTAAGTAAGTAAGTAAAATCTTTATTTCAAGAGGGTAACAAAATAGCTATAAAGCTAACAAACTTGTGGCCCTCAATTACAAATACTATTAAGAATACAAAAAATACAAGAAAATAAAAATAAAGATATTATACAGGATAAAACTAGAAATACGTGTACGCAACAAACCCCTCGCCCGCTTACTGTTTGAGGCTTTAATATTGCCAAACAGAACAGATTTTCAAACTGCTTATTTTTTGGGTGCAATTTGTGGGTAGTGTACTGCACAGAACCCAAGTGGGAAAGACTGCCAACACAATTGTCTCGCAGGCTGGGTTGGAAACCAATTGTGTAATTATTGATTATTGAAATTAATAATTAATTTTAATAATTATTAATTTAAATAATAATTTTATTAATTATATATTACATAATTAAAGTTAATTATGTCAGTTATGCTTTTAATAATAAATTTCAACATGCATGTTTACAGTACCGTAACAGTGGCATACTCATAATTTTACTCAAAGTACAATTGTATTCACGAGACTGCATAACCTTGTACATACATGTACCCTACTGTAATAATGTAATCTGCATGTTCCTTATTGCCCAATTGTCAGTATAAGCAGATACATGTACCCTACTGTAATAATGTAATCTGCATGTTCCTTATTGTCTAATTGTCAGTATAAGCAGATACATGTACCCTACTGTAATAATGTAATCTGCATGTTCCTTATTGTCTAGTTGTTAGTAGCAGATATCAAAAGATTCCATACCTAAATTTATCCTAGACCAAATTGATAAGTCTGATAAACCGTTTATTCTTTTAGAAGACTTCTGTTTCTTAACTTTTATTAATATTATATAATTATGCACATTCATGTACCAGTATTTCAATGGTATTCAAGTACCGGTAACACAATTTCAAAAATTGAAATGACAAAAGCCCAAAAAAAACAACAAAGAACGATATTGCTTAATCTAATTATTTCACCAATATATATATATATATATTAATTCAGGATGAAATTCCTTTCAGCTGCTTCTTGTCAGTGGGGTGATACCACTTGTTTAATCCTAACATGTTCCCCTGACACAGTCAGTGTTAACCTACCCAATTATACATTATACAGTATTTATCCTTCAAAAGCTGTGTAAAATATACATTGAAAGCCTAGGACTGGCACTGTCCAGGCCTACTATCCAGGACAAAGGTGAATTTAAACAGACACACTAAGCCATTGGCCAGAAGGGCATATGCCATAATATCAGATGAGCATAAATGCTGATTGTTATAGCCAGTATGGTGTATGTTTACACTATTAAAGTGAGTAAAATGTAAGCCAGGCCCAAGGTGGCATCCAGCCAGGTTGGTCCTGGTTAGTCCTATAGACCTGCAGTATAAATACAGCTGTAATCTGTACTTTTTTACATCCTTACCACCAGTACTGGTACTCACTATATTATCAAATTAACAAGTATTGCAATTATTCCATTGTGGATGGGGTTGCAAAGTGACCGAGTGAAACAATGGTGATGGATAATTTAAATAAAAGTATAAAATCTGCCATTCAAAATTTGTATTAACATTTGTTATTCTGCAATATTATAATAAAGCACATAATTTATTGGTATATCTTATGTAAGGACTATTCAATTTTGAGCGAAAGCCCTGCAAAGAGTGATTTCGTGATGTCTGATTGGCGCTTTCTCGATATATATCAACAAACCGAAATTCAAATAATCGCTAACCCTAATCCTAACCCTAATCCTAACCCTAACCCAAATCCTAACCCAAATCCTAACCCAAATCCTAACCCTAATCCGAACCCTAAAACTGACTTGGGTTGGTGTTATAATAATTTTGAATTTCGGTTGCCATGACGACATGCCAAAAGTGAAATGTTCCGACCACAATATCTTTTGAAGTACTAACTCTAAGAACTCATTCTACATATCTAATGAAAGCTTGATTAACAGCCTCTGACATACCTACAAAAATATTTTTGTAACTGATACCTAACAGCTTGAAAAAAGCGACGACGCTTGGATTGGATTGACAAACTCCGTATAAATATTTTAGATATTCAGACGACGATATCTTTTGAATTACTAACGCAAGAAAATCATGTTACACATCAAATAAAAGCCTGAATAACATACTCGGACATGTTTGCAAAACTATCTTTGTAACTGACTAACAGGTTTAAAAAACAGGAAACGGGTTTACCTTTAGTTTTGAGTACGCCACGTATAAAACTTGATTTACGAACTTGACATCTTCCGACGACGATATATTGCATTTTCACTGCCTTTTCATGATAACGGTCGACGGTCGATATGACGCCGGTCGATATTAGCACCCTCGCCCTCAGGCCTTCGGCCTTCGGCCGGCGCTTCGCGCCGGGCGAGGGGATTATTTAATTACATAAAATGAGATAAAACTTGTTGTTCATCAAATTTAAGTTTCCATAAACCATGTCTAAAAGACCCAACAGATTGACTTTTTCTTAAAGGCAACGGTAAGCTATTCCATAACTTACTGGTAATAACGCTAAAAGTTCTGCCCCCTTCAGTTTCTCTGGTAACGGGGACACACTACATTATAATTACTATATCTAGTACTACTTGAATGTCTCTCGTTATTAACAGTAAACAGGTCCTTTAAATACGATGGTAGACTGCCTTGCAAACGCTTAAATACAAAAGAACATCTAGTAATATTTGCATCTTCATAAAACGGCAGCCAGCACAATTTATTAAAGAGATCCACTGAGGGAGTCTGGCGTTGTGCAAAGAGAATGACTCTGGCAGCCCTCTTTTGAAGCCGCAATACTCTCAATAGACTTTCCGTATTACAGGTTGTCCATATGACGTTCACGTAGTTCATAATAGAACGAATAATAGAGTTATAAAACAGTTTCCTTTGTCGTAAAGGTAAATATGATCTAATCTTTCTTAACACAGCTATACGTTTGGCCAATTTTTTGCACAATTCATCAACATGAATTTCGAACGACAGCTTCTCATCAATATTTAAGCCAAATAATTTAGCATTTGTAACATTTTTGAGCAGATTTCCATTGACCGTAACATTTAAAGGATATTCAATCTTCACACCAATGCGTTTCCCAGTAACTGTTCAAACCTTTGTTTTTCTTCATTTAATGGCAGTTTGTTGATCGTTGCCCACTGTGCGATTTCAGCAACGGACTTATTAAGCGATATTTCAAGGTCTGGTATGGAATTATAGTCAGCAGATGCAACAACCGTTGTATCATCAGCATAAAGATCTATCGAGGAGCTCACATACAGCGGCAAATTGTTAATAAATATTATGAACATCAAAGGTCCAAGGATTGATCCCTGTGGAACACCATGGTTCATAATGACCTCGGTAGACTCTATACCATATAGGGAAACCAACTGTTTTCTGTTTGATAAATAGGACTGGAACCACCGGAGTGAACAATCCTCTATACCATAGGCCTTCAATTTTTGTAACAATAAATCATGATCAATCATGTCGAACGCTTTACAATAATCCACCATTACCAGGCCACTGATATGATTTTTATCCAAATTGAACAATAACTCATCAATTATTGCGATAAGCGCTGTATCTGTACTATGAAATTTACGAAAGCCAGACTGCCTTGGATATATCAGGTTATGCTCACATAAATAGGCATATAGAGCGTCGTGTATATGTCTTTCGACGACTTTTGAAAGGGTAGGCAATACCGATATAGGTCGATAGTTAGAAGGGTCATCGGTGTTGCCGCTCTTGAACAGAGGTGTAACCTTAGCTGTTTTCCAACGCTCAGGGAAAGTTCCGCTTGAAAACGAATAATTTATCAACTTCGCAACATGAGAATAAATGACAGGCGCTGCAATGCGTAGTAACCTGGCACTTATTTTGTCGACACCAATCGCTTTGTTTGTGTTGATCGTGTCCAAAAAATGTTGTACTTGATTAGTTGTTATATCCGGAATATCAAACGAGACAGATGGATCTTTTTTGGATTTCACAAAGTTGAGAAGTTTAGAAATTTCAAAACCCAGTTTTGGTAACGAAGACCTGAGTCGATCAGCAATCCCAGAGAAATGTCTATTAAATTCCTCAGCAATTTTCGTTTTATCATCGATGATAGAATCGCCAACTTTTGGATTGTTTATGCTACACTTAGTTTTGTTTGTACCGATTAAGGTCTTTACTGTTTTCCAAATTTGTTTTGGGTTGTTTTTATAGCTTTCAAAAGTTGTATTGTAAAACTTTCGCTTTGCATTTCTTAATACTTTAACAGCTGTATTTCTGGCAGTTTTATATTTGGTCCAGTCATCAGTATCATTTGACTGTTTTGCCTTTTTTAGAGAGTTATCCCTAAGGTGTAAATGCTTGAGCACGTTTTCGGTGATCCATGTCGGTTGAACGGCACGTGCAACTCGCTTCTCGCGCCAGGGACAATGCGAATCAAGAACACTATTAAAAAGTAACTCCCAAGAGTCTAGTATTTCATTTATATCATCAAACAAGAAAACGGTGTCCCAAGGGGCTTGACTCAAAGCATGCTTAAATTCATTTTCATTTAAATTTTTCATATTACGATAACTGATGGTATGATTTTTTCGATTTCTGTTTAAACGCATATATTTACGCACTGCAAACACAGGCAGATGATCGGATAGGCCAATGTCAGGGATAGATACTCCATTTATTCTTTCGGGGTGGTTTGAGAAGATGTGGTCCAAACAAGTTCCACTTACTGGACGTGTCACTCCATTCACCAGCTGTTTAAAATTCATACTTCTTAATCCTTTACTTAAATAATGTTTGTCAAACTCCTTTCTAATACAAAAATTTATGTTGAAATCCCCCAATAAAATTATCTCCATACCGTTCAAATAAGCCTGTTCGAAATTCTC
This sequence comes from Chrysogorgia sp. JL179-B06, assembly GCA_035772405.1. Lineage (NCBI taxonomy): Eukaryota > Metazoa > Cnidaria > Anthozoa > Scleralcyonacea > Chrysogorgiidae > Chrysogorgia > Chrysogorgia sp. JL179-B06. The sequence goes on from JAYKKM010000378.1 coordinate 2,338,185, forward strand.
CTCAAGACGAAGGTCATCAGATTTGGTATAGGACGGCGGTCGATAAATCCCAGATATGAGTAGAGGGCGCTTCGATTTGAAGGGATATACATCCAACCAAATAACCTCTAAGTTTGAACATTCTAAATCGGTTCTTTGCTTGACATTTAAATCATTACTGACAAACGCCATAACACCGCCACCAAGCCTGTTTACACGATCTTTCCTGTAGATGGTAAAACCGGGAACAAAATATAACGAATTTGGCACCTCGGTCTTCAGAAACGTCTCGCTAAGAAACATTATATCCACTTGTGGTTTACCAAACTTATTTAAAAAGAGTTTAATCTGATCAAATTTTTCCATAGTCAGATGATTCACATTCCAATGACCAATCCTTAACCCAAATTCATCAAGTCCCAGATCAAAGGTGTAATCACAAGAAGAATCGGTCAGGTGACTGTGGCCATCCAGCGAAAACGGCGAACTGCCATCCAGCGAAAACGCGCTGTCGCCACACTGGAAGATGAACAACTTCTACTACCACTGAGACCAGAGAAATCAAACGGGTTCCCCATAGGGCCAGGGTTTACAGCAATATCACCAGACAAAAGCATCAAACCAGCAGCAATCGAATAATTTATCAATCGAATCCCGAGAGTTAGTTTAGTTGCCATTGTCGTCGATTCGGCATTCTTTGTCGGTTTACAAGGTATATTTGAAATTATATTCACCGAGGAACAATTCCTACCGGTTTGTAGAAGATCTACAACATTATTTCTTATCTTCGGTTCTTGAACAACGAGATGTTTGACCAATATAGATAGAAAGAAGAAGAACGTTACAGAGCAACCAAACGCATGACCGTCCGCCATGACGACTTTTTAATCGATAAACGAAGATTCGATAAGTGATAATTCCCCCGAAATGATTACTATGCTATCAAACATGTTTATCTAAGATCAGGTGGACAAATTTATTCAAGCTGCTAAGTTAGTTATATATCCTCGTTCTAACTCCTCGCTCCGTCGTTCTCTATGAAGTAAAGCCCTTCAACCAATTTAAAACTCTTAGATATTATACTTTTTCTGCCAGGAAGCCGTATTTTGTAATTCCTGATCATTTTGCGAATGGTTTCTTCAGAATACTTTACGCCAAAACTAACTATGTCGATACGTTTGAGATCTTGAAGAGTTCTTCACACTGTTTCCCGAAGGGTTTCTTCCGCCATTGGAATCCCGTACGCTAACGCGAGATAATTAGCGATAATTCGGCCAAATTCATGAACATGTATGCAAATCTTAACCTTAACAACATGAATATACATCATGACAACGGCGTCATAAAATAGCCGAGTCATCCAGTTTAACCAAGACGATTAACTTATATTTTTTCAATATGTTTGAGATCTTGAACAGTTCTTCGAACTGTTTCCCGAAGTGTTTCTTCATAGTTCATCATAGCAATTGTGTACACTAAAGCCAGATAAGCCATAATACGGCCAAAATTATTAGGGTTCATCACTTTGTATAGATGCGGTGAAAACACAGGTTCATTCGAACGAAGACATATAGCTTCAAACGAACGCTTAGGCAATCGCACGACTCCCAATGAGAGTCAAGGAGTCGGAATTGAAATCGGTGATATTCCCAAATATAATTAAATTTAGGGTTATGAAAGTGGAATAGGGGTTGAGGTCCGCCATCAGTAATGAGATTCAAGTTAGTGTACTAAGTTATCCGTTACCACACAAAAGTGATCCGCATGTGTAGACCCAAGGAGATGTCTTCGCAGAGGTCCGACTGAAAATTCACCAACGAGGATCAAGTTAGTGTACTATTCTATCCGTTAATCACCCAAAAGTGATCCGCATGTTGACCGAACATGCACCATTGTTTCACTTCTTAATGACTTTTGAATGAGGCGGCATGCTATGCGTTCGTCACACTAACAATACTAATTACTTTTTGTACGCAACGCTCTTTGTTCTGCCTATTGTTCTATTGAAATACTGATTAGGCGGCATCTCTATGGGCACTGGAGTGGGGGGGGGGGGGGGTTACCTACTCTTGCGTTACCGTGTGCCGTGTTTTTAGATTGACGACTTTGAGACCCGTTTTGACTGGGCCGGTCTGGAAAGAGTTTAAAGTCAGTAAAGACCCGACACTCTCTGATGTTGGAAGGTAAACTATTAAATACATTTGCAGCACTGCCCTGGAAAGTGCCATTTCCAAAGGGCACAATTAGTTTAGTTTCCGTGGACGATCTGTGTACTCGCAGGAATGTACTGCTCCAACTTCAGGTATGAAGGCCAATCACTAAAATACAAGGGGTAGAGACATTGTGATGGTGTTCTGCGCATGCGTAGGGAGTGGTTGTATTTTCGGGACAAGAAGGGATGGCCATTATGTACTTACTCGGCCTGTAAATATCGCTATAAGTCACTATCTGTTACCGTTTTTTTCAAAATAAAGTTTCATCTTTGTCAAATGATTTATACGGTTAGGAGGGTTTAGCGAAAAGGTCGAACTAGTAACAGATACTAACACCTTGCTAGCGCCGATTTTAACCCAACACATGGTCACGTGGACTTTTTCGATTGTTTATTTCATGGATTTTCGTGGACTTTAGTACCAAATCAAGGATTATTATCACGGGAACATCATGGAAAATATCGCTGAGGAATTCGACAAACTTAAACCGAGCCGTACGGCACTCAAAGGTAAAATAACTTCTTTATTTAAACGGTTAGAGCAGCTATCAAAGTTGGAAACTATCAGGGAAGATAAACTGTCCAAACTAATTGAAAACTTGGACCATCAAATTTCGAAATGTTTGGGCTTTAATGAACAAATGGAAGATGTGTTAAGAGAAGCAAAATTGTTATACAATGAAAAGGAAGAACCTACATCACATTTAGTAGATATCGAAGAACAGAAATCACAACTCCTATCACAAGAACTACAGGCAGAAACTCTTTATGCCACCATGAAACAAAAGACTCAGAATTTGCTCAAGCATTAGTTGGGGTAGTAGTAGTATAGTAGTAGCAACTTTATTTAACGAGGGAAGCACATAACAGTTTGCACTGATTAACTCTTTCCCTACGGCTGAAAAACATAAAAAATTGAACGACCACGTTGTTCTATTGATATCTCTTGAAATAACCATAACTGTTGCGAAAGCTATACATTTTCTGGAAGCCCAATAAACCGGCTTTTACTTGTTCTTTTAAATTTCCCGAACAAAAACATTATGTTAATACAAATTAGCATTAATTATCATAAATCAGGTTGAAAAATTTACATTTTTCCAGAAAAGGCGATCTTGCACGCCCGCATAGCATCTTGAAAACTCAAAATGCCACCAATCGCAGAGTTGTTTATGAAATCAAATCAAACTTGGCGTGTGCGTGGATTTCATGTTCCTGGCGCTTGTCGAATTTCAATTTTTAATCTTGCATTACCGTGTGCCGTGTTTTTCGATTGACGACTTTGCGGGTCATCAACGACCCATTTTAACTGCGCCCGTAGGGAAAGAGTTAATATAGAATGGCCGATATTTTTTCGCATCGATCAATTTTATATTTTCGCCTGAATTTTTCATCATCGTTGTAAGTCGGCTAAACAACACACATATCAAATTTTAAGCCAATTTGGTGAATTATTTCCTACATTTCTAAACACGGTGAATTTTGACCTTTTTGACCCACATGCACAGAACCTATTGTCTTTGTAGTGTATAGATAGCTTGCGTATATATTTAAAAGTATGAGCTCCCGTGCGGGTGGACCGGTGCGGGTGGGATCTCTGCAGAGACTCTGCTTTGGGTAACCCTTACATAATTCCTCTCATTGAGGGGGGTAGGAGGGAGCAGAGAAGGTGGTTCATTTTTTGTCACTGACCATTTTTTTGCTTTGTTAAACTGTATTTACATTGATTATTTTCAATTCAACAGATAATAAACTGCTTTTCCTTTCACGCTTTTTCTTCGATTATTTTCAATTTACCTATTATTGCTTATTAACTCTTTCCCTACGGCTGAAAAACATAAAAAATTGAACGACCACGTTGTTCTATTGATATCTCTTGAAATAACCATAACTGTTGCGAAAGCTATACATTTTCTGGAAGCCCAATAAACCGGCTTTTACTTGTTCTTTTAAATTTCCCGAACAAAAACATTATGTTAATACAAATTAGCATTAATTATCATAAATCAGGTTGAAAAATTTACATTTTTCCAGAAAAGGCGATCTTGCACGCCCGCATAGCATCTTGAAAACTCAAAATGCCACCAATCGCAGAGTTGTTTATGAAATCAAATCAAACTTGGCGTGTGCGTGGATTTCATGTTCCTGGCGCTTGTCGAATTTCAATTTTTAATCTTGCGTTACCGTGTGCCGTGTTTTTCGATTGACGACTTTGCGGGTCATCAACGACCCATTTTAACTGCGCCCGTAGGGAAAGAGTTAACTAGTGGTGTTCAGAATAAACTAGCTGAACTATCAATGTTCAATATTCAATGCTCAATAGTGAACAAGTAAGAGAAATATAAAATCATGTCTCGTGGTACTGTATTGATTTACGCTGTTCTTTACCTTCTTGTTTGTCATTTGTCTGATAATTCTCCAAATATTGACAAAGATGAAGCGAAATATGATATAAAAGCATTTATTGTGGGGATGGATTCTGCAATCGTGAGGATTAACAGCATATCACCGGTTCGTACGAAGAAAGAAGGTAAATCAACCGTACAACTAACACCGCATCTTAAGCTTTTGTTGGCTACCCGGCTCTTAAATCTTACATTAGCTGCTAGTCTTATAATTCTTTCCAACGATGTTCAGCTAAATCCTGGTCCATTAAACCAGATATCAAAGAAAGGTATTCGGATAATTCATCTCAACGTTTGTAGCCTTCGAAACAAGATGGACGAACTACGCTTATTTAGTGATGAACACAAACCACATGTTTTGTGTATTACGGAAACGTGGCTGGATGATTCATTTAGTGATGAAGAAATATCTCTTCCTGGCTATAATTTAGTGAGGAAAGATAGAAATCGTTTTGGTGGTGGCGTGGCGATCTATATAGTTGGAAATTTGGCTTTTAAATTAGTCGATGTGGGTGTTGACGCAATTAGCACTTATGCCGATATGGAATTCGAGTTTGCATTCATAGAGTTGTTTCCATCCGTCAGTAAGAAAATATTGATTGGTACCTTTTATCGACCTCCAAATACCAATGAAACGTTGTTTATAAAGAATTTGGAAATTGTGCTCACGAAAATGGCTGAGGACGGTAACGAATTAACTTTGGTGGGTGATTTCAATTTTGATCTAAAATCTCCCACAAGGTCCCCTTCAACAAAGACCTTTCTTCGTGTAAATCGAATTTTTAATTTGCATCAACTAATTGACGATTGCACCAGAGTAACAAGACAATCTAAAACATTAATCGATCTCTTCTTTACTACAAGACCTGAACTATATATATCTGGAACTATTCCTACTGCATGTTTTAGTGACCATTCTGCTATCTATGGAATTAGGAAGCTCCACAGGAAGAAAACGGCTTCTTTACCTCGAATCGTCGAAACACGAAATTATAAGGGCTTTAATGCAAATTTGTTTAAAATGGATCTTGAGAATATCCCTTGGGAGATTATTGAATTAAAAACAGTCGTAAATGATGCATGGATTCTTTCAGGGATATGTTTTTGGCAGTTGTCGATAAACATATTCCTGTATTAAAGCGTCGTGTTCGTGAAAGATCTCTGCCATGGATTACATCTTCGATTAGGGATATGATGAAGCAGCGTAAATACCATCACCAGAAGGCCATTATGACAAATAAAGATTTCCACTGGAACAACTATAAAAAGTTGCGCAATGCAATAACAACTCAACTTCGCAAAGGAAGAAGTAACTATTATTCATCTTTGCTTGCTGGTAAACAGGACTCAAAGGAAATGTGGAAGACGTTAAACCAAATTTTACCAAAGTCTAAGAAGAATATTAAATCTACCGTGACAAATTGTCTTGGCTTAACAGCGGAAAAGTTTAATACCTTTTTTACAACGATTGTAGAAAAACTTCGAAATACCTTTCATGTCTCAACCGTTTTACCTAAACTACAAACTCCACGAGTTGAAAATGATTTTGTTATTCAAGAAATCTCATTGGATTTTGTGCGCAAACAACTAACCAAACTTAAAATCAAAACGGCTTCGGGTTTTAAAGATTTCCCAGCAAGAGTTTTTAAAGAAGCTGGTGATACTATTTCCAAACCAATTACATATTTGTTAAATTTGACCATTAGTACTGGTGAAATCCCGGCAGACTGGAAAACTGCTAAAGTTACACCCATATTCAAGTCTGGTAGTAAAGAGGATGAGGATAACTATCGCCCGATTTCGGTCCTACCACTGATCTCTAAGATTATGGAGAAAGCTATACAGAGTCAGTTAGTTGATTTCCTAACTGAAAATAAGGTTCTGTCACCTTATCAATCTGGTTTCAGAAAGCAGCATTCAACGGAAACTGCAGTGGTTTACTTAAGTGATCAGTTACTTGATAATATGTGCAACAAAAAACTCACTGGAGCTGTTTTCATTGACTTGAAAAAGGCCTTCGACTCCGTGGACCATCGTTTCCTGCTACACAAGTTGGAACATTATGGCATCAGGAATGACAGTTTAAAATGGTTTCAAAATTACCTAACATCTCGTACACAAGTGGTCAGTTACCGTGATGAGCTATCATGTAACATGTACATTACATATGGCGTTCCTCAGGGGTCTATTCTTGGACCCCTGTTATTTGTACTGTTCATAAATGATTTACCAACTTGCCTCAAAAACTGTTCCATTAATATGTATGCCGATGACACCGTAATTTATATTGAAGACACTCGTCTGTTTCGGTTTTTGCTGCCTTACAGAAGGACCTGGATAGAGTTGCCCAATGGATTACTGAAAATAACCTAATTTTGAATACATCTAAGACTAAGACGCTACTGTTTCGTACTAGACAGAAATTGGCAGGCATTGATGACTGGAGTTTGTATATGTATGACCAACAATTATAAAGAGTATCTAAGTTTCATTACTTAGGTGTACTCTTTGACGAAAATTTAACGTGGAAAGAACATGTTGAGGAAATTGTCATTAAAGCCAGTAAACGTTTAGGATTGATGGCTCGTATACGTTCCTGTCTTACAATAGCTGCAACCAAATGTATTTTCAATACACTTGTTAAACCTCTTCTGGATTATACTGATGCAACCTGGGGAGAGCTCTCAGAAGGATGCAAAAATGATTTACAGCGTATTCAGAATCGAGGTGCACGAATAATTTTGCAAGTTTCTACCTCCGAAAATACATTTCTTAAATTAGGTTGGTTACCCTTAATGCAGTGGAGAATTATCCATCAATGCTGTTTAGTATTTAAATGCTTACACCATCTGGCTACAGAATATTTTGCGAACTACTATACTCGAAATAGGGAAGCACATAGATACGGTACAAGATCCAGAAATGACATTCATCTTCCAAGATTTAAGCTGGAGCTTGGAAAGAGAACATTTTAATGAACTTCCAAATGATATAAAAACTGCAACTTCTTTACATAGTTTTAAAAGACAGATTTTTAAACATTTTATAAAATTGTAAATCCAATTCACATATTATTTATTATTATTATTATTAATTATTTAATTATATAGTTAGTAACTTTCTTATCAATTGTAATAACTTAAATACAGGGCCTCTATGGATACTAGCTTTGCTGAAAGAGCTACCCTGTCAAAATAAAGTTTTCTATCTATCTATCTATACCGGGGAGGCACTCTTCAATTTAAATAGTTTAGAGCCTCCAGCAACCAGTTTCAGTTGTTCGACATGAAATTATTCAAGATTTCAAGCAAACCCCATAATTGCCAAAAAGTTCCCAAAGAAATGCAACAAGTATGCGACAGTTAGCGAATGCAATTTCTATCTTTGTTCGAAGAATGGAAGATTTGGATTTGAAACAAGATGCAATGTCAACCATCTGTTTCGAATAAGCTTGTAGTTGGTTAGACCAAGAAACAGCCCTACGATATGCTAAATACTGTGAACTTGGGAAATCACAGGGAATAGTTGAATCTATGGAAAGTCTGGCTGAATTTTTAAGATCAGAGGCAATTACTTTAGATCGGCTAGGATTTTCAAATCAGCCACCAAGAGTAAACCTGAATGCGTTGAAACAAGATGAAATGAAAGAGGATAAAGATACAGGACAACGAACCCAAACTCCTACTAGTGCATGTATTCTTGCCTGTAAATCTACCCACCGTTTGATATACATGCAGAAATCAGTTCAAGATAAACGACAATTCATCAATGGTAATCAGAGGTGCTTTGTTTGTTTGGGAATGCATATGGCAAGGAACTGCAACAGGAAGAACGAAGATGGTAAGTGTCTACAATGCGGAGGAAGACAGCACCACAGAACATTGTGTTCTGTAAGAGCAGTGAATACTGATGAACTCAATCCAACTGCGAAGGCTTTTGAAGGTAAACAGGTCCCACCATCTAACAGTGACAATGGAGTCTCAGGGTCGGTTGCAACTAGTAAAAATATCCAAAGTAAAGTAGATTATTCCCCTCTTGTTACTGTCGGGGTTAAATCAGCGGACGGTGTTTGGATTCAGGCAAATTGCTTCCTTGATATGGGAAGTGATACCACGTTAGTGCGCAAATATTTGGTAAGTCATCTTGGTTTACCGGAACTCGGTTCAAGTAAACTCAGATTTGGAACTGCAGGAGGAAATGTACATGAGGAATTTTCAAAGGATTTCAGCTTATAAATCAAACCCCTCAAATCAACTGGGGTTTCATACAAGATCGTAGCATCGTCTGTCGAAAAGCCATGCTTTGATGTTAGCCCCATACCAGCATCGGTGTTTGATGAGTACGAATACCTGAAGCCATTTGGTGATCAAATTGCTTCATATGGAGGGCCAGTGGATCTCTTAATAGGTAGAAATTATGCACCTTACATACAATCATTGAACGTGGTGCAAGCTCCTTCAGATCCGGACAGTCATCCATCAATTGCCTTTACCAAACTTGGCTGTTACCTCTTTGGTGGTATTGTAGAAGCCCCTAAACCCCAGTTTACCCAGATGGCTAGAGTAAATTTTATCAAAAGATTCTGGATTGACAGCAAAGTGGTTATTCCCTAGCTAAATTCACAGTCTTCTCGGTTCATCCCATTTGTAGCAACGAGGATTCAAGAATTTCAAGATTCACACAAAGACGTGAAAGAGGAACTAAGGTACATCCCAAGCAAGCTCAACCCAGTGGACATTTTGACAAAACCAATATCCGTTGAGGCTCTGAAAACGTGGCACCAAGATCCGCCAAAAATGACGACAGTCTTAAACCCGACGGCGTATTGTTAGAAAAGCCAAAACCCAAGGTAAATAATTATCACAGAACGAAAGGGGTGCTCGTGGTCCAAGCTGAAACAGCTGAAGGGCAGGACATTGGCTCACGATTAACCAACGTCTTTGCATCATGGAGTAGATTGCTTGAAACTATCGCATTGAGTAAGGTCATTCTACGACAAAAGACTTTTTCATTCTCTGAATATGGTATGCGGGTTGTATTGCCTCAGGGACTGACGCCCCTGCCTTGCATAGTTGAAACCCGCTGCCTTGCGGTAAGGCTATTGAGGCAAAGGCTAAGGGAACCAACCCTAACAGAAAAGGTGAGCCTATGGCAGCAGGTGGGCTTGTAGGGGATGCTGGTGGACGACTCTCCCGGTGAGGAGGAAGATAGGAAAAGGAGAGGAAAAGAGAAATGGAGTAGGCATAATTGTATTGCGTGGTGATATCAAAAAGACGGTGGTAGAAGTGATCAGAGTGAACGACAGATTGATGGCAGTAAGAGTGCAACTGAAGAACGTGATGATGTTTGTGGTAACAGCATATGCACCTCAGTCAGGTCTTGAGGACGACGTAAAGCAACAGTTCAGAGAAGATCTTCAGACTCTAACTGACAAGGCAAGCGATGGAGAGCTTCTTATAATAATGGGCGACATGAATGCTCACACAGGATCGGACAGGGAAGGTCTAGAAGAATGCATCGGACGCTATGGCAGAGACAACCGGAATGCTGAAGGGCTAAATCTGCTGGAGATGTGCAGTCTCAATGGATGGATTATAGCAAACACATGGTTTGAGAAGAGAGACAGTCAACTGTACACCTACTATAGTGGTAGAAGTAAGACGCAGATAGACATGATCATAGTAAGAAAAGCTCAGTGGAAGTATGTGATGGACACGAAAGTGATACCAAGTGAGACAGTGGCACCGCAGCATAAACCAGTGGTGGCAATACTGAGATCAGAGGTTTGGTAGGAAGGAACTATGCTCGACAGAAACGAAGATACGAAATGGAAAATTGAACGGATCAGTAGCAGAAAGATTTCGACGAAAAGTGCTAGAACAGCAACCGAGAGTAGAGAATATAGGGACAGTAGAGGCAGAGTGGAAGGGATTTAAGGACGCGGTGGTGAAGACAGCGGAGCGAATGTGTGGAAGAGCTAGATATGGGAAGAAACCTCATAGAGAAGAGTGGTGGTGGACGCAAGAAGTGCAGACAGCAATTAATGAAAAGCGTGAAACTAGAAAAGAATTGGAACTACAACCATCAAATGAGGCACGAGAAAGATACAAAATGGCAAAGACAGCGGAAAAATGGGCAGTGAAGCAAGCCAAAGAAAGAGCGGAAGATGATCTATACCACGAACTGGAAAACGAGCCACTGGTAGCACGAAAGAAGATCTACAAGCTAGCAAGGACCAGAAAGGAGGGACAGGAAGACAGGGTTAAGACGCCCTTCGTCTACAACATCGATGGAGATTTACAGGTAGAGGGAGAAGCAGTAAAGGAGAGATGTAGAGAGTACTTTGATAACCTACTCAACGAGGAAAACCCGTTTACAGCCAACCTACCGACAACAACACCAATAGACGACACACAACCAGGAATCTCTATAGCGGAAGTAAAGGCAGCAATAAGCAAGATGAAGCGAGGAAAAGCAGCAGGACCAGAAGAGATCACGCTGGAGATGGTACTAGCACTGGGAGAAGAAGGGATTGTATGGCTGCACAGAGTAATGGATACAATCTGCAAAGAAAAACGAATACCCGACGACTGGTTAGAATCCATCCTGATACCTATATTTAAGAATAAGGGAAACATCCATGAGTGCGAAAACTATAGAGGGATCAAACTTCTATCGCAGATGATGAAATGCTTTGAAAGAATACTAGATAATAGGATGAGAGTGTTTGTGGAGCCGTATTTGGGAGAAGAGCAGTTTGGTTTTAGAAAGGGAAAGGGGACGACAGATGCTACTGTATGTTCATTGTGAGAGATGATGGCGAGAAAACTGGAATTCCAACAAGAGAGCTGTTGGGGCTTCTTGGACTTAGAGAAGGCGTACGACAAAATTAACAGAGGAATGATTCCACCAGTACTAAGACACTACAACGTCCCAGAACAACTGATAACCATGGTGATGGCGCTGTACAGAACACCAAGTACGCAAGTGAGAACATGCTTTGGTAAAACCAAGTCATTTGAAGTGAAAGTAGGCTTACATCAGGGCTCAGCTCTCAGCCCACTGCTGTTCATAATACTGTTGGATTACATCAGTAAGCAGTGCAATGGAGCGAGGACAGAAGGTTATTTATGCCGACGACATCGCAGTGGGAACTAACAAAAGAGGAATTACAACAGGCAGTAGAGAAGTGGGACAACCAACTGGAAGTACATGGTATGCGGATGAGTAAGAAAAAAACGGAAGTACTAGAAGTCTCAAGAGGGCAACCAGTGCCACGACTGCACATTGCAGTGGACGGACAGCAACTGAAGCAAACAACAGCCTTTAGATACCTAGGAAGTTGGCTACATGAGAGTGGAGATCTGGATAGAGAGGCACAGGCAAGACTGCAGGGAACAGGGAACACATGGAGGAATGTAAGCGGCATAATATATGACAAACGGATGCCGATGAGACTGAAGTCGCAGGTGTACAAAACGATGGTAAGACCGGTGATTCTGTATGGGGCAGAGACTTGGGCAGTGAAGGAAGAACATGTGAGGAAATTGGAAGTAGCAGAGATGAGATGTCTACGAGCCATTAGAGGAGTAACAAGACGAGAGAGAATGAGAAACGACGACATAAGGCAGGAATTGAAAGTGACGGAACTGAGAGAGAAGATACGAGAAAGCAGGTTGAGATGGTACGGACACGTGAAGAGAATGGAAGAGAAGGAGTTTGTTAGATGGGCAGTGGAACGAAGGGAACCAGGAACAAGGAAGAGAGGACGACCGAGAAAACGATGGATGGATTGTGTTCGGGATGATGGGAGAGTGGTGGATCTGGACAAAGTCGATAACAGAATAGAGTGGAGAGAGGTGTCGAGACGACCCGACCTCCCTTGAGGGGACAAACGGGATGATGATGATGATGATGAGAACAGTCCTGTCGATTCATTGGAAGAGCTCAGATTAGCGAAAGAGGCTATTATCAAACTCTGCCAAGCACAACCTGGAGAGAATTCGACAGTTATATTTCAAACTTGATGTTTGTATCGATGATTCTGGTGTTGTTCGAAGTGGTGGACAGCTAGATAAATCCAATCTACCCGACGAGATAAAACGCCCGATTATCCTTCCTGGACAACATCTGCTTGTTCGTCTTATGGCAGAACATTATCATTGTAAATTCAGACACCAGGGTTACCGAATCGTTATTGCCAATCTTCGCCAAGAAGGGATTTTAGTAATCCGTTGCTGTTCGCTGTCTCTTTTGTAGATTAAGAAGGAGAAAGTTATTACAACAAAGAATGGGAGCACTTCCATCGTTTCGTATCCAGCCAAGGTTAGCCCCGTTTACTTCAGTGGCAATGGAATTTTTTGCAGTCAATCTTTAAGTTAAATTGTCAAGAAATATGTCAGTGGATGGATCGGTGTTGATCATCACTTGTGACCACCCGCTGTGTTCATGTCGAATTATGTTTAGCTCAAGACACCTCGTTCCTACAAGCCTGGAGACGGTTTTTAACCTGTCGCGGAGTTCATCCATCTCTTGTATTTTCATATTATGGCGGAGCTTTCGTTGGGGCGGAGGAACCAATCAGAGAGTGGATAGAAGAGTGGAAACAGAATTTAATCAAGGAGGAACTTATCAAAGACGGTACCAAGTTTGAGTGGAAATACAACGTTCCCACAGCGTGACAGCGTCTCATATGAATGGAGTAGTCGAGTCCTTGATAAACTCGATCAGGAAAGCTTTAGATGCGTCTGTTATTAACTACACTCACAGCCAGCTTACCTATGAACAGTCGGCAACTGTTCTTTCTGAGGTCACATATCTTATCAAAAGTCGGTCTCTTTTTCCAGATGGTAATCCTGAGGATTTCAACTGCATTTCAGGAAACAACTTGCTACATCCTTATGGACAAGTTCTTATCGCTCAACCATCAAGTGAGGAGAAAATTAATCATCGGGACATGTTGAAGGTTGCAGAGAAACAAGTATCAAAGTTTTGGGACATTTGGATGCATCACATTCCGCCCAGTTGTTGCTCCCAAATAAATGGTTTAGGATCAGAGAAAACCTTCAAGTACAAGACTTTGTTATCAATCTTCAACCTGGATTAAAAGGTGGAACTCTGTCTGGGGACTGTGGGAAAAGGCGATCGTTCACGAAGTTCACCCAAGTCAAGACAACCTGGTGCGAAGCGTTACTATTCGAGAAAGCGATGGAAACTTGTACAAGACACCCATCCACAAACTGTGTTTGATTGCAACGAAGGATGAACTCAAAAACGTGCTTGAAGGTTAGAGATTCAGGCTGAAAATCCAAAATTTATCGTCTTTCATTGGTATGTATTCAAGACTCGGGGGGAGTGATTTGGATTTTCACTTATTGTTGACATTTACTTAGGGGATAGGGGTAGAGACATTGTGATGGTGTTCTGCACATGCGTAGGGAGTGGTTGTATTTTCAAGAAGGGTTGGCCATTATGTACTTATTCGGCCTGTAACTATCGCTATAAGTCACTATCTGTTACCGTTTTTTCAAAATAAAATTTCATCTTTGTCAAATGCTTTATACGGTTAGTAGGGTTTAGAGAAAAGGTCGAACTAGGGTGAAGCCACAATAGCGAGCCGTCATGACTCAAGAAGAAAGGATATTTAAACACGAAAAAAAAGTACGTACTGTACACGGTACAGGACTGGTGTTGTCGGGTTATACGGCGAATAAAGATTTGTGTTCAAAAAGTTCATAAATGTTCATAAAATGCAGTGTTCAGAAGATGTCGTCGTCGGAAGATGTCTGAAGTTCGTAAATGGCGTCAAAAGGTAAACCCGTTTTCCCTTTTTTAAAGCTGTTAGTAATTAATACAAAGATAGTTTTGCAAATATGATCGACTATGTTATTCAGGCTTTCATTTGCTGTATAGCATGAGTTGTTAGAGTTAATAGTTCAAAATATATTATATTTATGGAAGTAATGCGTTGTGGCTACCGTCCGGTATAGTTTATATTTAGGGAATTTCCGGTGCGCGAGGTAGTGGGGATTGGGCACAAAAATAGACCTCAAGGACGACCATTTTGTTTGTAGTATTTGTAGTGTTTGTAGTCGTAGAGTGATCAATATAAAATGGAAATAGTTCGAGTCTGGTGAGTGAAACTTTGTGAGAATTTCTAATAGCTAGCTGTAAGTTTAATATTTTGTTAATTGTAAATTTGATTAATAGAAAACCATTGGAAAAAGGAAAAGATGCGTTTGATCCGTTCGATCTGTAATTTGAGTATTAACATGTGATAGGAGGCACATTAAGTTTTCAGACTTCTTCGTAAACGGTAGCGAAGTATAGAAGGACTAATTCGAGGCGAATATGTCCGTTCGTTCGTGGCCAGAAGTTCAGGGAACTGGAGATGTATTATCGTCAGAAGTCATTGAGGACAAGGGGAGTACAAAATCTGAGCATGGTGCCGCAAAGGATAAATATGTGCTTGGCAAAGGACATCGTTTAAAAGTTCCAAGGAACGAGCTCTGAGGGCAGTATATGGATCGAGTTCGGAGATGTACGAGGAACTTTTAGAACGTGCAAAATTGCCAACGCTATACAACAGACGACTACAAGATATTATGATATTTATGTACAAAGTTAAATATGGACTTGCACCTGGAAACGTTTCGGATCTGTTGAAGATTAAGGACAACAAATATTTGCTAAGGAACAGTGACTTTGAAATTCCATGCTTCAATACTGTTCGTCATGGAAAACATTCAGTTAGGTATTTAGGGCCATTTTTATGGTCAAAATTAAGTAGTAAAATGAGGGACCTACCTACTCTGAATTATTTTAGAAATAATATAAGAAAACAAGATCTCACTGGATTCATCTTATAATTTTATATTTTATTATAATTGATACATGTTTATATAGGGTTATATAGGATTAATCTTAGTATTGTACACAAATTAATTATAAAATATTTTATGATAGAATACATACATAGGATTAAGGATTAGTGTAGAATTGCATGTAGTTTTTACCTTTTAATCAAATAGTCTACATAGTGTCCCCAATTAGTCTGTACAGGATAAATACATTGACACTTCAATAAAGATATTATTATTATTATTATTAAGCAAAAGAAGAGATCTGGACGGTGATAGAACTGAGAGAGCGCATAATTTATACAAGTCTCGTTCAGATTATATTTGTAATTTAACAAAGACTCGAAGGGAAGTCGAAGCACTTATGAGATCGAATGGGAAATTGGTCGAAGTGAATAAGACATTAGCATCATACAATCGAAGCTGGCAAGAGTTCGTACTGTAAGTACGCATGAGAAATATTTAGACGTATTAGACGGTGAATCTGAAAGTCAAAATGCTTATGTGTATGGAAGAGCAAATACAAATATGGACTGAGTTTGATGCCATAATAAAGTCCTGAAAAGAAAGAGTAAATAGAGAAGGAAAAGTTGATTTGGTATCATTGTCAAATGCTTCAATCCGAAGTAAATCTTCAATTGCAAGTTCTGGATTATCGACTTTATCCAGGAAGAGGGAGAAATTAGTACTTGCCAAAAAAACATGAAATAGCCAGAAAAATATTGGAGTTGCAGAATGAAAGTGAAATGTTGGAAGTACAAATGAAACGAGAAGAAGCTATGGTGAGTCTTAATATCTGTGAACAAACTATTCTAGAGGAGAAAGATCAAGAATTAGGGGATATTTATGAGAAGTATGAATTTAAAAGGAAGGAATTCCCAGACATCCAATCTATAAGAAAGACCCAGAAGGGAGATATTAAGTTGTCAGGGCAACAATTTCAACCTGAAATACGAAGTACAGGGTTGACCAATACCAGCCCATCAAAGGGATTTGGCTTAATACCAGAATTAAATCAAGGCAATCAACATACTTATACTTCAGTATTCTCAAGTGGAATTCCAAGGCCAGCAGGAGATGCAACAGCAGCATTAAGTTCTTCTACTGTAATGGAGCCAAGTTCACCAACATTTCAACAGAGAATGCCATCAATCTCAACTACCTCTACTGTGAAAGGTACAGCATTTCCATGAAGTGTTTATTCTGTGGCCAGAGGTATGCCTCAGTACCACCACATCAGGATTCAAGCCTTCATAACCAACTGTGTAATTCTACCTGGAGTCTCTACATAAATACAACAATCTCAAATCCATGGAATCAACAAAGAGAAGTACAAGTCGAACAGAAAACCGATTTCCAGCATGGAAATAGTAAACGCTTTGAAGCAAGTTGTTGCCACACCAAAGATAGAGTATATGCATTTTGATGGGAATCCTATTAAGTATATTTCGTTCATGCACAACTTTGAAACTTGTTTAGAGAAGAACAATGATAACGAAGAATCAAGGTTGCAGCTCTTAATTCAACATTGCCATGGCAAAGCAAGGGAAGCTATTGAAACCTGTGTGAATCTACCTGCTGAAGAAGGATACCGTGTGGCAAAAAAGACTCTGAACGAGAACTTTGGTAAACCCCACATCATAGCAAGAGCCCACATAAAGAAGCTTGTGGAGCTATCCAACTTGAAGAAAGCCGACGGATCTTCCCTACTCGAGTTTACAAGACATCTTGATTCTACCAATCGGATACTGAAGGGAATGGGTCCATAATATGCCAGCGACTTGAATCACACGAATACCTTGAGGGAACTCAACAGGAAGCTGCCCATTTTCATGTGAGCTAAATGGACTGAAGATGCTGCAAGATCTTTGAAGCTGGATCCAGACCAAAATTTGAAGATTTTCTAAAGTTTATCAAGAGAAAAGCTACGCTGTTGAACAATGAATTTGGAGACGACCTCAGCATAAGTGCAGGAAACAAGGAAGGAGACAAAGGAAAATCCAAGGGTAAGGAGAGTGGCCGATTCAAGGAAAAGTTTGTACTAGCTGCTGGAATCGGAAAAAATGACCAATCGAAGCATCCCAAAGGAAGTGATGAACGAAGTCGCGAATCCCTGCAAAGAGGCTGTCCAGTTTGCTCTGGACCACATGGAGTATGGAAATGTGAAAAATTCTGGTTGTTGTCGGTTCAAGAGAGAAAGAAAGTTGTGACTGGAAAAGCTCTCAGTTTTAAGTGTCTTGGAGCTGGTCATTATGCAAGGACCTGTCTAAAGAAACATTTCCGATGCCAAACTCGGTCACCTATGGAGTAGTTTCATCAGGTTTACCCTGCTTGTGACGTTACCAATTTCCTAGTTAATTAGGTCAAATATTACAAGATGGCGGATTGTCATAATTTATATATGTGTTTTGTCATAATTATCTGAAATATTTCAAAAACCAAGAAAGAAACAGAAAAATTGTAAAAGGTCTTCTTATACCATTTTATGAGTTATTTCAAATGAGACAAAGTTAATTTATATTGCCATATCCCTTTAAAAATAGATATAACCATTAATTTGCTAATCAAATGGACTTATACTGTAGTAGACACTACATGTATCTCTGAGAGACTTTAAACTATCAAGCTTGTGTTGTTCTGCATTTCATTGTTTCATAATTAGACATCAATCAAACTAATTAAATAACTAAATAACTCAAAGTCTTTAATTTTCGGTATTAAGATTTTTTGATATGTAATTGCCGGATCCTCACTGTTTTGTCACACTGTATGATAACTAATTACTGAAAAAGCGTGTATATATATATCTAAGTTTTATATTTTTATAATTTTGTTACATAATCCCTAAGATATATACAGGCTTCTTCAATAAGTCATTATGCAGCGTGATGTCAAAGTGAGGACATTTACATTTACATTTACAAGGGAAGCCACGAAAAACCTAGGGGGGTAGCCTAACTGAGGAAAATGAAGACCCAAGAGCACACATTTTCTTACAGGGGGCAGGAATTTTACCAGGCCCTCCGGCCTGTTCTGGCTACACCTCTGATTTACATATCAAACAAATCTTAATATCTAAAGATCCACATTAAGTGAGATTATCATTATGGAAGAGTTGTAAATGCCAATCTTTATAATTAATTATATAGTTCTTTCCAGTACGAGAGTTTTCAAACTGAATTTTTCACTGTATATATATATATATATATATATATAATATATATATATATATATATATATATATATATATATATATATATATATATATATATATATATATATATATATATATATATATATATATAATATATAGTTAAATCTAGAGACGTGTTTCGCTGTGCCACAGATCATCAGTGTAGCTTGGAACAATGTGGATGAGTCTGGCTGGACTATTATACACTTACGATCGTCATTGACAACCGCTTGTGGGACAGCACCAGCGATCAGAACATCCAGATAGCGTGAAGTGCGCATGGGGCCAGAGCGCTAAAATATATACAGTATATAAACACTTTACATCTGCTGGTGTTAATACTACCATCGGTCACTAAGATCAAACAATTAACTTGTCACATATATACTGTAGCTGCGTAAGACACCAATTGTTTATGATTAATTAACTTATAGTCAGTATTACCGTATGTCAGCTATGGTTCGTACTCACAAGATCTAAAAATGTTAAAACATCTGCAATAATTATTATTCACCACATCCCTATAGGTTGTGGATGACCAATGGTGCATGCATACACTGATCATTATTGATAAATATTTTACTGCACTGGAAGACCTTTATTGCTATCATAATATTAATTAACACATGCCATATTTATTCCAATGGTAATTAACACAATAGCCTATGCAACAGAGCATGCAACATTATTACGTATTATCTAAATTATATCGGCACTTGTTTAACCCATAATTTCAGGATGGCATGCCGTTTGCCTGCTTAAATGCATTGTCCCAAGTTAGCTGACGCATCACTAACATTTCCCCTAATACAGTGTGAGACTGCATTAACTTACCCAATCATAAAATACCGTACAATCCCACTTATAAGCCCCCCTGTTTGTTAACAGAAAATACCTTCGATTTAATATAAGGTATAATTAAGCCCACATGGATATAAGCCCATCGTTGCTTTCCATTAGCACCTTTCCTAACAAAAATAACAAAAAATCAGAGAATAAAAGTAAATAATAATAGATAAAAGTTACAGCAACATATCAGCAACATATCCGTATCTCACTACTGACAAATAATTTGTTAAGCCTGCTACATAACATGTGTAGCAGGTTTTGCTATATAATAGCTACATGGCATCATTTTTCACATTTTAAATTCTAGTTAATATTTGCGATATATTATATATAATATAATATAATATAATATATATATATATATATATATATATATACAGTACTGCTCAGAATTAACCTAACGAAAAACGCGTTCCGAACGCGTTCGGAACGCGACCGGAACGCGTTCTATTCTCGTTCCGAACGCGTTCCGAACGCGTTCCGAACGATATACTTTCTGTTTTGATCTCGTCTAGTGAACCTATACCATAACCAGTCCAGCAATCAAATGATCAAGTTAAATCCGTTTAGAAGTTTACTAAAGTCAGAAATTAACGAAGTCTTCCCATTAACTTTTTAAGCGAAGCCACAATGATGTTCCGAACGCGTTCGGAACTCGTTCAGAATGCGTTCCGAACGCGTTTGGAACGCGTTCGGAACGCGAACGCAGTGTTAGGTTATTTCTGAGCAGTACTGTATATATATATATATATATATATATATATATATATATATATATATATATATATATATATATATATATATATATATATATATATATATATATATATATATATATATATATATATATATATATATATATATATAGGTAATATTTGGCATTTCACTCGATCAAACTACATGTTGAAAGGATTTATGGTGAAGGAAAATTTCGAGTGTTGGAATACATATATTTTAAGACCAAACCGGGACCAGTTGCGAAAAATGCAACTTAGCGGCCTTCCGGTAGGAATTGAACCCGCGACCCTGCGATTGCTAGTGCAGCGCTCTGACCACTGAGCTACGGAAGCCGTTGCCGAGAGCCTAGTCACGAGTTCTGTATATATGGTGGTAATGCCGGGATAAGATTCTGGGTATATTATAGGTAATATTTGGCATTTCACTCGATCAAACTACATGTTGAAAGGATTTATGGTGAAGGAAAATTTCGAGTGTTGGAATACATACATTTTAAGACCAAACCGGGACCAGTTGCGAAAAATGCAACTTAGCGGCCTTCCGGTAGGAATTGAACCCGCGACCCTGCGATTGCTAGTGCAGCGCTCTGACCACTGAGCTGCGGGTTCAATTCATACCGGAAGGCCAATATTCATACCAAATATTACCTATAATATACCCAGAATCTTATCCCGGCATTACCACCATATATACAGAACTCGTGACTAGGCTCTCGGCAACGGCTTCCGTAGCTCAGTGGTCAGAGCGCTGCACTAGCAATCGCAGGGTCGCGGGTTCAATTCCTACCGGAAGGCCGCTAAGTTGCATTTTTCGCAACTGGTCCCGGTTTGGTCTTAAAATGTATGTATTCCAACACTCGAAATTTTCCTTCACCATAAATCCTTTCTATATATATATATATATATATATATATATATATATATATATATATATATATATATATATATATATAAATATTATTACTTTTGCATTTTTACAGTATGGTTGTGTATTGATTGTCGTCTTCGAAGCAGAGAAACGAAGGCCACACTTGCGAAGAGCCTGTAAAACTCTGTTCCAGTTATACAGGAGCTCTTGTGGGGTGTTTCCTCCACAGTAGAGGTCATCTGCGATCTTGGCTACTACGCCCTCTTGCAACAGATGGCCTAGGACGCGACACATAATCTCTTCCATGGCTGTTTCAGAGCCTGGCATTCCCATTGCAGATCGAACGTAAACTCGTACACCTTGGAATGGCGTGATGACTGCGCAATACTTCATAGAGTCACGAGAGAGGGGTATCTGGTAGAATGCACTTGTCAGGTCGGTCGCGATGACGTGTTTCCATTGTGCGATGTGGCGTAACGTGGAGTCGACGTCAGGCATCAGGGAGGGTAAGGGCTTGCTATAGAGTCCACCACGTTCGTCCCCTTACCCACCATCAAGCCCATCGGTCAAGTCTAGCCATTCCTCCAACGTGAGACTTGACCCAGACAACTTGCTACCTCAAGATATCAAGGCCAAATTTCGCTCTATTCTTGACGAATACGACAGTGTTTTTGACCCAGATATCAAAGGGTATAATAGCGCAGCCGGAGGCTTCGAGTCTAAGGTCAACATGGGCCCTATCGCGCCACCGCAGCGCAAAGGTCGCCGCCCACAATATGCACGAGGCAAGCTCCTAGTGCTTCAAGAGAAATTCGACCAACTAGAAGATTTAGGCGTCTTCAAGCGCCCTGAAGAGGTGGACATCTCCGTAGAATATCTAAATCCATCCTTCCTAGTGAAGAAAGCCAGTGGTGGTTGCTGTACTGTCTGCAGGTGTAAAAAGTGGACTAACTTGACAGAAATGTTCGTTCCGCTGTAATGTGAGTGGCTCAGATGAGAGGTTTGGAATGCGTATCTTTCCTGTCACGCTGGAAGCGATACTTGGTGGAGGCCATATCTGGAACGCTTTGAGTCTACGTGCGCTCGGAGTCCGGTTGTGCGTCATCTGGTAACTGAACTTCTACAAATTCGCCGGGCCAGGTGGTGGTTGAGGCAGCCGACGCACGAATGACCAACGCGCGGCCGTGCTTGCCGCTCCTGTAGGCGCATGGGACCCGTACTAATAGGTTGTACCATCACCGATGATCACTTGACGTTTAGCTGGGCGAACAGCAATGTCGTTGGATTCCATAAAAGGAGTGCCAGCTAAAACTTCCACATCAAGATGCTCTACAACAAGGCCCTCGAATCTAAACTCTTTATTGTCGCGTACGAACGATATGCGTGTTTCTCCAACGACATGTAGCGGTGAGGAGCCATTGGCCTGGTGGACGGATTGGGCACTGGATGTCACTGGATGTTACGGCAGCCGAGAGGCTTCACGGTGGAATGGCGTATCATGTTTCCGGTGGCGCCACTGGCTATTGTTATACGGACAGGGTGATGGGTGTAGAACGCGTCTACGTATGGTGACTGGCGGGTTTGGACGCGGAAGGGTGTGAAGTTGGAGCTAGGTTCATCGGCATTCGTAACACTAGTGGGTACATTCACACCATCGTCATCGTCATCGTCAGACTCATTGTCATCAAGAATGTCGACAATTTATCTAGCCTTGGCGATATATCGCTTGTCATTTTCCTCGCTTAAAAAGTGCCTTGTATCTGAGCGTTTGGTCTTTCTAGATTCGAAATACGACATGTTTCCATATCGCTATATTTATTCACCTGCCCCCCCCCCCCCCCCCCCCCCCCCCCAGGAAGTGGTCAAATGTTAACACTATGCCTCTCTCGCTTACGCAAATTTCCCCCCTCATCGCAATACTGCAAAGTTTATACAAAACTTTTAACTAAAAAGGAAATAGATAATAAATAACCCTTAAGAATTAGAAAGGTAAATTTTAAGATCTTTTAAAAATGTCAACAGATGCAGAAAACTGAATTTCCCTGGGTAGGTTATTCCAGAGCCTTGGTGCATTTAGTTTGATGTCTTGTGAAACAACGAAACTCAGACAACGATGGATAGTTTAAAGGCTCTCAGAGATAAAATCTATTCAGATTGGCAAATTAATGGGCAATCTATTTACAAGTAAAATAACCAAACAGTAAGTGGGCGAGGGGTTGTTGTGTACACGTATTTCTAGTAATATGGGTAAGTGGAGATGCTAGATGATCTACGACAAGCTTGATAAATTTACATGGAATGTTATCGGGACCAGTAGAGCAGTCGGATCTAAGGCATTTAATCTCTCTCAATAACTCATTATAACTGACTTGGTGGAATCGTGCTCGAATCTGGTGGTAACGAGTCAAGAAGTAGATATAAATCGTCACTCCCTAGTGCTGATGAAGTGGCCACACGTTCAGTTGTTGAGGCAAAATGTCTGTTTAAGTCATCAGGATTTATTCGCAAAGGTTGAGGACTAGGATGCAGTATACGATGAATGGTCTTCCATACGTCCTTGGGTCTCTTAGACGACAGAGCTTTCTTTGTGAATGCTCTTTTTTCCTTTTTTATAATCTTTTTTAACTGGTTTCGTATATTCAGAAATTGTCTTCATTGAATGGGCGTTTATGTGCTTCATGGCGACTCTGCTTTTGCAGTTTTCCTGAAGAGTATGAATAGCGGTATCTTTCATCCAAGGCGCAGGCGGCCTTGTTAACCTTGTTAATTCGTCTAAGGGGAGCATGCTTATTAAAACATTCACTGATTAGGCTGTTAAGAACACTTACTTGATCATTGGGATCGTCAAACGCATAATGAACTGAAAAGACAGTTTAGAAAAATCCCCAATAAATGCGGTTTCACAAAACTGTTTTTCATTTGAACATAAAATTTTAATTTATTAATTTAATTTAAATTTCATAATATACATAGTATTTGTAAATATAGTTGTTAGTTATTTGTATTTTAATATTTTCTGTAATTATAGTTATTGTATTTATTTAGAGGGCCACAAGTTTATTAGTGCTCTGTACTATTTAGTGTTACCCTCTGTAAATAAAGTTTGAATGAATGAATGAATGAAGATATTTATATCTTGGTGCATAACGGATGACCCGTGCATTGGCAGTAATATGCATCGTGATCGCTGATCAACGGACATGGTAAAACATCTGTGTCTGTGTAACATTTTTGATAGTGATAAAACTAGAAATACGTGTACGCAACAACCCCTCGCCCGCTTACTGTTTGAGGCTTTAATATTGCCAATCTGAACAGATTTTCAAACTGCTTATTTTTTAGGTGCAATTTGTGGGTAGTGCACGTGGGAAAGTCTGCCAACACTAAATTGTCTCGCAGGCAGTGTTATAAAGCAATTGTGTAACTCTTGATGATTGAAATTAATAATTAATTTTTGAAATTAATAATTGAAATTAATTATTAATTATTAATAATATATTACATAATTAAAGTTAATTATGTCAGTTATGGTTTTCATAATAAATTTCAACATGCATGTTTACAGTAACAGTGGCATACCCATAATTTTACTCAAAGTACAATTGTATTCGCGAGACTGCATAAGCTTATATATACATGTAACCTACTGTAATAATGTAATCTGCATGTTCCTTATTCTAATTGTCAGTATAAGCAGATACCAAAAGATTCAATACCTAAAATTATCCTAGACCAAATTGATAAGCCTGATAAACCTTTTATTCTTTTAGAAGACTTCTGTTTCTTTTATTAATATTATATAATTATGCACATACATGTACCAGTATTTCAATGGTATTCAAGTACCGGTAACACAATTTCAAAAAGATGAAATGACAAAAGCCCATAATATACAAGAAAGAATGATATTGCTTAATCTAATTATGTCACCAATATATATATATATATATATATATATATATATATATATATATATATATATATATATATATATATATATATATATATATATATATATATATATATATATATATATATATATATATATATATATATATATAAATTCAGGATGAAATTCCTTTCAGCTGCTTCTTGTCAGTGAGGTGATACCAGTTGTTTAATCCCTAACATGCTCCCCTGACACAGTGATTGTTAACCTACCCAACATTATGCAGTGTTTATCCTTCAAAAGCTGTGTAAAAATATACATTGCAAGCCTAGGACTGGCACTGTCCAGACCTATTATCCAGGACAAAGGTGAATTTACACAGACACACTAAGCCATTGGCCAGAAGGGCATGCCATAATATATATCAGATGAGCGTAAACGCTGATTGTTATAGCCAGTATGGTGCATGTTTACACTATTAGAGTCAATAAAATGTAAGCCAGGCCCAGGTGGTAGCTGGCCAGGTTGGTCCTTTTGACTTGCAATATATGTAAACACAGCTAAAGTCTGTACTTTTTTGAATCCTTACTACCAGACACCAGTACTAGGCAGTATACTGTCTATATCAGCTAATTTTCGAGTTTTGCAATGAGTATTGACTGACTATATATTGATAAGCTCGATAAACCTTTTATTCTGTTAGAAGACTTCTGTTGCTTTTATTATATAATCTTATTATATTATATAATTATGCATACATGTACCGGTATTTCAATGGTATTCAAATACTGGTAACACATTTCAAAAAGATGAAATGACAAAAGCCCATAATATGCAACAAAGAACAACATTGCTTAATCTAATTATTTCACCAATATATCATTAATTCAAGATGACATTCCCTTCAGCTGCTTGTTGTCAGTGAGATGATACCAGTTGTTTAATCTTTAGAGTTAACCTACCCAATTATACAGTATCTATATACAGTATATATACTACAAAAGCTGTGTAAATATATACATTGCAAGCCAATAGGACTGCCATTGTCTAGGCCTATAATACAGGACAAAGGTGGTTACACAGACACACTAAGCCATTGGCCAGACCAGCATGCCATCAGATGAGCGTATAAACACTGATTGTTATAACCCGTGTGGTGCATGTTTACACTATTAAAATCAGTAAAATGTAAGCCAGGCCCAAGGTGGAATCCAGCCAGGTTGGTCCTGGTTAGTCCTATAGACTTGTAGTATAAACACAGCTATAATCTGTACTTTTTTACATCCTTACCACCGAGTACCGGTACTCACTATATAGGCTAATTATCAAGTATTGTAATTATTCCATTGTGGATGAGGTTGCAAAGTAACCGAGTGAAACAATGGTGATGGATAATTTAAATAAAAGTATAAAATCTGCCATTCAAAATTTGTATTAACATTTGTTATTCTGCAATCTTATAATAAAGGACATAATTTAAATGTATATATATATATATATATATATATATATATATATATATATATATATATATATATATATATATATATATATATATATATATATATATATATATATATATATATATATATATATATATATATAATATATATATATATATATATATATATATATATATATATATATATATATATATATATATATATATATATATATATATATATATATATATATATATATATATATATATATATATATATATATATATATATATATATATATATATATATATATATATATATATATATAATTTATGGTGAAGGAAAATTTCGAGTGTTGGAATACATACATTTTAAGACCAAACCGGGACCAGTGGCGAAAAATGCAACTTCAAGGCCTTCCGGCTGGAATTGAACCCGCGACCCTGCGATGCTAGTGCAGTGCTCTGACCACTGAGCTACGGAAGCCGTTGCCGAGAGCCTAGTCACGAGTTCTGTATATATGGTGGTAATGCCGGGATAAGATTCTGTGTATATTATAGGTAATATTTGGCATTTCACTCGATCAAACTACATGTTGAAAGGATTTATGGTGAAGGAAAATTTCGAGTGTTGGAATACATACATTTTAAGACCAAACCTGGTCCCGGTTTGGTCTTAAAATGTATGTATTCCAACAATCGAAATTTTCCTTCACCATATAATATATAATCTTCCACTCATCTTCCACTCATCTTCTTTGTCCTTTATTTACTTTCACATTTAAGTCTTTCACTTGGCATATTGTGGTTACCATGCATCTTTCAAATCAATCAAGAGTCCACAAAATGCGACAACACATACGAATCGAACAAAACAAAACCAGCCGAAAATTATTTCACATAGTTCATACTGTAGCTGTGTTTTGCTCAAATTTGCTAAAGTAAGATTGAGCTGTAAACAGTGGCCAAGTTCACCATAGCAACTGGTCTTGTTATGCAAATTTTGAAACGACTTACATATTCAGATATTTAGAAATATATTGTTTCCAAAATATGCAGATGTTTATAAATTAGCATAGCATGACCAGTTGCTACGGCCAGCTTCGCTACTGGCTGTAAATTAAGGCAAACAAACATTCAAAGAAGAAACTGGTCTAAACAATGCGCTCGTTACTCGTCGTTTTGTTTACAATATTTACTGATCTCTCCAACACTGATTTCGCTTAGCTGGACTTGTCTGTGTAAGCATCACCCAACTTGTCGCCTTTGCTCACGATCTTTTGACCTAATAGTGTGGAGTTTCTACTGGTTCAGACTTTCGACCTTGTTGATGTAACCATACCTGTTGTTGGTTTGGTTTTCCCGCAGCCAATATCGGAGTTTACTTCCTGTCCCCTTTCGTTCTCCTCTGCTCGTGCAGCTTCAACCTGCCATTCGTTATTTAAATTACTCATTTCACGTTTCTTTTTAGTTTCCAATACTGTTTAAATTCACAAACAGTATTAATCCATAAATTTCCTTGTTTACCTACTTTCTTCCCCGTGAGGCTCGTGTCACTGTAACCAAGATAACCAATGTCCGTTGATGGATGCCTATATTTATATATACACGGCGACAAACATTTTACAGAATAATTTGCCCGGACATTGTATCACCCCGTCAAGATTATGACCCTCGCCCCAGCGCCGACCGGGCGAGGGGATGATCTATAAGCGTGGCACTTGACTTTGTAGTTCTTGTTGCCTTGGTAACCAACTGTTTTAAGTTGAAAGATTGGAAGAGTTCATTGTATCTTCGGGTATTAGGTTTGTCCGGTGTAAGTAGATCAATGTTGGCATCGCCGGTTATTAATAGCATTCCATCCCAAGAAACAGTGAGATCACTCAACAAATCTTCAAAGTCTTGCAGCCAGTGCAGGAAATTCATCTGACTCTCCGAGCGATAAAGTGTGCCTATATTAACAGCATGCTGTTTCTATTACGTCCTGGTATTTCAATCCAAAAGTGTTCTAGATTTGAATAACGAACTTCGATATCTTTTCTCCTTTTAAATTTCACTGATTCTTTTTAATACACACCAACACCGCCCCCTCTCATACTATCCCTATTGCGGAAAGCGTGCATGCAATACCCAGGAATAGTTAAATACTGAAGCAACAAATCATTACCTTAAGCCATGTTTCGCTCATAGTGATTATGTCAAACGGATATTGTCTGAGAGTTGTTAACAAGCCGTCGAATGTTGATACCATGCTTTGCGTATTTATATGCATAATTTTTAACTGCGTTTCTTTGTTGGCAAATGCTTGAAGATGGATATCAGGCATATTGTTAAATATTTCCATTGCCCAAATGGTGTGCAATCTCGTTGTCCGATATGCATGGTAATTCATCCATATAAAATGGTAGAACACTAAGTGTACACTTCCATTCTTTCGGTGTGATAACAGATACAGATTTCATGCTAATAAGCTTAGCACATTGTACACGAGTAAAATCAAAACATACAGTATGGTGCAAACGCAGCGCTTTTGATTTTTTGCCACAGCTTTCTTACATTCTGTACATCTAGGTGCGACTCGCTTTCTATTTTGAGTGGAGACTGCATTGGTCTCAGGGCCTGGATTCACTTCGACATCGCAACTTTTAATTAATAGCCGAAATGTTGCTGTGGTATTGGCGTAGTACGCAATTCTTTTAAACGACCAATTTCTCCGTTCTTTTAAATCAGAATTCAGAGTTAAATCAGATCTTATCTCAAATCAGATCTTCTCCGTTCAGAGTTAAATCAGATCTTATCCGTTAAGGTGGTGTCCCAATGAATAGTTCGTCGTTGTAGATCGATCTTGGTACATTGCTCCAGTGATCAGATTTGATTACGAAACCATAAATGGTCGATTGCTTTGTCCCAAGAAAGTCGGTTTGACTCGAATTCCCCGCACTTTCCGAATATATAACCCCATGGCAGTTACAATCAATCCCAATCATTATGTATCCAGTATAGGTTATTTCTTCACTGTTCGGTCTCAAAAGGAGACAAAATACAACCAAAACACGGAGCTCCAAGAAAGCAAATTGAAGGCCGCCATTTTGAACTCATCATCTCATCCATCCATCTCATCCATGATAACATGATAACATCCATGATCCACGAGAACCAGCCATCCAGCTACCTATCCCTCCATGGCATCACTCCATCCATGATATCCCTCCATGGCATCCATTCATGATACCCCTCAATTCACCCATGATATCCATCCACCCATCCATGATATCCCTCCATCCCTCTCTTCGTCCATCTGATCCATGATAACTATCCATCCAGCTATCCATGATATCCCTCATCCATGATATCCCATGATATCCCATCCCTTGTGCGTGTGGGTATCCTAATGAATCAGCTTTACACTATTTCCTTGCATGTCCCAGATATGCTGCTCATAGATCTTATTTTTACATTCTGCTGTGCAAATCTTGGGAAACACCTGGACAACCAGTAGTGAATTTAAAAAGCTGGAGTTGTGTCTGTTCGGCTCTAAGGAGTTGACATTTGAAACAAATCAAAGATTTTAAATAGCTGTTCAAAAGTATATTCTAAACACTGATCGCTTGTCCGGCCTGCATGTCCGGCCCGTCGTCATATTATACGCATTATAGCCGGTGGCTAAATGCGCACATTATTCTAATCCCCGTCCCCATAGTCACCACGATTACAGATCCAAAACCAAAACCAATGGAACACATACCATCCTATGTTCAAGACACAACACATTTCCTTAAACGAGTATTTTCACTCAACAACAACCTACCAACTGACCCCATACTAATTACTATAGAAGTCTGTACACTAACATACCAAATGATGAAGGCATTAAAGCTTGCATTGATATGTTACAAGATAACAGCACAACTGACATCGATACTAAACACATAACTGACATACTCTCACTTGTACTCAATGATAACTTTTTCACATTTAACAATGAAACTTTCTTACAAATCCATGGTACTGCAATGGGGTCACCCATGGCTCCCTCCTATGCAAACATATTCATGGCAGTCCTTGAAAAACAAATGCTTCTTAATGCACCGGATGGACTGATCCACTTTGAGTGGATAAGGTTCATAGATGACATGTTTGCATTGTGGACCCATGGAATTGAAACACTGCATAAATTCTTCGAATACATGAACAACTTCCACCCAACAATTAAATTTGACTACACATATTCCCACCACTCAGTGAACTTCCTAGACACTGCTATTTACATCAACAAGGACAATCAATTTGGATCCGACCTCTACATTAAACCAACTGACAGAACCCTATTACTACACAATCACTCCTTCCATCCACCATCATGTAAGGAAAGCATAATATTCAGCCAGGCACTTAGATACCGACGCATTATTACAGACAACAAACTACTACGAAAAAAACTTGACAACCTTTCTAACATACTTATCAACAGAGGATACAAACTGAACACAATTAACAAAGCATTTTTACAAGCTTGTCAATACACACAATAAACTACTATACAAGGACAAACTCAAAAAAAACAAATCAAACCCCATCTTCTCCATCCCATACAACAACAACACACATTGCACAAACATTACCTAAACATTGGCATATAATTGGGGAAGGATCAAACATTGAGCATTCTCTGGCCAGAAGCTCCAATTGTGGCATACCGAAGAAATAAGAATCTTAAAATTATCTTGTATGTGCTAAACTACGAACTGAAACCACAACAAATATAAACTACATACTACAGCATAACTAACTAACAAAACTACACTACAACTTTGATCTATTCTCTGAAGGCAATGCCAATAATCTATGTTGTCCATATCCTATAACCTAACATGGACTGGAACGTCAAGAATCAAACCATAGGAAGCCTCCAAGAAAACAACACAAGTAATAAAGATAACCAAGGACCAATATAAAGCAAGCAATCAACACCAAGATAAATCCAATATAAAACAACACTGTTCAACAACCGAGATAATTCAATCAACATTTTGATACATTTCTTTCACCCATCTGGTCGTTACAGTTCTACATCGTCAAGACAATAATGTCTGGGGATGACCTGAGGGCCCTCATCATCCTTACCTTACTCCTACCTCTATCTTCCCATACCCACATTAACCTCAATCTTACTGGATCTGAGGGTCCCTTTGGGTCATCTGCATTCTATCCTCACTCCTTACCTCACAGACCTATATCTTACACAGCTTGGAAACCACAACACAACTTTTATAAATTCTCTGAAAGCTATGCCAATAATCTATGTCATACATGGTCTGCAAACTCAAGAACCAAGTCTTATAAATCGTCCAAGACAGCACATGAAGAATAAAACAACTTAATGATGATAAAGGTAACCAATGACCAGGATAAACAAACTGATGACAAACCAACCAAGATAATTTATTGCTGACATATAATCATTCATAATTAATACCAATCTCTGTTATATTTTTATATTGATGTACTACATCATCAATTTTTACAACCTCATGTTCAGGCATCCTAACCCTGATCCTTTATCCTATCATAACCTACTAACCCGAACCCAAATTTACCGGATCTGGATGATCCCTTCTGGGTTATCCATTGTTGCAACCTTTTACATGTTAGATTGTTATTAACACACTATTTTCCTTGTCTAATACACTTTACCCTCTTTGTCCCCTCGCCCGGCGCGAAGGCCGAAGGCCTGAGGGCGAGGGTGCTAATATCGACCGGCGTTTAGTCCCTTATCACGCGAGATGAAAGGCCAATCCTAGATCTAGGATCGAGTTTATTTGTTTATATATATATATGATCAACCGCCGTCCGCGCGACATCGGAAAATTTGGTCCTGGTAACTAGATACTCAGATTTGAATAAATATTTAAATTGAACCGTCACATGATTCAAAGGGTTTTGTCCAAAAGAGACAGAGTATATATGTATTTTGATTCGCTAATTCCAAATCTGTTTTCAGAATTGAAAACGGTTATATATTGATCGAGATATTCAAAATAATATACGACGAAGTGAAGCCGGCTTATCATAGCCGACAAAGCCGACTAATTTCTAAGTACATAAACCATTTTTACGAAGGGTCTTCACGTTCTTGTAATATAGTAGACACATATGTTATGTATTTTGACTCGCTAATTCCAAATTTGTTTTCAGAATTGAAAACGGTTATATATTGATCGAGATATTCAAAATAATGTACGATAAAGAGACCGGCTCATCATAGCCGACAAAGCCGACTAATTTCTAAGTACATAAACCATTTTTACGAACGGTATTCACGTTCTCGTAATATAGTAGACACATATGTTATGTATTTTGACTCGCTAATTCCAAATCTGTTTTCAGAATTGAAAACGGTTAAATATTGATCGAGATAACATTCAAAATAATATTGACCGGCTTATAGCGAGTAAAGCCGACTAATTTCTAAGTACATAAACCGTTTTTACGAAGGCTACTCACGTTCTCGTAATATAGTAAACACGTATGTTATGTATGTTGACTCGCTAATTCCAAATCTATTTTCAGAGTTTAAATCGGTTAAATATTGGCCGAGATAACGTTCAAACATTTCTTCGACGAAACGGGCTTTTGCAAATATTTGTGAATTTTTGCAAAACACAAATACACGGCCACGGCGTGCGAGGTCTGGGCACCATGGATGCGGGGGGTGGGGGGGGGGGGGGGGGGGGGGGGGGAGGTGGGGGGGGGGTATAGAAAAGGCGGGCGAGGGGATTATTGCGAATTCGTATTTCTAGTAAATATATATTCTTACCTTTGTCAATTATCCCCTCGCCCGCGAAGCGCCGTCCAGCGCCGAAGGCGCTGGGGCGAGGGTGATAATCTTGACGGGGTGGTTCAATGTCCGGTCGTGTACAATGTCCGGTCGTCTGAGGGACAATTGTTTTGGAAAAAGTTTGTCCCGTGTATATATATCGGTATCCATCAACCGTGGACCGTACGTTGTTTTGGTTTGATGACGAGGATCTCACGGGGAAGAAAATAGCTAAACAAGGATATTTATGGCTCTACAAGGAAATTTATCTAGGTCGTGAGGTTATCGTCTTCATAAGCGACTTGTTTGTGAATTTTAAACAGTATTGGAAACTCAAAAAAACGTGAAATGAGTAATTTAAATAACGAATGACAGGATGAAGCTGCACGAGCAGAGGAGAACGAGAGGGGACAGTCGTTAAAACAAAACCTCAATGCTTATTCTGTGACAAAACCAACACAGCAAGAAGGATTGCGACTTGAGAAACATGAAGTCAACATCATGCAAAGCGAGTCGAAGATGAAGTGTTAAACTAGCAAAATGTCTATTGTCAACAACGAGCAAAGCCACTGGAAGTGCGGTGTTGTAATGAGAAAAGTATACAGGAAAAAGCGGCTGAGATATCCAGTATTATTCTCGTAATTTGTGCTTTATAATACTACAGAATAGTAAGTGTTTACTACATATATTATTTTCAAATTGCATGTACACAGTACAGCTCTACAGTATGTTTATCATATGCTTGATAACAAGCCTATATACTCTACAGTACTGGTAGTTAATAGGATGCAAAAACGTGTAGACTATATTATAGCTGTGTTTATACGATCTCATGGGCCTGGCCTACAATAGTGTAGTATATAATTATCAATGTTGTTCAGCATTGTTTCAACAATGTTGACATATTCCCAATGTCAATATAATCCTATTTATTATATGGATATGAGTAAAATACCGTAAAATATGCCACTGATATATTCCGTATTTTACGGTAGTGTGATATGAAGTCATATCTTACGCGGGAACGTCTCGCGCGGTACCCACGCTAATTCCCGCCATTTTGCCCTTTCTGTTTTGGATATACAATATGGCAACTTCTCGACATTTTGTCGATGTTTCCGACGCTGATTTGGCAAGGTTTTCTGAAGAAAATGAAAATGAGAACACAAAAAGAAAGACTAAGTCCGATTTGGCGATCTTCAGCGACTATTTATCCTCGATAAACGAGCCGAGAGACATAACATTGTTGCCGTACGGCGTACGGTGAGCTACAAAAAATCTTGAACTTTTATCCATATAATAAAAAGAACATTTCACGGTGGCTTTGGAAATATGACTTTTATTTTCTCGTGTTGAAAACAATATTTTACTCACTCGCTGCGCTCGTTCGTAAAATATTGTTTTCACCACTCGAAAATAAAAGTCATATTTCCGCGCCACCGTGAAATATCCTCTATATATACCTGTAGTCTCCATCTGAGTCTCGGTAGCTCAATGGTAGAGCGTCACAGAGGCAATCAGGTTACAGGTTTTATTCCTGTCTGCATGGGACTCAGAATCATGCATTTTCTGAGGATATGAGCTTGACAATCATCCATATATCATCTGTCTACTCCAATCTTCCCTTATTCACTACAGCAGTGCATATAGTATTAACACTGACCAGTATACAGTAATGCTCGTTCAAGTGTTCAACTGATATTGTTCATGCAGCCATGATAACCAAATTGTTACAGTATTGTTCAGTCAATATGCCGTAATAACTTTTTCTATCGATAGCTGTGTACCTGTAACCTGATTGCCTAGCTGTGACTCTCTAACCAGCTATATACTGAGACCTAGATGGAGACTGAGAGTGAAGGTTGCAATTCGACATAATACATTCGGTTGATATATAGGTACCTGCATTATATAGTAATGCAGCCTATGCAGCTTGCATTCACTACAGCAGTGTATATATTAACCCATCCAAGCATTACTGATATAATATACTGTAGCGACTGCCATATAGGCAGTACATACATGTATATCAATTGAACCAGTACATCATTGTATTCATTCTCTCTCCATCGGAGTCTTGATGGCTCAATGGTTAGAGTCACCGGGAATCAGAAGTTTATACATGTAATTTCTTTCAACTGGGAATAAGTTTTCTGAGG
Organism: Chrysogorgia sp. JL179-B06; assembly: GCA_035772405.1. Taxonomy (NCBI): domain Eukaryota; kingdom Metazoa; phylum Cnidaria; class Anthozoa; order Scleralcyonacea; family Chrysogorgiidae; genus Chrysogorgia; species Chrysogorgia sp. JL179-B06. Next base: position 2,373,593 of record JAYKKM010000378.1, read on the forward strand.
AGGCTGACAATAGTCCATGCGTGTATATATCGTATACTGGTCTATATTCCATAAACAATCTGTGTTTAATCCATCCATTCATGGAACATGTTAGGCCTACACTATTAGCTGGCCTAGTGGCCATAACCTATAACTTATTGTGTCTGTGTAGGCTTGTAATGTAAAATACAGCTTATATAGGATATTTATATTAACATTGGGTATGTCAACATTGTTGAACAACATTGTTGAAACAATGCTGAAAAACATTGTTCGTTCAACTGATATTGTTCAGCCATTGATAACCACATTGTTACAGTATTGTTCAGTCAATATGCTGTAATAACTTTTGCTATCTTACTGTAGCTGTATGTACCGGTAACCTGATTGCTTCTGTGACGCTCTCACTATTGAGCTACCGAGACTCAGACATTGGAGACTGAGAGTGTAGGCCTCCATGTTAGACCTACAGTAGCTGGTCTCATGGCCATAACTTATAACTTATTGTGCCAATGAATAGGCTTTGACAAATTATGCTGGTCCTGGGCTTGTAATGTAAAATACAGCTTATATAGGATTATATTGACATTGGGTATGTTGACATTCACTATGTCAGCAGAAATTGATAGGATTGAACAAGTACTGTGTCAGGTAGATCAATGTCAACAAGCGGAATGTCATCCTGAACATTGGTTATATATGCGCATGGTGATATAATTTAGATAGTACACACTGCCATGTCTTGTTGCACATACATAGCTTTTGTATTAATAACCATCAAAATATGGTATCTGCACTAGGCATTTATTATTATTATTATTATTATTATTAATAATACAATAATATTTATGGTAGCCCCTTCAATGCTAACACTGGTATCAATGGGTGTTTCTAACAAATTACAGAAATTACAAGTACATAAACACATATTTATATATGTACGTACAATGTTACAAGAACTAATTTTAACTCAAAAGTTGTATAAATCCAGCAAATTAATCGATCAGTTGCAAGTTCCCACTTAGAAAAGATCAGTTTTCCTGCCCTGCGTTGAGTCCTGCCAAGAACATCAATATTATATTCCACCACATCGCAGCAGTCTAATGTGGGTATAATTATCAACTTACTTTATATATTCATCCACACCAACAATCGGGGTAGAATTCCCCAATACGTCTTAATAAACCCAATTTGAATAGACCCCTAGACATTTTACTTTTTACTTTTTCAACAGTTTATAATAACTACTGAGTTGATTATTTCATGTGGAATTATCAATAGTGAGAAACAAGCACGTAATTTTTTTCTTAATGATTGATGGTAAAAACAGCAGTGGACTTCCCCACTATTCTGTTACCGCACCCAAAAATTATACAACAAGATATATTGATAAATTGTCCACTGAAAATCTATTCAGTTTGGCAAATGAATGGAGCTATTACCTAATAGCGTAGCGTCTGGCTGCTATTAATAGCTAAAAATGCAGATAAACAAACCAATTTTGACTCAAAATTATTGCAAGAACTAGGGGTAAAAACGGACAAACATGGATACTGACGTCATCTCGATGTACTGGTATTCAAGTGAAAGAACGAAAATAAGTACTGTAAGCAACTACGCTATAAAAGTTTCAAACAGTAAGCGGGTGAGGGGTTGTTGCGTATACGTATTTCTAGTTTATTACTATACTTCCAATACACTACTTCACTATTTGCAATCAACCATTTTCTTTGTTCTCTCGGTTTTAACTATTAAACACCACATACATTTTATCTTATTCCACAATAATTCCACATTTCACGAACATTCAAAATTAAATCCACCGTGATATTGTACAGTACTATATCCCTTACTATCCCACAAGAACACTGACTAACCCCCCCCCCCCCCCCTTCCATCATCAGACACGTACGTGAACACATTTAGACCTGGTAACTAACGACGCGCGTGTGTATTTTATCACAAACAAACAAACGTTACGAAGACCAACAACTACTATCCTCTTTGGTGATATGGCACGAGTTGGAATTCAACGATCTAACAAGACATTTGGTAAGCAGTCACTTTACTTTCCTTATACATATATATTTTGTTATAACCGCGTATTATGTCCGGCCCGTCGTTGTCATATTATACGCATTATAGCCGCGGTGGCTAAATGCGCACATTATTCTAATCCCCGTCCCCATAGTCTGCCACGGTTACAGATCCAGGACATCAGTGTGGTTCTCATCACCTATCCAAAACCAAAACCAATGCAGTTCAAATATGTTTAAATATCCCTCCAGGGCATCCATTCATGATATCCCTCAATTCACCCATGATATCCATCCATCCATCCATGATATCACTCCATCCCTCCCTTCCTCCATCCATAACATCCCTCCAATCATCCCCCTTCATATCCCTCCCTTCATCCCTCCACCCATCCAATCTCAACCATGACATCCAATAATATATCTACTGACAGCACTTACCCACTGATCCTATCCATTCAGTTAACTTGATTTATCTCACTTAACTGATACCTTCTCCTCATTCATGCGTTCTCGTTTTATTGACAAGAGCTCTACGCAGTGAACAAAAGGATACCATCTGTTCCAGGAAATAGTGTGTTTTTAGTTAAGAGTTCAGCCATGATGCAGCCAACCGACCAGATATCCACTACATGAGAAACAAATAAAATATCATGCTAAATTGAACGCAAAAGCTCCAAACCATAACCCCGGTGAAATATCCTGTAGGATCCTATAGGATCCTAGAGGATCTTGTAGGATCCTATAGGATTTGGATTTTATATTGAATCCTGTCAGGATCCTAAGCAAATCTTACAGGATCCTGTGATTTGTCCCAAGAATACCACAGGATCTTATATGTTAAGGATCCTGTTCAGGATACTATACAGGATCCTAAGGAAATCCTACAGGATCCTGTAGGTTTAGGATCCTATGTAGCACAGGATAATATAATAATACCACAGGATCCTATATACGATATCCTACATAGGAAAAACAGAAGATCCACGTCCAAGATGTTATAAATAAATCATGCTTACTCCGCTCAACGGGGCATGGAGTAGGATCAGGGTAACTGCCCTGTTGATCCTGATCTGATCACCAGTCGGGATTAGCGGTTACCTTAATCAAACATCAGTTTGTAAAAACACAACTGTAGTAAGAGACGCGAGTTTGTGTGTGATCTGTCACTTTGTCTGCAATGTCAATGCTCAATATTGTATGACAAGTCATTTGCGCATGGCGATCTTCTTTGATCAATATCAATATCAATATGGGGTTATGCAATAACCAAGGTCAAACTTAATAAATTAAAATTGATATCAATACATATTTGAACATTCTCTGACCAATATTATTATCAACTAGAAGTCACTATCACAAGTGAGGCTGCCTGAAAGGGCAAGCGAATAATAATGTCTGGGTATAATGTGTTGGAGAAATTTAATGTATTATTACAGTCAATACAAGTGTTTACATGTATAATACCAGCATTTTGTCTACATTTTCTTGTATTGCCCTGACTAAAATCAGCACATATTGTTTTACATGGGTCAATAACATATAATTGCAGAATCGATTGATGTACAACAGTGATTGTATTTTCTGTGATGTTTATAACTTACCTAATGCTCTTTAATACTGTAGGATGCTTGGTATGCATTAAGGCACTGCGAATGGCAGATTGTTATCTACAGGTATAATCAGGACAGTCTAGGCAAGACCGTACAATTAAAAACATTAATTGTGTTGATAAGTTTTAAGAACTTTTGATACATATCCAGATACTCTAACATCAGCATCGTGCATCGGGACGAACACCATGCGTGAATATGTATTTGCAATTAATCTTTAAAACATTGTCTGTTTCGTGCACTGTAGCAAAGTGATTTCCAAGAACACCATCTTGGCAAAATCTGAGTATCACAGGGTCTTCTGGGTTAGGAATTTAATCAGTTTGACAAATATTCCTGTTGAGATTTGCAAACTCTTTGATGATAGCGAAGAGTCCATCGTTACTTTTAAGATAACATTGAACTTTTCCATATTTATCTGCTTCCTCATTTGCTGCAAAGGATACAAAGTAGCTACACGAATACCTTTTATACGAATATCCCTCACTGTGGAATGTCTCCCCACTCTTTTCCATCCTGGACGAGAACAAAATCTCTTCATTTAAGGGATCTAAATCAAAGGCCGCCCAATCTACCCCACTAACGATTGCTGGAACTTCTTTGCACATTGGATTGTAAAAACTAATTTCTTCATTCATATTTTGTTTTTGATCAACAATATTGAAAACATCTTGGCAGAACAACTTTGCTCTTTCCGGTTCATGTACATTGCTGATTACTTCCGATTTAACACTCTGTGCTAAAGCCATATTTCTTAACATTTGTGGAATAATTCATCGTGTACCATGACATTTTTTCTTCAGTAAAGAAATCATTTCTTCAAATACAGATGCTGACAGCAAAATTGGGTTCCCATGATTAAGGGCTTGGTATGAAAAGTGGCCAATTGCATGTAAGTTGTATGTTCTCTCCGTTTTCCCATACAGATTTTCCACAAGCCTGATATAAGAGTCGAGCATTATTTCTGCCAGTTGCCTATCTTCTTCAACGAGTCTATCATTTGTAAGTAATCTCAGTCCAGTGACAAATAGACTGTGATGGAAGAAGTGCTCTGCTGGCAAGAATTTTCTCAAGACAGGTAACCCAATGTGAAAAAGAAAGATTTATTTTTCGTGGGCTTTCCACTTGCCAAGCTCGTTGATGGACCTCATTTTTTTTGGAAAATCGTGTGGGAGCAATACTGAAAAGATAACACTGTCAATTGCTGAAATGTCTCCTCTCAAACAGTATATGTCATCAGCAATTGAACTAACAAATCACGATTTCAATTTTCTGGACAACTCTCCTTCAATCACTTGATGCAAAAAATCCAGCAAAAGCTATTATGGAATTCTCAGGATGTCATGTACTGGCGATGGCTCTTTGATTCCAAAAACAGAGTTTCTGTTGTTTGCTAGGGCTGCATGCTGTTTTGAATCTTCATGGTTCCTCATAGGAGCCTTTGTAAACCTGTAAGGATAGTACCTCACCAGTGGCTTGTTAGGATCTTTAACTCCTGGTTCTACACAGATGGAGCATCCAAACTTTCCATTAAATTGCTTGAAATTGAGCAATGCAGCCTTGGCTGGAAGATCTGCAACATGACCAGCTCAACATTAAAGTGATTGTGAGGCAGCTCAACGTTAAAGCCATTCATCGGTTGTTGAACCTCTTCAATAAAATGGCCCTGGAAAACTTGAAATGCTGGATTTTCTTTGCCAAACCAAAGTCCACAAAAAAGTATGTTACGAAAAGAGTATTGCAGTAATTTTGGAATCTCAAGTATAATAGCAAATATTGGCCAGATCTTTAATTTCTTTGACTTTAGAGCTGATGCCCCATCAATATGCCATGTTATAGAGAGGATATACTCTCCATTTGCATTAGGATTTATTGGCACAGCCCTTCTATAAACTGCTCCATCAGAAACATCTTGGTACACATTTGGAGTATGAGGCATGGAAATTATCCCCGGGGCACTGTAATAATTGTTTGTAGCAATAAGCGTGTCTCCTTCTTAGATTGAAAAACTGCCCTTTACATTTACTGTATTTATCATCTAATTAACCGAGTGTGAGGTCTGTATAGGAAAATATTTGCTTGAGGTTTTCGTACAGACTGAGCGATCAAGGAGAGAGTACAAGTAGTTTCCATACAGAATGAGCAAACAAGGTCAATGAATAGTTTATTGTTTGGCTATATGATGTCATGTAATCGTGTTTCTTTAATATTTGAATTATACATGGCAAATACATGGCAACTCTGCTTTACCAGGATCCCAGTAGTTGCAACCGGGCTTGACATGGTTCCTGTATAAATCATACAGCAATTATTTGTTTTTCAACATGTCAATTAAATGTTAACCAAGATGAAAATATTCATTTAATCACTCAATACAGTAAATTCATCCCGGCTTACCAGGCTAGGTTAATGATCCATCCATCCATCCAGGTTGAAAATCTAGTAATTAAGGTACTCTTTGGGTAACATACCTGTAGCTCTCAGAAATTCTTCAAGCACATACAAATATTTTGTTGTTATAGGAATGATCAATGTCATCAAAACCTTACCTCTTATTATTCTTTTGACCTGAGGCAAAAGCTTTATTATAGTGTACTGAAGAGGTTGCTTGCCATTGACAAAATTTCCACAGTTATTGTCCTGACATGGAATGTTGTGAGCAGTATCTTTATGGCAGGTACTGCATATGGCATAATCCACTGTATCATAATGGAGGTAATCTATGCCTTTACTAAATTCATAGCTGTTCTTTGGTACAGTACTGTTTTGTGGAGGAAGAACAACGTTCATCAACTTCAAAAGATCAGATTGAGTTTTCTTGCTCAAACTGTGTTTTTCAGACACGCCGAGGAACATCTTGTTAAAGGTTGCAGCTGAAATATTTGACCCTTCAAATATTGGTGGATCATCCTCTCTAGCTGAATGGTTTGACAAACTACAATTTTCAGTGTCTTGTTCACACATATCATCTTCATCCATGTTATTTGACAATGAATTGTCAAGAGATATATCTTTAAATAAAAAATATGAGAAATGATGCACCGTTGTAAAATTGGACAAGAACCTAGAGAGTGGCTATTATTTATGAGGGGATTGGCAAATGGGAAAAAATAAGGTTTCAAAAGTTTTGACTTCCCCGCCAGAGTACTGAAGGCAAACTTCGAGGACCCCTTCATAGGAGTCAAAGCTTCCCCCCCCCCCCCAATCACTCACACCAACACACGTTTATCATAGACAAATAGTAATACTCAGTTGCAATTCCCTAGCTGGCTCGTGTATATTTCTTTCTTATGTCAGCAGATGCACCCACTTTATTACAGTACACTAATCTTGACCTGGTTAATAAGTCTAGTGCCCAGATCTCTTTGCGGACCTATGTATAGTCGATTTGTGTAAATTGCCCTGCGTCGATCTGAGATATTTGTTCAGTTTTATTACGTTTTGTGATGTAGAGTTTTATCACATGTATTAAAGTTCATACTGCCGTTCGGAACTTGCCAACGCTGTGAAAGTTTAAATGATCTCTTTAGAAAGTATTCTCTTGTCAAGGTAAGACGACTAAGATAGTTATGTGTACTTAGTTTTTCTTGTTAAATGCTCACCAAACGGAAATGTGGCTCAGTGACTGTGATTTCTTGCCATCACAGCAATAGCATCACTTGCCATGGGCTTAATATATCATGATATCAAATTGTTTTGTTTGTAACAATTTTCCTTCTATTTTAGATGTGTATTGGGCTAAACTGCATAATGCAATGCCAGTTTTGAAACAATAGGTTGGAGACACTGGCTTCTGTGGCTCCTCAGTCAGATGAAATGGGCACAGTATTAAAGAAGCATGATTTATAGTGGCAGTGATTTATCAGCAATTTGTTTACCAAACATCAACTACATAGTCATAATGTATGTATACTGTGTATCCAGTCAAAAAGCCTTGCCAATATTCAGATAAGTGATAGTTATTTGTAATTTAAGTCTCCTGTATTTAAATATAATTAAAATGTGTACAATGTACATACTACAGTATGTCTGTTACAATTTATATAATCAATCCCAAGGTTCATTTTGGAAATTTTATCAAAAATTAAGCTTCCGATGGCTTTTGAGGCAGCACTTCCCTTGCGATAGTAACTTCTAGTCTAATACAGTAGGATACCCAACTGGTAATTTGTAAGAACACAGCTAATCTATTAGTAAGAGCAAGTACAGCTTATGATATTTCATGAAAATAATCAACAGGCCCTTTCTCTTTTAGAGCATTTGTTCTGTGTTTATTATTAGTTATGACTTTATTTATATTACAGTAATCAGGGGAGGCGTGAGCTTCATCATATTTAAATTATATATAATTTGAATATAATAGTATACCGGTATACCTGTTTCGGATTCGTTTCCTTCGTCGACGCAATCCACATTCTGCTCGTTGAATTCAATATTTCCTATTACCCATTCAGCGACTCTATTTCCTTCATTAACTGTATCTAGTGTTGGTGCAGGACTGTTTCGCCGTTGCCTTTTTCCTCGACGACGCTGTTCAAACGAAATTGAAGATTCAACATCGGATGACTCTTCAGTCTCTGATGGATTAGTAGCGCAGTTGTTGTTATTTTCCAGAGAAACCAAATGGTTACCAATGGAGCTCGCAGACTCGGAGACATCACTTCCAGTACTTGAACCTGCACGACTGGGGCTACTCGAGTGCATAGGAAGCACAGAAATTGAATTATCTAAATCCGATATCGTTTCATCTGAGGATTCATTTGATTTACTCATACTGTAGTTTCAGTTTGTCTCTGCTTTTTTCGACGCTTTCATTACAAATGTACATTCAAATTGAAAAACGATATAAAATGACTCTCAGCGGCGCGGATGCCCCTAGCAACCCCTAGCTTCCCTAGCCAACTATTTCTCACGTGACTTTAAGACGCCACTTAGGGTTATCTCTTTTTCAAGTTTTTTTTTCACAGAAGTACATGTAGGAGGTTCTCTCTCAATTATCACTGGGAACTTTCATTAAAGTTTTATTAAAGTTTTCTAGCCACAATCTTGATCGGACAGTTAAGAGAAAGAAATGGCTTCAACAAAAAGCACACGCTTGCAAGCCCGTCAGTTGTCAAAAATGCATCCCAAAGGTAAGGTCTAATTGTAGTTAAAAGATACCAAGCTTATTTTTCATTACGGGTTTATTGAGGGTATATTGGTTCTTACAGACTGAGTCAGCACAAGAGCTAGCCTATACCGTTTTCTGTCAAATCGGGGTTACCTGGTAGAATTTTGTTGTTGAGCAAACATATCTGTTTAAGTTTTAAGGCGACTCGGGTTGATTTTGGCGCCATTTTGGCGAATATGTTTTAATATGGAGTAGAAAAATTTTATATGCCTAAATTTACATTAAATTGCTTTTTCCTAGATTTCACTGAGCAGTTTGTTTGTGTGTGGTTTATGGAAGATATGACGTACGATATTGTATCCAAAAAAACATTGAACGGACATCAAAGGCCAAATCAAAATGCGAAAAAATCGTTGAGGGCGAGAACGTTCAAGTATGTGGACATCTTTCGAAAATTATGCGCATTGGTAAGTGCGAAAAACTATCATTATTTTACTCTTTTCTTCAAGAAACAGGTTTTATCTTTCTATCGGTGTCTGTCTTTCTTAAACTATAGTAAGTAACTAGTAAGTAAGTTGGCCGGCCGGCCGTAGCCGGAGGCGACCCGTAGGCTCCTCTTTGTAGCGAGACTTTTGTCTCATGTGAGTGTCATGAATATAGTATACCAACTCAGAGATGCTAAATTGTTCATTTTCCTATTGAGGTACCACGTAAGAGTGTGATAAAGAATTAAAAACCCTGGAAAGGGCAATTGATGTGATCAATGGGAAAGAAAAAAAGTTGGGAAAAAGGAGTTGGGAAGAAAGCAGCAGTGACAGCAGCATTGATATTGACAACGATGATACTATAAAGTCGTTTAAGAATAAAAAACAGCCGGCAAAAAGGAAATTGATGGTAGGTGTTTTCATTTCTTTGACTTGGTTCTGTTGGTTAATTAATTGGTATTATTTTTATTATTACCTATGTAGATTTGGAATGCTATCTTGACGAAGAGAAAAGAAAAATAGATGTAATGTTAAAGGCAAGTAAACTACATGTTCCAACCGAGATAGAACCAGAGGTAATCAACTTACATCATCCAGAGTGAATACATTGAAGGACCATGTATCAAAAGTTGACAGCAAATTGGATGCCATTTTATCCCTTCTACATAAAAATGGGGATAGAGATTCCGACAAAGAAACACCAAATAAGGTTAATTTCAAAGCATTGACTGCAAACAAAAATGAAACTTGCTCCCCGAAAATTAAAATCTCACCATAATTACCTTTCAGATAAAGCAAGAACTAGCACTGCCACTTTCTAGTTCTAGTGACTCACCAGCAGCTCCCAAAGACAGTACTTATCAACCAGTGGTAAGTTGTCAAATTATCATTTGTGCCTCATGCTATTATACAGTTGCATCAGCAGTCAAAGTTCTGATAAGCACACACATATAAAATCTCTCTTTAGATCTACAATGGTATACATTTGACTACTGGTCATATCCCAAGAAAGCCTGCCCTTTTTGCAACACAAAAACTGTCCATTGTCTTTACAACTGAATTGTCAAACACAATTGAGCCAACCAAAAAAAGTGGAAAAGGGCAGTTAGATCCACAAAAGCTTGGTATAATATTTGGTGAGCTTATTTCATTCCTGACAATTTATTTTAATTCCAGCCCTTGCGTTCATTTAATATGTTTAAATAAGTGTAAAAATGCTTAAATATCTTGAATGCAGACGTATTTAAACATACCCCCTACAGGAATATATATTTCACGGGAGTTCCACTAATCCCTCCAAAATAGCCGCTAATCCCTACGAGTAATTAATAAATCAACTGAAATGACAGGCTAGAACAAATTAAAAAATCGGATCTCTAAAACACATAAACAAAATGGCCGCTAATCCCCAACAAGTATAATAACTCAACTTTTGACATCCTAGACCAAATTGCTAATTATAAAACCGCGTCTTTAATCCTGCAACACATACTCATTGTCTATGAACTATTATTAATCAACTGTTTTGACATAGGGGGAGTGATTAGAAGAAGACGCTTATTATATATTCGCGTCAATAATCGTGTAACACTACAGTCATTGTTTCTACCCATAACAAATCAATGTTTTGACATGAAGGCTTTAATGAACGATCTCTGATTGGATAGATACGGGGGAGTCTTTGATTGTACAAACTCTGATTGGTCAAACCCTCTAAACCATTGTAATAGTACCGTAGACCGCGATTATAAAATAATCAAGTAAAGACGTCTCAAACCAAACGATTTCAAACTGGTACAAGAAGCAAGCAAAAAAGAAAAAATGGAAAATACACAAGAAATGCCTATGAAGTTCGACTTCGACGAGTATGAGCCGCCGAGGGAAGAACCGCACGAAGATAATGAATACTGCACAGTTAATGTAAGTAGCTATAGTAAAATGTTATGATTGCTGTGCGTAAATCGTCGTTGTGAACTTGTAAAATTTATTATGTTATTTTCCTCTTAGAAAGAAACCATCCCGCAGGAACAGTCGCCTCCACCACCAATACCCAACAATGTAATCACAAATGTACCCCCAATACCTTTATATGTAGAAGATGAAGAAGAAAGCGAGGAAGAAGAATTGGTATACAGAGTCCAAGCGGACTCTGAATATAATTTCGACAACATCTCTCCCGAAGACGAAGATAATTCCCTTAAAGTATGGGGGTATACAGATAGCAGTGGTAAAAACTTTATATTTTACGAATCGACAAAAATTTTAGTGGTTGAACGTATTTAAATTTTTTTATTTATATATTCTATATTCGTTATATTTAAAAAAACTTCATCAAACTTCTACATCGTGTGTGTTTTACTATAGCTAACTCTTTCATCATACGCTAGCGAACAACCCTGGTGTAAAATAAGCAATTGATAGGGATTGAAGGGATGACCTGATTGTCGCTATGGACCAGAGTCAATCGCATTCCAATCGCAAATTCGACTACGGGTGAACGCGTGCCAATGCAGTTTAGTTTTAAAAACACTTTTATGGTATAAAACCCAAAACTTTTTCCAAGGTACATTACAACCCTAATTTTTATTTTGAAATATTTCATCTAAAATATTTTTGAGAAACTCTTTTTCGGAGATATCATCTCTAAAACTTTTTGGAAGATAAAAATACCCAAATAATTTTTTTGAGATATATCATCTTAAAATATTTTGAGAAAATCTCATTTTTTTTAATATATCAGTCATTTGGCCATAAGATGGCGTCGAGGTAAGAGCTCCATGACGGAAATTTCTATGATTAATTCTATAATCAAACATTTTTGGTTCTTGATTATTTTTATTTCAAAAACATTACACAACTCTCAAATAAAAAATGAAGTTTTTTGGATGGCACACGTAAGTATAAATCACATCGGGTGAGGTATGATGGTCGTTTTACTCAAAGTTTTTTTTTAAACTTTTGATATCTCATGAAATTAATACGATCACCTTGATTGACCTTCCTCTCTCTGGTCGTAAAACTCAAGGACAATCAAAACTGGTCGTACAACAACACCAGGTTTCATGAGATAAATATATACAAAATTCACTAAAAACCTCTTGTATACGACCAGTTGCATACCCCCCCCTGATTTGATCACTGGTCGTTCTTTACAGGGTGACCACACCTTAAAAATACGACACCCTCCTGGAAATATGGGACTGGACTGTGCTCTGATTGGTCAATTCAAATCATTCTTGATTCTGATTGGCTTAGAGCTCGGTCCAGTCCCTAACACATTGAAATATATATATATATATATATATATATATATATATATATATATATATATATATATATATATATATATATATATATATATATATATATATATATATATATATATATATATATATATATATATATATATATATATATATATATATATATATATATATATATATATATATATATTCGCTTACCTCAAAACTGGTCTGCTACAACTTGTTTCATCTGTAAAAGAATCTTCAGGCAGTGACAATATCGAAAGGGATGACCGCTTATTTATAGGCTTTCTGCCAGAAAGTGGGGGCGTATGTGGGGGACAAAGCATGAGGTCATGGCTTTGTTTGCGTTGATTACGCGAAATTTATTACGATGACGACACTGTGAAATTATTTCCGCTCTTTTGTTGAGTAAACTATTCTTATTTTTTTCTTTTAAAATACAAAATTTTTCTTCTAAACATAAATTGCATCGTTTTGATCCTCCTGTGTACGAAATAGAATGTTTTAGAATTTGCCAATTAATACTGAAATCTTTATTGTTTTCTTTCAATGTCCAAATATATTTCGAAAGTTCGGTGTCATTTTCATGCTTTTTATGTTGAAAAGATTTAGTGTGGTTGGCCAATCGCTCTTTGAATGTGGTTGCAGTCATACCAATGTAGTGTTTTATTTCGTTTGTGGTGTTTACTGTCACTGTTGCTTTGTATACTATGTCTCTAGTCATGCATTGTTCTTGAAGCGGGCAAATGGTGTTCTCTCTACAACTGCAATTAGTAGCGTCCCTATCCTGCGGTTTGATGTTCCTAGCTATGCGTGCATTGTGCTTAGTGATTATTGACTTAACATTGTTCATGCAGCTGTAACTTACTTTAACTGTATTTCTGTTAAAAATCTTATGGAGCTTGTGGTGCGTAGGGAAATGTTTGTCAATTAGGCTAAGGAAATTACGTCCTATGTTAGTGCTGACACTCTTGCTAAATGGTGGGTTGAACCAAATGATATTGCGTTGCCTATTCCTACGTGGTCGTTGCGGTGTATCATGAGTGTAGCTAAGTTCATGATTAAAGTTGCTGTGCCTAAGCGCGTTCTGATATAAGGGTGCAGATTCCTGAAAAGTTTGCTCATCTGACGAAAGGAGTTTAATGCGTTTGTTAATTGATGCAGGTAGTTGCCTTGTTATGCTTGGTGGATGGTTAGAGTGCATATTTATGTATAGCGGATCGTCATTGGGCTTCCTATAGGGCCTATAGTTTCCATTGTTAAGGTCGAAAGTTACATCTAAAAAGTTTACTATACGTAAATTTGATTCGGCGGTGATTTTTAGGTCAAATTGCTCGAAAATTTTGTGGAGATCTTTTCTTGTTTTGTCTGCTAAACGTGCTGATTTACTTTTTATGATAGCCAAACCGTCATCTCTATATAGGCCGATGCTTTCTTTGCCAAATTTCTTACTTAGGTGGTTTAAAATGAAAAGGCCTACGAGCTCACAAATTTCCGCGCCGTCGAAACTGACATCAACAACTGGCTATCATAAAAAGTAAATCAGCACGTTTAGCAGACAAAACAAGAAAAGACCTCCACAAAATTTTCGAGCAATTTGACCTAAAAATCACCGCCGAATCAAATTTACGTATAGTAAACTTTTTAGATGTAACTTTCGACCTTAACAATGGAAACTATAGGCCCTATAGGAAGCCCAATGACGATCCGCTATACATAAATATGCACTCTAACCATCCACCAAGCATAACAAGGCAACTACCTGCATCAATTAACAAACGCATTAAACTCCTTTCGTCAGATGAGCAAACTTTTCAGGAATCTGCACCCTTATATCAGAACGCGCTTAGGCACAGCAACTTTAATCATGAACTTAGCTACACTCATGATACACCGCAACGACCACGTAGGAATAGGCAACGCAATATCATTTGGTTCAACCCACCATTTAGCAAGAGTGTCAGCACTAACATAGGACGTAATTTCCTTAGCCTAATTGACAAACATTTCCCTACGCACCACAAGCTCCATAAGATTTTTAACAGAAATACAGTTAAAGTAAGTTACAGCTGCATGAACAATGTTAAGTCAATAATCACTAAGCACAATGCACGCATAGCTAGGAACATCAAACCGCAGGATAGGGACGCTACTAATTGCAGTTGTAGAGAGAACACCATTTGCCCGCTTCAAGAACAATGCATGACTAGAGACATAGTATACAAAGCAACAGTGACAGTAAACACCACAAACGAAATAAAACACTACATTGGTATGACTGCAACCACATTCAAAGAGCGATTGGCCAACCACACTAAATCTTTTCAACATAAAAAGCATGAAAATGACACCGAACTTTCGAAATATATTTGGACATTGAAAGAAAACAATAAAGATTTCAGTATTAATTGGCAAATTCTAAAACATTCTATTTCGTACACAGGAGGATCAAAACGATGCAATTTATGTTTAGAAGAAAAATTTTGTATTTTAAAAGAAAAAAATAAGAATAGTTTACTCAACAAAAGAGCGGAAATAATTTCACAGTGTCGTCATCGTAATAAATTTCGCGTAATCAACGCAAACAAAGCCATGACCTCATGCTTTGTCCCCCACATACGCCCCCACTTTCCGGCAGAAAGCCTATAAATAAGCGGTCATCCCTTTCGATATTGTCACTGCCTGAAGATTCTTTTACAGATGAAACAAGTTGTAGCAGACCAGTTTTGAGGTAAGCGAAAATCTATTATTTGCTCTAACTATATGTTGTTGAGCACTCTTTGCATTTCGTAGACCAAAACCTACACGTATATATATATATATATATATATATATATATATATATATATATATATATATATATATATATATATATATATATATATATATATATACATATTACTACTATATATAATATATATATATATATATATATATATATATATATATATATATATATATATATATATTATATATATATATATATATATATATATATATATATATATATATATATATATATATATATACGTGTAGGTTTTGGTCTACGAAATGCAAAGAGTGCTCAACAACATATAGTTAGAGCAAATAATAGATTTTCGCTTACCTCAAAACTGGTCTGCTACAACTTGTTTCATCTGTAAAAGAATCTTCAGGCAGTGACAATATCGAAAGGGATGACCGCTTATTTATAGGCTTTCAGCCGGAAAGTGGGGGCGTATGTGGGGGACAAAGCATGAGGTCATGGCTTTGTTTGCGTTGATTACGCGAAATTTATTACGATGACGACACTGTGAAATTATTTCCGCTCTTTTGTTGAGTAAACTATTCTTATTTTTTTCTTTTAAAATACAAAATTTTTCTTATAAACATAAATTGCATCGTTTTGATCCTCCTGTGTACGAAATAGAATGTTTTAGAATTTGCCAATTAATACTGAAATCTTTATTGTTTTCTTTCAATGTCCAAATATATTTCGAAAGTTCGGTGTCATTTTCATGCTTTTTATGTTGAAAAGATTTAGTGTGGTTGGCCAATCGCTCTTTGAATGTGGTTGCAGTCATACCAATGTAGTGTTTTATTTCGTTTGTGATGTTTACTGTCACTGTTGCTTTGTATACTATGTCTCTAGTCATGCATTGTTCTTGAAGCGGGCAAATGGTGTTCTCTCTACAACTGCAATTAGTAGCGTCCCTATCCTGCGGTTTGATGTTCCTAGCTATGCGTGCATTGTGCTTAGTGATTATTGACTTAACATTGTTCATGCAGCTGTAACTTACTTTAACTGTATTTCTGTTAAAAATCTTATGGAGCTTGTGGTGCGGAGGGAAATGTTTGTCAATTAGGCTAAGGAAATTACGTCCTATGTTAGTGCTGACACTCTTGCTAAATGGTGGGTTGAACCAAACAATATTGCGTTGCCTATTCCTACGTGGTCGTTGCGGTGTATCATTCGTAGGCCTTTTCATTTTAAACCACCTAAGTAAGAAATTTGGCAAAGAAAGCATCGGGCTATATAGAGATGACGGTTTGGCTATCATAAAAAGTAAATCAGCACGTTTAGCAGACAAAACAAGAAAAGATCTCCACAAAATTTTCGAGCAATTTGACCTAAAAATCACCGCCGAATCAAATTTACGTATAGTAAACTTTTTAGATGTAACTTTCAACCTTAACAATGGAAACTATAGGCCCTATAGGAAGCCCAATGACGATCCGCTATACATAAATATACACTCTAACCATCCACCAAGCATAACAAGGCAACTACCTGCATCAATTAACAAACGCATTAAACTCCTTTCGTCAGATGAGCAAACTTTTCAGGAATCTGCACCCTTATATCAGAACGCGCTTAGGCACAGCAACTTTAATCATGAACTTAGCTACACTCATGATACACCGCAACGACCACGTAGGAATAGGCAACGCAATATCATTTGGTTCAACCCACCATTTAGCAAGAGTGTCAGCACTAACATAGGACGTAATTTCCTTAGCCTAATTGACAAACATTTCCCTCCGCACCACAAGCTCCATAAGATTTTTAACAGAAATACAGTTAAAGTAAGTTACAGCTGCATGAACAATGTTAAGTCAATAATCACTAAGCACAATGCACGCATAGCTAGGAACATCAAACCGCAGGATAGGGACGCTACTAATTGCAGTTGTAGAGAGAACACCATTTGCCCGCTTCAAGAACAATGCATGACCAGAGACATAGTATACAAAGCAACAGTGACAGTAAACATCACAAACGAAATAAAACACTACATTGGTATGACTGCAACCACATTCAAAGAGCGATTGGCCAACCACACTAAATCTTTTCAACATAAAAAGCATGGAAATGACACCGAACTTTCGAAATATATTTGGACATTGAAAGAAAACAATAAAGATTTCAGTATTAATTGGCAAATTCTAAAACATTCTATTTCGTACACAGGAGGTTCAAAACGATGCAATTTATGTTTATAAGAAAAATTTTGTATTTTAAAAGAAAAAAATAAGAATAGTTTACTCAACAAAAGAGCGGAAATAATTTCACAGTGTCGTCATCGTAATAAATTTCGCGTAATCAACGCAAACAAAGCCATGACCTCATGCTTTGTCCCCCACATACGCCCCCACTTTCCGGCTGAAAGCCTATAAATAAGCGGTCATCCCTTTCGATATTGTCACTGCCTGAAGATTCTTTTACAGATGAAACAAGTTGTAGCAGACCAGTTTTGAGGTAAGCGAAAATCTATATATATATATATATATATATATATATAAATTTATGGAAAAAAATTTCCAAATCCACACTATGGAAATAGTATGGATTCGAAATCCATACTATGGAAATAGTATGGATTTTTAATTTCCATAGTATGGATTTTTAATTTCCATAGTATGGATTTTTAATTTCCATAGTATGGATTGTTAAATTCCATGATATGAATTTTTTTAATTTTCCTATTATGACTTGTCAATTCCCATATGGTTATAATATGCAAATAATATGGATATAGTATGGGTAATTGGGTATATAACATGGATATATGGATATATAATAGTAATACTGTATAACATGGATATAATAAATATGGATATAGTATTGGATATAACATGGATATAGACTGAATAATATATACACTGGGTATAGACTGGATATAACATGAAAATAGGATGGATACACTGGTGTAATGGATATAGAATACAGTAGGTATACGTACATGTAGTAAGGATATAGTGGGATGTACTGTAGTATGGAAAAATTGTAGAAGTTAGTATGAATACAGAATGGATATTAGGTTGCATATGCATGGTTATTTCAAGATTCTTTATTATTCAAAGGGTTTTATATCCAACACACACTTAAAGGGAGGGATTTAATTATCTATATAAATCCCTATATGTATATTATATATACATATTATATATACATATTATATATACATATTATCTATATATATATATATCTATATCTATCTATATATATATATATATATATATATATATATATATATATATATATATATATATATATATATATATATATATATATATATATATATATATATATATATATATATATATATATATATATATATATATATATATATATATATATATATATATATATATATATATATATATACCCATGTAAAAAATATCGGGATCCCGGGCGGGATACCTGCGATTCCGGGTAGGAGACCTGGGATCCCGTACGGGATACCCGGGATGCGATATCGCGGGGCGGGAGACCCAGGATCCCAGGAAAAATACCGAAAAGCAACATAAGCAAGATCCTTGGTGATACCTGAAATCCCAACTAATTCAAGATGGAATTCTGGGTACAACAAATCACAGGAAGCCAAATCAAACTATAACTATTAGTGTTATTGTATTGTATTATATTAAAGTAAATGGTTTGAACCTAGAAGTATCATTCTCAGCATCGTCGAAACGTCAGTCACCGACAATAGTCTTTCACAAGACTACAACAACCTGGACGATCAACTTCACACATCTAATTATATTATATTATATTATATTATATTATGTTGATCAGCTTTCGTTCGAGCGAGAAACTTCACGAAAGAGAGGAAGATACAAAACGTGGATCAGTGCACGTTTTTAGCATACCGGTTCCTCGAACCATGAAGTGGCGTTATCATGGACTATTGAAAGTGATATTGTTCCGGGTTTTGAAACTCGCATAAATTTATCAAAATTTTTTGAAATTGGTACCAAAAAGCAACAAAGACAACAGCTACTATTCATATAAGTTATTTTTTATTTCATTTTAATAGTTTACAGTGTATTTAAAACAGATTTTGTCGCAACTTGTCATAGATTATATTAATAGTAAATCCAAACAGAGGGTGGAGTCTGGGTACGAGTTTGTAGCTAGTACTAATATAATATAATAATATAATATAATATGATATGATATAATATCGTACCCACGGTTTTCAACCCTACGAGGTTGAGCTGATATGGCCTCATTTGCGCAACCAATCAGAACAGAGTTCTGAGTCAGGTGTGGTATTTAGTGTTCTGTGATTGGTCAACACTTGATACGTGTTATCATGCTTTCAAGCATCGCGATATATTCAAAACTGAAACTGCGATATTCACGTATATTTTTACCGAACGAAAGAAGATTATTTGTGATAATGGAAACTTCTAACAAAGGGAGAACCAGAACTATTAGAAAACTGAAAGGTAAGGTTCAAAAGAAAGTGATTTTATAATCCGTCAAGGGAATAGTGTGTTTTGCTAGTCATTTGAAAGTTAATATAGCATATAAATCTATTTGTAATTTGCGTTGCTTTGTATAGAGCCAAAGGATTAATCGATTTTCTTGCCGAAAGATTACTCCGCAACTACTCAACAACTAATTGGTTTGAAGGAAAATACCTGGAAGCACGTGGATATTGGCGAGCCAGAATCATGGAAAGGTCTAAATACCGGTGAGCCAAACACTTTCATGTGTCTATACAGGTTGTGATAATGAAGATTATATATAAGTGTATATTTATCATTTGTATACCCGGAGCGAGGGGAATTCGACGAAATTTTACCCGAGGGATGATATATCATTCGTTCGAACGGCGTTCGAGCAGCTTGCTACACGGCTTGCTAATAGCGTTCGAACGGCTTGCTACTAGCGTTCGAACGGCGTTAGAACAGCTTGCTACACGGCTTGCTACTGGCGTTCGAACGGCTTGCTACTAGCGTTCGAACGGCTTGCTCGACGGCTTGCTACTAGCGTTCGAACGCCTAGCTACTATAGCGTTCGAACGTTTGTGAAAGTCGACGAATTCGCCGAGCGGAGGGTCAATAAATGATATATTATACCGAAACAATATTGAATGAGGTCTTGAAACGTCTTGTTGTGTCTTGTTGTTGCTCCATTGTTGATGGGCTCGTATTTCGCGCGTGGCATTTGGTTTCGCGCGTGATACTCGAGTCGAATTCCCCTCCACAGGGGGATACACTACACATTATTATTCCCCTATTCAAGATTCCTGTAAGATTCCTGTGGCATCTAGAATTTTTTTGGACAAATTACAAGTAAATAATTAAATATTTAAAAATTATCTGAGAGTTGTAGCTAGTTAGAGAGTTTTTAATACCAGTGAGTATACCGGTATGCAGAAAAATTCTGGTAAAAATGGTTTAAGTTGGTACTCAAAACATTTCTGTGGCACTGGTATTGTTACTATGCCTTAGTTTATATCAGTACAGACTTTAAATTACCTAACACAACTTAGGCCCTAATTGCTAAATAATAGTGCTTGATGTTGGAAAGAATATAATTAATTTTCCATTGCAATTGGTTATTAAAATTGGTTATGGTGTATGCTAATACTGTAGATAATTTTAGGTTAAACAGATTTTTTGTCAAGAAAATTATTAGATATTTTTTAATAACACAGCTACCTTTATTTTATCAGCTCATTTGTGCACTTATTTTGATTGGGGGTCACAGAACAGACAGAAGACAACTGGTGAAGAGAACCAACGAATATGCAACAACACATAGCAGATAAGTGTAGGAATTTGAGCAAGAAAAAAATATATAAAATTTAATTTAATTTAAAAACTATTATTTTACTGAGACACTGACATTAATATAAAGTATCATTGTTACTTAATTAACTGTAATTATTAGGTATACATGTACTGTATATCATATATTAACATATTTAACAAACTAAATTTTAACTCTTTGGTCTTATATTAATGTATATATTCAACCTAGTCTCCACCTAGTTAATGTAGACAGTCTACATTGGTAACGTGTAGCTGTTAATGTATGATGTCTACATTAACTCAACTCGCGCTAAAATAATGAGTTAGCGCCTGCGTTTAACAGTCTATTTCTAATCCCACATGCTTAGTCTTTCTCACTAGTCTATTAATCTAGCAACCCAAGTAGGAGAGTGGATGTGGTGGAGGGATAGGGATAGGGATGGAATGAAAACCTGGGGGTTAGGGTTAGAAAACTCGTTAGGCAGGGGTTAGGGTTAGGATCTTTATTGTTTTGGGGTTAGCGGTTATTTGTTAATGTAGACATACATTCACAGCTACGTGTTACCAAATAATGTAGACTGTCTACATTAACTAGGTGGAGACTGGGTTGATATATTTTAAAGTGTTTATTTCCAATAGCAAGTTAGGGGTCATCCATAATTATCAACATTTTCACAAGCGTGCAGAGCGTACTTTTTTTTTCTACCCCCTCCCTCCCAGAGCGTACTCTTAAATGTTGAACCTTATGCACAACGTCTGCTCTCTTCACCAAGAATTTAAGTAGTGTTTCTATTTCATGGTCTAGTGAGCTATTGGCGGTCGCCATTGTTGTGATAATGAAGCACCATTAGAAAAAGAGGGCCTGGGACCGAGGTAGTGCTTCCACCACGATCCAGTTTTCTTTTTTGAAGGATAATTTTCTTGCCAAAATCGCTGCAAGTGGAAGTACTGCTGTGCATTCAATGAAATGGCTCATCGACATTTTAAAAAGCGTACATTGGTCATTAACCCCCTCCCCCCAGCGTACACTCTATGTTGATAAACCCCTTAGTTAAATATTTATTTGAATGTATCATATATTTTGAACAAGTTTCCCAATTATTTAAAAAAGTAGCTAAAAAGTTATATTTTGTCACAATTAATACAGTATATATCTGCAGTTTAGGAAACCTTGTTTCCATGATCTATCTTTCTAATAGTCTCAGGTGGAATTCCCATATTCCACAAGGGATGACATTAATTTTAATACCTGATAAAAATCTCCCATACAAATTTTTGTATTAAAATCCCAGGCGGCCATCCCACTTCAAAGTCCCAGGCGGGATTACCCGGTATCCCAAGTGGGATTTACCCGGGATTCTGGGTGGGATTTACCCAGCATATATCATATATCATACTGTAATTTATATATAACATATATAGCATATCATATAACATATATCCCCTGGAATGTTTTCCAAAACCTTCAAATAATCCACATGATATATTTGTTCCAATGCATTATTATGTTTTATAGAAACAACCCAAGAAGAAGGTGCTTGAGGTTAGAATTTTCACTCATTTTAATTTGAATCAATTAGTTATTAGTTTTGTTATATTTATCAGGATATTTAATAAAATTTGAAGGTCATTATTTTCAGGGTTTCCAATAGAATTTCCATCAGGAGGTGTTTGACATTATTACAGACGGCACAATGCAGTCATAACAATATATAAAACGAGTATTCTTTGAAAAATTCCTCAAAGTAGACGGTAGTGAATGAAAATCACCTAAAATTATGTCTGTTAATATATACACTGCTGTGGTGAATGTGGGAGAGCTTGGAGTAGACAGACGATACAATGGACGATCGTGAAGCTGTGACAGGAATCGAACCTCTCTAACCAAGCTCTCCCATATTCACTACAGCAGTGTATATAATATTAACATTAACGATATGACAGTATAGTGACTGCCGCATAGGCAGTACATATATCAATCGAACCAGTACTGTACATCATTGTAACCTTCGCTCTCTATCTGAGTCATGGTGACTCAATGGTTAGAGCGTCTCACGGGCAATCAGAAGGTTACAGGTTCGATTCCTGTCTGTGACTCAGGATAATTTTTCTGAGGATACGAGCTTGACAATCGTCGATGTATCGTTTATAATTTATTTAGTTGATTCACAAAGGTGTAGCCATTAAAAAAACACCCTCATATTACATGTAAATTCTAACACTTGAACACAGACTTACCCTGTACTGTAAATTTATATTTTAGAATGACCCAAAGAAATTTAGTGATTCCTTAAGTGAAGGTGAAAAAATCAAAGTGGTAGCAGTGATTCTGGTAGCAGTGATTCTGGCAGCACTGAAGAACAGGTTAGGTGATTAATTGTTGTAATTTTAATGTGCTGGAAAGAAACATGTGAAATCATGTATCTGCTGTTTCAATCATCCTCAGGAAATAACACAAATGAGGTGAAACCAGGGGACCGCAGGTTATACATAGCCTGTGTACAGCCTGAATATACACCTGTAATACAGTCTGAAAACTCGTACGATAGCTTGTCGACCCCCCGCTGAGCTACTCAGATCTGAGTAGTAGATTTTGAGTTGTTTAATACTCATATGATTCATACTTGTTTATTTGATTGGATTATTTGATCTCACGAGAATTCCCAGAGAACCAATTGTACCTGGAATAAGTCAAGGGTTGTGATTTTAACAATCAAAATCTACTCCTCAGATCTGAGTAGCTCAGCGGGGGGTCGACAAGCTATCGTGCGAGTTTTCACAGACTGTATTACAGGTGTATATTCAGGCTGTACACAGGCTAGTTATACATGGAGGTTTTCATATTGAGTTTGGCTACATATCTATAGGAAAAATTGCCACTTCTATAATTTATATGCAAAATAATATGTAAAACAATCTCATTTGTTGTTTGGTTTGTTTTAGTTAACCTGTACCACCAAACAAGCCACCTTGGTTGTTTTAAGGTATTTTAATGCCAAAGACTTAACGAACATTAATTCTGGCCGTCTGAAGCAGGCAGTAAAAGAGACAGGCTTAGTTCCTTTCAAGGAACTCCGAACAAAAACAAAGGAACAACTGGCAGAGTTGTTGGGGTTATACCTTTATAAAAATGAAAAGGTTATAAAAATTGTTTCAGATAAATGCATATCTTTGAGTAATTTGAAGGTTGCTTCTCAGTAATAACATTATGCAACAGCCTGATTGAACAGTTTCATGACTATTATATTTTATTTTATATGGAAAAACATTAAAATGTACAATAAATTATATTGTAAGATTTTATGTTCACATACAGTATGCAGTTTTTACATGCATGTATAATACATTTAAATGAAAGAAAAGAATAAAAGTTGAATAATATTTACTGTATTTTGTTTTTATTTGATATTTTTGTGTTTACGTATTGATATTATTTTGTTATTAGGTGTATTGTGTGCAGGGTATACAACCCATGTGCATATAGATACAAACTATTACCAGACAATATCCATGTTAACTGCAACCACTATCCATGCTACTATATACATAGTGTCCCCATACTATTATGGCATAATAATATTGGTATTGCCTTCATTGTATTCCCATAATTCTATACCTCCATAGTGTTTCCTGCATTGATGCACACCAAGTGTTTCCATACTATATGTATACTGGTATAGTATTTCCATAGTCTATACTATATGCAATATTCATACTGTATTAATTACCTCATACTATATGCAGTATTTCCATACTATATCCATAGTATTTCCATAAGTAGTATAGCAAGTGGGGCTGCGAGCCCAATCGACCTCAACCGTGAATATAAATACCAAAACATCACCAAATGTGCCAAGTCACGACTCGACAAATTTGGCGATGTTTTGGTATTTATATTCACGATTGATGTCGAATAAGCTCGCAGCCCCACTTGCTATACTACTACAGCAATCGTTAGTCAATCTAAACACCCCTCCCACGTTTTCTACTAAATTGATGCCAAACACACGCGAGACTCACGAGACAACACCAAATCACTATTTTAAACGAAATACGACACGTTTCGTCAAAATTTAGAGAGAGTTTTGTGTCGTCATTTTCACATTTGTGTTTGACAAACTATAACTGACGCGCTCTACCATTGTTTCAATTCATGCGCGAAAAAAAAGCCACTAGATTATGATTCTAGTGACGATGTTTAATAAATTTCAGCGAGAGAGCCACTAGAGTCTAGTGTTAAATAGATTTCATATGCGATACCTGCTATACGAATCAAGGTCACCTGTTGGCGTCGCTAACAACAACATTCCATTACGAATAGCAACTACGATTTTTTAAAAAAATATTTTCACTTTGAAAAAATATTTTCACTTTGAAAAAATATTTTCATTTTAAAATATTTTTTTGAAAAGTTGTGGTTGCTATTCGCAATGGAATGTTGTTGTTAGCAACACACCACGTACAACCACCTGCTGTCGTGCTGACTATGAGAGAAGAATCGCAGTGTTTGAAGAAGGAGTGAGGACCACCATGCTAAGACTGTCCTAACTTTGAGCGTACTCGTTAAATCGTACACTATAAATATCGTGAATAAAAAACCGTTGTGTGAATGGACTCGTGCGGTTGTTATGAAGCCACCTGCTAGCATGCAAATTAGTCCGCCCGCTCGCTATTTTCAGTGTTTGTCGCCTCACTTCTGAAATGGTGGTCGTACACATATTTTGACGTTGTGATTCCTCCCGACAACAAGCCCAAGAAAGGCACGTACGGTGTCACAATCGCGACAATGCTCTCGACGTCTTTCTTTAATAGCGGGTCTTTCTGCAACTCGTCATTTAGTTCGTCAGGATTTTCAATAGCGTTCAACCCATCCAGTAAGCTGGCGAATTTGCTGATTAGCAAGTCGGTGAGAAAGGCGTTTGCGATCTCCATTCTCTTCAACTCGTATTGGCGCCATATCTTATCAATAACTTTTGCGGACGCTTTTTTAATGTACGCTTCGGACTGACTTACCACACCGTCACCGGACAGTCTAATAAGTTCGGATCTCCTAACGTCAATGTTGTCTTCCACAGTTGGGGTGTCGTCAGTCTCCTCAACTAATTCCTCAATCGTAGGATTTTCCTCACTTTTGCGTTTCACCATCGCGTTATTACTTATACCCATATTTTATTGCGGAATAACAACTTCATGACTGTATGGATAGCGCAGTGAGATTTCTAGTCTAGCGTACTTATTATTTTTTAATGCGGTCACAATCGCCGACGATTTTTCTCTGCTGATGTTTCCAAGGTAATCGTCGATAACGACCTTCATATCACTCCTACTTGGGCAGTAGAAGCAAACGAGCTTACTAATGTTTTCTCTATACGGTTTTGCGATCGACGTCAGTTGTTGCGTGATGACAATAACGCTCAACATAAAATGTCGCGCACTAAAAGCTAAGTTGACCAACTGACTAGTCCTATTCTTAACATCTTGAGAACTCGCACAGTCGTCCAACACAATCAGAGTGTTAGTGCCTTTAAAAACATTTGTTACACACTTGAGAACAGCGTCGACATTGTCCTGTGTGCAGTCTATCGCTAACACGTCGGGGTCGCGCACATATTTCCAATCTTGATACGCTTTGTTCCACTCGAAAGTAGGACAAATCAACACGATGTAGTCAAATTTACTAAAGTACTCAGATTCCAATGTTTCCAGCAAATAATACGTCTTACCACAAGCTGTCATACCAACAATTAGCATATTAAACGGAGTCTCCATTAACTCACGTTTGATTTAATACTGGATTGATTGCAACCCATTGTTCATAAAGTTGACCAACCCATCACTTATCACAAACACCCTGCACATGACATTCGCAGTCGTCACTTTTTTAGTGATTTCAAGAAGCACGCCAGATTGTGTGTTTACAATGTTCTTGCCAGTGGCGACATTGCGATTATCTTGAACGCTCCTCAAGTCAATGACCAACGCGAAGCCATCTTTATAGAACTTCTGTATGGTCATGAACTGAGCGTGTTCTTCACCCAACCCAAACAATCGTTTCGCTTCTGCATAGAACTTCGACTTTGGGATGCCTTGTGAGTACACACTATTTGGCACACCTTCAATTGTGACTCTAATATTCTCAATATTTGGGTAAAGAAACTCCTCACTGTCTGTTCGCACCTTATTTGTGAATAGCAACACAATTGCCTTCATGCTTTTTCTCGGTAGATTAATGTTTTCATTCACAATGGTCGTACCTTTGTCCCATTCAGTGGTTTTCATCAATGTAACGTGTTCGTATGACAAACTACGACCACTCGCATAGCCCGACGCTATTTCGTCAGCGAGCTCCTGGTTATCAATCGTTTCGTACTCAAGCTCGAGGTTCTCCAGAGTGTATCCACCCACAGCGCTACCGGATTGCGCCACCATGATGTCTGTGGCCTTCGGAAGTGTGATCACATACTGCAAGTTGTTGTTCATGCTAAAAGGAGCGTACAACCCATGGTCATTCATGATCTTGCCAAGTTTTATTCGCTGTTTCGTTCCAATCACACCAAACATCAACGCGTCACTAACTTTAGCAACGTTCCCACTCGTCGCACCACTGTCATCCTTAGAAACTAGCTTTCTCAAGTTCTCACCACCAACACCATAGTCAATCATTTGGTCTCGCGCAGTAACACTTTCCCAAAGGTCGCGATAGACACCAGTGTAATTTTCCCCATTGTTGTCATACACAGTTTTCCCCAGCTAGTCTCACAACAAGTTTCTCAACCAACAACTTGCTAACATTATTCAAGAACCAGCTTTTGGCGTTCGCATTCTTAAAGTCGAACACTAGACCCAACGATCCAGGCACCAAACAGCTGCTAACCTTGAGCTTCGGTATATTAATGTAAAGTTCCTCGCCAGGACTGACCTTATTAGGTTCAACGTGATTACGTGTTGCGTTCTCACCCCTTTTATGCCACCCATGGTCGCTCGTCTAAAACCAGGGCTCAACTCTGCCGACGTGACGTTCATATACTTTGCATATGTTTTGTTACTACCGTTTTAGTTTATAGTAGTCATAAGCAAACCACGCAAGTACCACCGCGAGGACCCACAGATTCTGAGCCAACCATGCAAGACCCTTTGCACCCAACGTCAACGCGTTGTAAACTAAATTAGCCAACCCAACAGCCCATGGACCCATCTTCGTTATCGCGTTCTTAACAGCCTGTGCAAATGACCTCGTAGCCATAGCGCCTCTCATAACAGCAGATCTCCCAGCGATGATAATAGTTGTTATAATTCCAGCCACTGAAATTGCCACAGCGCTCAACCCAACTATATTTTCTTTAGCCCATTCCTTGAATTTCTGCAACCTGTCAATGTCGACTTCTTGTTGCTCTCTAACCTCCTCTATTTGCCGCTGTTCTAAGACTTCCTCTCTGGCTTGTCCAAGTTCACTCGCTCTTTCGCGTAAACCAACAAGCTCGTCAAACGCATGCTGTCTACCTCTAGTTTGTCTAAGTCCAACCACTCTTTCACGCGGATCAGTGTGCTCTCCACCACCCCCCTCACGCCTTGCTATTTCTTCGTTTGTGCGTTCCACCGCTTCTTGAAGATGGTTCGCTTGTATTTGCAATGCACCAGTGTCACCTATTCTTGTCTCACGCAACACATTCTCACTCGGATTGAGCGCGCCGTCCAATTCGCGATTCTCGTTTGGTGTTAGTCTAGGTTTGTCGACATATTTCGTGCGTGTGGTGTCCACCAATGGTTGACTCCTCGCAGTCTCCTCGCGGTCTCTCGAGCTGACTTCGATTTTATACAAAAAGTCTTTAAATTGGTCAACTGCACGTTGCGCAACCTTAGCTTCGTTGTACTGCAGAACACCACCCTCCCCACGTTTGAGAACTATTTGCTCTTTACCGAGTTCGTTACTAACAAGCTTGGGTTTGAATAACATATTGTTATTCTTGCTTATTGATGTTCTGAGTCGCAGCGCTGACACGTCGGAGTCACGAATGTCAAGCTTGAACCGCACCCCAGTTTCATTACTAATGAACTTTTCTAAGCTTATCAAAATTTGGTTCTCAGGATTCGATGGTAAATCGTCGACACCGAACGTTGGGACTTCTGTGTTGGTGCCCCCCCTTATTGTCACCGTTCTACCATCGTCAGTGTCGATAAATGACGTCTCTTTTTTCCCACCTCGCCTTCTAGCTAGCTCACTTCTTATCTTTTTTGCGTCGTCGAGATAGTTGTCATAATTAACACGAACGTCTCTCGACATCTCACTCGTGTTGTGCTCGAGGGTTGTCTTGCTGATCCACTCATCAGTCTTGGTGAGCTCTCCTTCTAGTTGCTCAACACTCATGTCTTTGTACTTATCGAAGTCCTCCATCTCGATCTCGTCGTAATCTCCCCCACCTTCAGCCATATTACACTAGCTCACATTTTGAGCGTCACTTTCCGGCGTCCATAAGTTACGTTTGCTTTTAGTTTAAATAATTATACGCAAGCCACGCGAATGTCACCGCAAACACCCACAGATTTTGAGCTAACCAGGCAAGACCCTTCGCACCTACCACCAGCGCGTCATAAACTAAGTTCGCCAATCCAACAGCCCATGGACCCATCTTCGTTATCGCATTTTTAACAGCCTGTGCAAACGACCTCGTGACCATAGCGCCTCTCATAACATTAGACCTCCCAGCGATAATAATAGTTGTTATAATTGCAGCTATTGCAATCGCTAAAGCACTCAACCCAACCATATTTTCTCTAGCCCACTTCTTGAACTTCTGCAACCTGTCAATGTCGACTTCCTGTTGCTCTCTAACTTCCTCCATTTCTCGCTGTTCAATAACCATGTCTCTAGCTTGTCTAAGTCCAACCATTCTCTCAGCTAGATCGATGAACTCTTCGTTCTCTGCGATCGTGAGGCCCTCTCTGTCAAGCTCCGCTATTCTTTTGCTCGCTTCGTTTATCAAGTCTTGAGAATGGTCTGCTTGTATTTGCAATGTGCCAGTGTCGCCTACTCTCGACTCAGACATCACATTCTCACCTGGATTGAGCATGCTATTCAGCTCGCGGTTCTCGATTGGTGTTAGTCCAGGTATGTCGACGTACTCTGCGTGTGTGGTGTCTAACAACGGCGCACTCCCCACAACGTCTTCACGATCTCTTACGATGTCATTAACCCGCGTTGTGATATCGTTAAAATCCTTCTTCATGCGTTGACGAAATCTTACATCACGTTCGCGCCTCAGTCCACTCTCCACTCTAATTAGTCTAATTTTCTCATCGACTGTGACGTTTGGATCGTTCCGAGATAGTTTGCGATCTTGAGTGGCTCTTTCGAGACTATACTTTAGTTCGTCGTCAGTGACATCTTTGTATTCGTCAGATCTTTCCATCTCAAGGTCGTCGAAGCCACCTTCAGCCATATTACACTAGCTCACGTTTTGAATGTCGCTTTCTGGTATCCACGAATTATGTTTGCTCTCATAACCCAACCATTTAACCAGCGCCATCTTCTTCCCTCTGACTTTCTTTCTTTTCAACACCTTTTCAACTCTGTACACATCATCACCAGGTTTCTTATTGACTAGCGATAATTCCTGTTCATAAAATTTACCAATAATCTGTTCACCACTTATGTCCTCAATTTCATACACATTCGGATCACCACGAATAACCTTTACCACTTTAAACAGCTCCTCAGTGAAGTTGGCTTCATAGCCCTTTGTGAACACACTCTTGTATTTACTAATTCTCACCGATTGACCAACTCTAAACTTTGGCAATGGGTTGTCTGCAAATTGGTGACCAAACAAAGTGGTCCACACTTCGCCCTCGTTTGACTTATTGACATCCTTCGGCTTCATCATAATACTGCGGTTCACATTGCTATTGTAATTGCTCACAAACTGGTCGAGAATGTCAATCCATTTGTACGTTCCACGTGCGTAAAAGTGCTTCCACATAATACTCTTCAGACTTCTGTTAAAACGCTCAACAACAGCAGCCTTTTTATCGCTCTTAGTGCTGAAATATTCGACACCATGTTCTTTCAACAAATTTTTCACACCAACATTGTAGAACTCGAGTCCATCATCAAATTGCGCTAACTTAGGCATGGTCCCAAACCGATCTTTAAAGTCAACCAACAATTCTCCAAC
Source organism: Chrysogorgia sp. JL179-B06 (assembly GCA_035772405.1). Classification (NCBI taxonomy): domain Eukaryota; kingdom Metazoa; phylum Cnidaria; class Anthozoa; order Scleralcyonacea; family Chrysogorgiidae; genus Chrysogorgia; species Chrysogorgia sp. JL179-B06. The sequence goes on from JAYKKM010000378.1 coordinate 2,404,786, forward strand.
AGCCTTAGTCATGTTCTTAGTGTCTTTTCTGTAAACCGCAATACCAAAAGCGTATCTACTCAATATCTCAATACCTGTCAATATCCAATAATACCCTCCATTCTGTTTTGAGTACTTACTCATGTCCACTAAGTCCATTTGGAGCTCTTCACCAAGAAACCCAACAAAGGTAGCACGGAACTTATGTCTTCTCACAATGGGTTTGTACCTAGTGTAAGTGTCCTGCGCTGTCAACCATTCTTTCACTGTTTTTCTAGTTACTTTCAATCCGTCTCCCAACGCACTTTGATACAACCTCTCTGCGCCACTGTACCCTGTCTTAGGATTATAATAGATGTCTCTCAACCCTTGTTCTGTTTCCACACCGAGTTCCATATAATTCACACAATATACAGTTCCAATAACACCGCGCCAATTTTGAGATCGTCGTTATTTGGTTTGACGCGAAACGTCATACTTGAGTAAACACCTTTTTTAATGCCCACCTTTGACTCAATATCCACATGGCGTTGCACTGACCCCTTCAAAGACTGTTCAGTGGGTATTGGTAACGTTGTGATCACATCACTGCGCTTCCCATCAATACCCACATTACTTTCCGTTTCAACAACGTCACACGAAACTTCTATGTACTTCAGGCCTCTATACATGTCGACCTCGTTTGGGCTAGTGTGCCACTGTGAGTCATTCTGAATCACCTCACCCTTCGCGAAACCAAGTAGAGGCCCAAGGGTGTCTAACACAGCTGAGCTACTAACCTTAACCCTACACTTGCCTGTGGGCACTAGTTTCTCTATCTCAAGATCCACCTTAAGCTCGCTAGACTCATGTTTCAAGACTTTGACCAATGTGTCGAAGTTAAAGTACCCCTCACCCACTTTAATCTTTTTAAAAGAGCCAACCCTAGAGCTATCCAGCGTGAAGACCTGAATGCTGTCGTCATTTGTTGTGTTATGGTAGTCCCAACACAGTGGCTGTCTTGACCACAATGTACGGGTTATCGTGTATGACCATTATCGCGTTGTCAAAGGACACAACTTTTTCCGCACCTTCAATGAGTACCGTCAACTTTCGCGTCATGTATAACATACAGTATATTATATGCAGAAAGCCTTTCGTGAGTACTATGGAAAGTACTACAAACTCGCGATGGTTAACACATCAAAGGCCACACACAATGCAAAGGCAGACCTCATCAAAAAGTACCCCCACGCTACTTTAAGTAAATTCGAGTTCTACCCAAATATTTCACAAGACGGTAAAATCATGAGTGTCGACGTGTATTTCAGAAACAATGACATCCTTAGCACAGACATAACCAGCGCAACCTTCAAAAATAACAAAAACATGTGGAAGTGGCTACACAATAGCAAGTTCCCAATAATATGGCAAGGTGGTGGAACTATCCAACCACTGCCAAAAGGTCGCAAGAACCACTGGGGACTTTGGGATGGCTATCCAACAGAAAACGTGTTAAATTATCCAGTGAATAATTTCAAAGTTTTCGTTAACCAAAATAGCTACTTCATGTCAAAGCTGCCAGTCTTGCGAGTCACCACGTCAAAGACAAAATCAGAGTGGGATGACAACGAATCTTACTACCGCGTTGTGTTTGCGACGTATTGTGCGAGTTTCTGTTGTGGTGTTTTCGTTGCAACATTTATCAGTGTCGCAAGAAGTTCACCCTGTGGTCACAAGTGTGATGAGATTTCATTTGTACTTCACCATTAGAAGACTTCTCAGAAGAATGGAAGGTGGTGAGACCATGAAATCAATAAGTAGAGAATTTAACGCCTCCGAATTGTATGGTAAGATTTCCAAGATTCCTAGAAGACACTACTACCAGAATAAAGTCCTGAGCGATGGCACAACAGGTGAATCCAGAGTCTTCACACTCAACGACGTTCAGAACGATTACAAACGATATGTCGCGCGATTGTCAGACGGCTTTACCAACATTGGGCTGCAATATCTAAACCAGTCCATAGAAGCCTTTGTGTACTCCACACTTGGTGCGCAAGCGAGAACACGTGTATCAGTCGTTGGTGGTTCTGCGGGAAGTCTAGAGACCCAACAAGAATTCCGCAAGTTGTTTTCTGACAGTGTTATACAGTACGACGTATCAACATGGATTCTCAACATGAATAAATCGATTAGAGACACCAACGTTGTCCAAAATCTTGCAGTGTCGCCAAGTACATGGTTGATGCCAAGTAATGTGGTGATTCTCAAGAATAAAATCGCTGGGTACAACAACTTATTAAAGATTGCCACAGAGTCCATGAGATTTGGAGTGAACACTCGCTTGAATGCGACAACACCAACAATTACGGCTAAAAAAGTCCACCAAGAAAATGTGGTGACTAACTTAGTAGCGCCAACGACTGTGAAGAAAAAAGCTCACCAAGAAAGTGTGGTGGTGGTACCAACGACTGTGGCTAAAAAAGTTTACCAAGAAAACGTGACACCACCTCCTGTGAGAAAAACAGTGGCCACCACCACAAGTGAGTCAGACACGACAACATTGGCGATAGTGTTAGGGTTCTCAGCGGTCTCTGGCTATCTGCTAACCAAATACACCTTGAAGTAGTAATGAGTCTAAACTATGGGTACGAGTCTGACGACCCTCACGATAAAATACTAAAGAGAACGAAAAGGCATCTGGACGAAGATCCTAAATTAAGCGCGACCGGTGGAAGGATGTCTGGAATAATAGACATGCAAGGCTCAGCGATAAAAAACGTAGCAGACCCAGTCGATGACTCAGATGCTACCAATAAAAGAACTCTAGAGCAATTGCTGTCAGGCTACCTCAAGAGTCAGTCCTACAATGTTGTGCTCGACTTCAACGTTAGCACACACGCCTTGAAAAATGTGGAATTTCACACCAATGGTTCAAACAAAGTGAAAGCCATTGGTGAAACAAGCAAATTAGTGCAAAACAACCCAGCTTATGGTCCTATTGTCGGCATCAGCGGTGTGAGTCAAAGTTTTCTATCCCCCGTGTTAACACCAATCCCACTTGAGTCAGGTCTTCATTTTAACTGCCCCAGTATGCAATGGTGTGATCTTTCCATTTTTGTTGTGGTGAGGTTACCTACTCGCACCGCTGGATCAAATTGGGAGACAATTATATCAAACGACGACGGTCAGTGGGATAAGTTCATAGGGTACAAGACTGGTATGACTAATGGACTCGCGTATGGTGGTAGCATCCCAGCGATGGAGAGCATATGCACTATTCCAAGTGGCGTTGATCTCACAAAAATGCAAATGATATCGATACACTGGCAAATGTACAATTCACATGTCAGGGTCAACAACGTTAAGTCAACCGATTCAGACTTCATAGCGAATATGAAAAAGATAGGCACACCCTATGGAACAATTTTTGGAATACATCGACCAAGAATACCACTCGCACCTTATGCATACCCATCGTTGATAGAGTTCTACGGTGTGAAAATTGTGAGTGGTTACATGACAAACCGAGACATCATAATCATAGGTGGAGAGATGATGAAGGAATATGGTGTAAAGTAAATGGGAGCATGTTTTTCGAGACCTTATGAAAGATATAAGATAAATAAAACGACTGATCACATGTTCAAAGCTGGTGGATCATTTGGTCGCGGTGACGTGACTCTCGAGCTCCACGCTGAGATTGGTATGAGGTCTAAAAAGACTTATGGCGAACCTATTATGTTACCCACAGAGTCAGACACTGTGGGAGTGGTAGGAGACGTGACCTAAGTTAAAATGGGTTGGCTTAGAAAACTGGCTCGTAACATTAGAGACTTTTTCAGACGACGTAGAAAACTGAAGACTAATAAAACACACCTGCTGCACTGGTACACAACAAACCAGATCTATAAAAAACCTGACACCTATGTCGAGTAGTTTTTTTTTGCGAGGCTATAGTAATGGCAACCAACTCAGTGCAATTATTCGATGGTCACCAAATCACGACGGTTAATCACAACGGTGAAATATGGTTCAAAGCAAGAGAAGTCGCAAGCGCTCTAGGTTACGCTCGACCAAAAGATGCAGTCAACGACCACGTCGAACCTGATTGTAAAATGAAGGTAGAGCAGGCCTCGTTTATCAACGAACTCGGGGTCTACTCATTGGTGTTCTCAAGTAAAATGGAGCGTGCGAAACACTTCGGAAGGTGGGTGCACTCAGAAGTCTTACCAAGCGTTAGAAAAAGTTTAGCCGACGTTGGTCTCAAACACAATCAGTTTAAAATGATCACTGAGTTCGACCTTCATACGAAAGTTGTTGGTTTTCTTAGGAAATATTATCCAGAGGCTATTTTGATAGCTGCTTGTGGTGAAAATCAAGACACTTCGAGTAAAAGAATAAATTCGTGGAAAAAAGGTTACCAACGTGGAACACCTGACTTAGTTATTGCCAATGCAAACCGACAGCACAGCGGACTCGTGATTGAGTTCAAGAATCCAGGTGGCACAGGTAAGACGTCCAAAGAGCAGGAGTCTCTGTTGCTCAGATATAAATCCGCTGGTTATCTAACACTCTTGTGCGACTCATACGACGACGCTATCACCACAGTAATAAAATATTTCTTTGACGTTGGGTTTCAGTGCTCTCAGTGTCTTCGTAAATTTAAAAATAAATCAGCGTTGAGTAACCATGAGAGACGTTATTGTAAAGAGACTTTTTAGACAGCGAGTAGTAAGTCGAGTTAGCACTCGTTCTCATTGTTGAGACGATGTTTGAAGCGACAACTGCTCTAGCATTTTTAAAGACGTTTTTTTAACTTGATAAAGGTGTCTGCGAAACTTTCTCTCTTTATTTCACAAACCTTCTGACCACTGTGTGAAAAAATGTTTCTACGAGACATTGGACGCTCCATGTGACCAATGTCTAAATTTTAAAAAGTGGGGTATCCGAGAACACCCGTAATTTTATGTGGAAGGATGATGACGTCTGCACACTGCGCGATATTGCTCAGCACCACCAACGAATGATGGTCCTGGGTTGTATCTCCAATTGAATGGTGCGTCAACAGTTGTTCCGTAAGTGTCGCGACAAACGGCGCAATACGCTTTTAGAAATGTGATGTCGTCTGCCACTGGGAACAGTGTGTCAAGTTCACCAAGTCTTTTTAAATGCTCTGTTGTTATGAGACCACAAATAATGACGTGAATGCCGGCTTTGATGTACTCGCGAATAACTGGGAGTAGATCAGAGTACCAATGACCTTCGTCAATTCCGATGACGTCATAATCGGCTATCTCAGAAGAACTCGGGAGGTTGGTGATTAACTTCGCAGGTAAACTGTCTGATCCGACAACAATGGTCTGACGATGCGTGGAGAACGCGTGGTCAGTTCGCCTAGTGTCACCCGCGTTGTTCATGTAGAGGACTTTGAGCCCTGATTTACTCAACGTGACTAACCTGCGAAGAGTCTCTGTTGTTTTTCCTGCAAACATGGGACCAATCACGATTTCTAGTTTACCAACTTTCTTCATGGTTACTATACCTCCAGAGAAACGCTCTCCCCTCTTGCGGCAACTGTTGCTCGTTGTTAAATATCCGCTGAAGCTCTAAGTTTTTAAGATGAGACCTCGAGCTCTCGTGTCTTGAGCGATGCATTGGGTTGTTGGTAACCACACCACATGGGTAACAATTGTACGACGCGCCGCCGTGCACAAAATCCAGGTGAGCGTCTGAGAGTATGTGACTCATAATATCGCCCGCACTCAGTATTTCGTTACACCCCACCCTACAAACGTTGACGTCACAGTTTGCGGCGAGGTGTAGCCACGCTTTGAGTTTGGTTGAGCATGGTTTCCATAGAAGGGTCGCCAAGAACACTTCGAGGTAGTTACCGAGTAGCGTAGCGGTGGGCTCGCAAGGGTTGCTCAAGTAGTGGCTACTTGCTAACGTAAGACGTTTGAATGGTGAGTAACACCACACAGGGATCATCTTGGCTAGTTCGTTAACCATCCTGTTGGCTCTAACTTCATCAAGCCCGACCCAAGCCTCATGAGCGAACTTTGTGTAGAGAATCTGGGCACCAAATTGTCTCGACACCTCTTCGTTTTTACGATCGGGGTCGCACAACTTGAAGACTTGCGAGTACCCTTTTAAGACGTTGGGTCCAGAGGCGCCTTGTGGGGTAGACACGTCGACAAAGGACATTCTCCGCATTGCGTCGATCTCCTCTTCTTGGCGGGCTTGGTCTTGAGTCATCTCTTCTGCGATGTCTTGGACTTGAGTCATTATGTTATACTCCCAGAAAAAATCCTAATTTTTTGGTGCGTTTGGTCTGGAACTGTGAGATACCTGTGAGGTCAACTGTGAGGCACCTGTGAGGTCAACTGTGAGTAAGATAACACGTGATAGTGTATTAGATGGTTGAAGACTCACAGACGGCTGTTGAAGCTAAGATCACGGCTGACGTGAAAAGTGTTAAGGTGAAGGACCCAAAGCGTGTCGCTGCTGGTAAAAAGTTGGCTGAGATATCGAAAGCTGCGAAAGAAAAAAAAATGCGTGAAATGATAGTCAACGAAGAACAGGGTGGTGAGTGGGGTTATGGATATGTTGTCGGAAACACTTGGTGTAATCATCGCTGGTGCTTCGTTATGGTACACAATTAGCAGTGAAAAAGAGACACGACTAGAGCCTGTGAGTACTGCACCAGCTGTGTCAGAAAGTTGTAGAACTCGTCGTCCAACACTTGACACATTTGATTCTTGAACAAAACACACGACAATGTATATATGGCTGCGATCGATCGAAAAGAACTTATGAACGAATTGTACGACGCACTACTTGTTACGACTGGTGCTGTGGCAGTGAGTATGATTTCTAAAAGGGCTTTGGGAGAACCATTGGGAACACCAGAGACAGTGAAAGGCACAGTGAAACTTGCTGCAGCTGTTGGCGCAGGAACGCTGTTAGTAAAATGGATGCAATCAAAAAAGTGGATACCGACAGATCCATTCAAATCAACGTAAGTTAATGGTGAGCGTTGTGGCTGGAGGGATATTTAATGCAGTGGCTTTTGCAGGCGCTGGCTTTATGTTTTCGAAGTTTAATCATTCAGGTTATGAAGCTGAGATGAAAAGACATAACCATGCGTTGGAACAGCTAGCCAGTGCGAAAGAAGTGTGGTATGAGAATGAAGTCGCTAAGAAAGATAAGATCCAGCGTTTACGACAACGGCTCTCTGATGCTAATGCTGACATCAATGACACAAACCACGCGTTGGAAGAACTTAGAAGCGTAATGACCATACAGTACAGCGGACGAGTGTTCACTGACCTCCCGAGGGTTGCGGATTACTACCAACCAAGTGCGGAAATGAAGGAGTATCAATTGTTGTTTGTTAGCGCGCTAGGCTTGGGTAGTGGAATAGTAGTGTGGGTGCTAGTTCGGTGAAAAAAATATGTTGGAGTAGTATAAGAGTGATGGACAAACTTATGAGGCAGATGAGTTATGGTTTAACAATTGACGAGATCGTGAGTGAGACGCAAACTGAGTGTGGAGACACCTTCAGAATTCACCACTGCTCGGATTGTGACGTTGTGAAAAACATCACTGACTGTGGTGGGTACGCATGTCCAAAGTGTGGCGACACCGAATGGGGTTACACTCAGAGTTACAGCGACATGAGACTCACGCGACTAAAAAGCGTTCACAAACGGTCTTGGTGGATGGGGAGGAGACTACGGAATGTTGTGAAGGGTGAGCACCTTGAGTTGATAAAAGAGGACTTCCTGAAAGTTGTCAATGCGTTGTACTCATGCAATTTGGTAAAGGGTAGAAATGTCAGCAGATATGGATACTACATTATTAGGTTGTGTCATAGAAGACGAGTCGAGACACTCAAGAAGGTGTCAGACCTCAAAGACGGAAGGTGAAAGACTTGTTTGACAACAATCTGTTTGGGGTGGTGTACCCAAAGCTGGGATGGTGTGAAAGTGATGACAATTATTACAACGAGTGGTTTAGGAAAAAAATAAATAAGTGTAGTATATAGAAGCCAATGAGTCGGACTGTGAAAAACCCACTGACAAAAAGACGGGCGCATAAGACGAGTGCAGCCGTTGTCAATTCACTAACAGATGAAGCGACCAACGTTCACGGCTTCTTTAGAGATCAGGAGGGACAACGTCTAGTCGAAGACCTCGCACCGTCAACGCATCTGTTGGATCGAGCACTGAGAGGGTTCACAAGGTCCTATGGAGTCGAAGTAATTGACGACAGAGAAATCAATCAGGTAAATGGTAGTAGAAGCGCTGTCACTAACCTTTTGAGACGTGAACTAGGTGAGACCAACGGAATGAAAGTGGTGGAGACAGTCAAAGTCACTTTTGAGAAAGTTTTAGAACTCAATAAGACCACATACAAAACTGCCTACTTTAACAGCGAAACGTTCGTCGTCATTAATGACCACGACATCGAGGGTGTTGCCAATCGCGGGTCGGAGCAGATTTTGACGCGGATAGCTGGGTGGTTATCTGAGGGGTCTGGATGGACTATCGACAAAATAGATGCACACTACGTCAATGTCGCTATTTACAGACCTTTGCACGGGAGTAGCTACATTGTGTTGCCAAAGGAGCTGCGCAACAGTATGAAGGGTCTGATAAACGTAAATAACGATGATGACAACGAGTGCTTTAGATGGTGTCACCTTGCGCATAAGTTTCCTGTTGGAAAACACTCCGATAGAACGTCAAAGTACGCTAGGCATGTCGGTGAGCTGAACTATGACGGAATTGACTTCCCAGTCACACTCAAAGATTACAACAAGATCGAAAAGGCTAACGAAATTAGCATCAATGTTTTTGGGTATGAAAGTAAGCAGCCATTCCCTGTGTACGTTTCTAAGGAGACGTATCCTGACCATATGGACCTATTGTTGATAACTAATGACGTGGGCAACAAGCATTATGTGTACATTCGCGATTTTAACAAGTTCATGTACCGCCAAACAGAGCATAAGGCGAGAAAGCACTTTTGCAGGTATTGTTTGCAATGTTTCACCCGTGCGGACGTGCTTGAACGCCATGTGGAAGTGTGTTTGGTCATTAATGGGAAGCAAGCTATTAAAATGCCACAAAAAGGCGCGAAAGTAAAATATGAGAATTTTAGCAGACAATTAAATGTACCATTTGTGGTGTATGCAGACTTCGAGGCTATCACACAGAAGGTGCACACAGCGACGCCATCAAGCGAGTGTAGCTACACAAATGCTTACCAGAGGCATGTTGACTGTGGTTATGGGTATAAATTGGTTTGTTGCTATGACAATGCGTATAGTAAGCCAGTGAAGGTGTATCGCGGTGAAAATGCAGTCAACAAGTTCATTGGGAGATGTTAGAAATTGTCGAATATTGTAAAGAGACATCTGAGAGTCACTTTAACAAAGAAATGACACTGACTGACGCCGATAAGAAGAACTTTGACGAGGCTAAAAGTTGTCATATTTGCAGTGTTGAGTACACTAGTGCTGACGTTAGAGTGAGAGACCACTGTCACGTGTCAGGTAAGTACAGAGGGTCCGCACATCGTCACTGTAACGTGAACTTTAAATTGACTGACAAAATTCCTGTGATCTTTCATAACTTACGCGGCTACGATAGCCATTTCATCATGCAGGAGATTGGCAAGTTTGGCCAAGACATAAAGTGATACCAAACAACATGGAGAAGTACATGGCGTTCATGCTTGGAAAAAACTTAGTATTTTTGGACAGCTTTCAGTTCATGAGTAGCGGTCTAGACAACTTGGTGAAGAACCTACCAAGGGACGCTTTCAAGTACACGTCAGAAGTGTTTCGCGACGAGGGGTTGGCACTTATGACAAGAAAGGGGGTCTATCCCTATGATTATATGGACTCCTTTGAAAAATTCGACGAGCGCGAGCTACCCTCCAAAAAAGATTTCTACAGCGTTCTGAACGACGAGCACATCACGGAAGAAATGCACGAGCGCGCCATCGATGTGTGGGACTACTTCGACGTTGAAAGTATGGGTGGGTATCACGACCTGTATTTGAAAAGCGATGTGCTCTTGCTTGCCGACGTTTTTGAGAACTTTAGAAAGACATGTCATCGCGAGTATAAATTAGACCCTTGCCATTATTTCACATCGCCTGGATTGGCTTGGGATGCCATGCTGAAGATGACTGGAGTGGAGCTTGAGTTATTGTCCGACATCGACATGTTCCAGTTCGTAGAATTAGGTATGCGCGGTGGTGTGAGCTACATATGCAACAGACATGGCGTGGCGAATAATAAGTACATGAAGGGGTACGATAAAGCGCAAGAGTCGAAGTATTTGATGTACCTTGACGCCAACAATTTATATGGGTGGGCAATGAGTCGAAGTCTACCTACAGGCGGCTTCAAGTGGTTGACTGAGAAAGAAATAAAAAAGGTTAATCTACACGACTATCACAACAATAGTGAAAAGGGCCTGCTGCTTGAAGTTGACTTGGAGTATCCAGCCCATTTGCATGACCTACATAACGACTACCCGTTGGCTCCCGAGAAGATGGAGATAACTGTTGACATGTTGTCGGAGTACTGCACGAAAATCAAAAATAAGTTTAACGTGAGTGTTGGCGGCGTGAAGAAGTTGGTGACTAATTTGATGGACAAAAAAAAGTACGTGTGTCACTATAGAAATCTGCAGTCGTACACGGGTCTTGGACTAAAAATCAAAAAGGTGCATAGGGTCCTACAGTTCGACCAGTCCAAGTGGTTGGGCAAGTACATCGACTTTAACACAGTCAAGAGAACTGCGGCTAAGAACGCTTTTGAGAAGGACTTCTTCAAGTTGATGAACAACAGCGTATTTGGGAAAAACAATGGAAAATTTGAGGAAGCGTGTGGATGTAAGATTAGTGACCACTGAGAAAAAGTTGGAAAAGCTTGTCTCAAAGCCTACGTTTGTGTCTTGCAAGATATTTAGCGAGAATTTAGTCGCTGTCCACAAAGTCAAAGAGACGCTAACATTAAATAGACCTGCATACGTGGGTATGTGCATACTAGACTTGAGCAAAACGTTGATGTATGACTTCCACTACAACTATATCATGAAAAAGTACTCTAGCGATACCTGCAGACTACACTTCACCGACACTGACAGTCTGTTGTACTACTCAATCAAAACTGGCGACGTTTATTCCGACTTCATGGAGGAGCGCGAAAAGTTTGACAATAGCGATTACCCTGCAGACAACCCGTTCGCTTTCAAAGAGAATAAGAAAGTTATTGGCAAGATGAAAGACGAGTGCGCTGGAACACCAATTATTGAGTTCGTTGGGTTGCGCAGTAAAATGTACAGCTATTTGAAAGAGGATGGGGGTGGTGGGAAAACCGCTAAAGGCATTAGAAAGAATATAATTAAAAAAGTGATCAAGCACGAAGATTATAAAAGTGTGTTACTTGAGCAGAAACAATTGCGACACACAATGAAGACCATTAGAAGTGTCAAACATCAGCTAGGTAGTTATGAAATTAATAAAGTGTCGCTATCCTGTTTTGATGATAAACGATACCTTCTAGAAAATGGTATTGACTCCTACGCATATGGTCACAAAAACATTGTAGTGAGAGACATACCTTAAACACTGCGACGTGATTCCCATAAGGTCGCTCTCTCCACGCGTGTGAAATTGCAAACGCCTTTCTCACCGACTTGCTAATCAGCAAATTCGCCAGCTTACTGGATGGGTTGAACGCTATTGAAAATCCTGACGAACTAAATGACGAGTTGCAGAAAGACGTCGAGAGCATTGTCGCGATTGTGACACCGTACGTGCCTTTCTTGGGCTTGTTGTCGGGAGGAATCACAACGTCAAAATATGTGTACGACCACCATTTCAGAAGTGAGGCGACAAACACTGAAAATAGCGAGCGGGCGGACTAATTTGCATGCTAGCAGGTGGCTTCATAACAACCGCACGAGTCCATTCACACAACGGTTTTTTATTCACGATATTTATAGTGTACGATTTAACGAGTACGCTCAAAGTTAGGACAGTCTTAGCATGGTGGTCCTCACTCCTTCTTCAAACACTGCGATTCTTCTCTCATAGTCAGCACGACAGCAGGTGGTTGTACGTGGTGTGTTGCTAACAACAACATTCCATTGCGAATAGCAACCACAACTTTTCAAAAAAATATTTTAAAATGAAAATATTTTTTCAAAGTGAAAATATTTTTTCAAAGTGAAAATATTTTTTTTAAAAATCGTAGTTGCTATTCGTAATGGAATGTTGTTGTTAGCGACGCCAACAGGTGACCTTGATTCGTATAGCAGGTATCGCATATGAAATCTATTTAACACTAGACTCTAGTGGCTCTCTCGCTGAAATTTATTAAACATCGTCACTAGAATCATAATCTAGTGGCTTTTTTTTCGCGCATGAATTGAAACAATGGTAGAGCGCGTCAGTCATAGTTTGTCAAACACAAATGCGAAAATGACGACACAAAACTCTCTCTAAATTTTGACGAAACGTGTCGTATTTCGTTAAAATAGTGATTTGGTGTTGTCTCGTGAGTCTCGCGTGTGTTTGGCATCAATTTAGTAGAAAACGTGGGAGGGGTGTTTAGATTGACTAACGATTGCTGTAGTAGTATAGCAAGTGGGGCTGCGAGCTTATTCGACATCAATCGTGAATATAAATACCAAAACATCGCCAAATTTGTCGAGTCGTGACTTGGCACATTTGGTGATGTTTTGGTATTTATATTCACGGTTGAGGTCGATTGGGCTCGCAGCCCCACTTGCTATACTACTTCCATACTATATCCATAGTATTTCCATATTATATCCATAGTATTTCCATACTATATCCATAGTATTTCCATACTATATCCATAGTATTTCCATACTATATCCATAGTATTTCCATACTATATCCATAGTATTTCCATACTATATCCATATTATTTCCATACTATATCCATGGTATTTCCATACTATATCCATATTATTTCCATACTATATCCATATTATTTCCATACTATATCCACAGTATTTCCATACTATATCCATGGTATTTCCATACTATATCCATAGTATTTCCACACTATATGCAATATTTCCATACTATATCCATAGTATTTCCATACTATATCCATAGTATTTCCATACTATATCCATAGTATGGAAATGGCAATTAGTATGGAAATTGGATTTCATTACTATTTCCAACTAGGATCCATACTATTTCCATAGTCTGGATTTTGAATAAAATTTCCAGTGTATATATATATATATATATATATATATATATATATATATATATATATATATATATATATATATATATATATATAGATATAGATATATAGATATATAGATAAGTAGCAAGTTCGAAAACATATGAGTAGAGTGCTCAATACCGAGGTAGAGCGGAATAGTAAGACAAAAGGACAAACTTGGGTTACTTCATTCGAACTTTAATCACGACAAATTTGTTTCGTATGGTAAGCGGAACCTACCACACTCATCAGGTGATTATCGCATCTGATGTTGATACCTTGGTAACATGAAATTGTATAGGTCTTAGTTTGAATCATTATACGGGTGACGTCATAACAATAATATGTGGTTTAGGTTTACACGGTTATATGAATAATTAGACTAGCTGATTATTGGCTGCATAGCAAATGTTTTTTTCTATGTCTACATGTTGATATGAGTTCGTTCCTAGTGTTCAGTGTGCTTAGTTCTGGGTGGCAAATTATAATACATTTTTCATACAGGCATAGATTACATCTTTTGGTTTTATTGGAATAGGGCTTGCATTGCTTAATTATTCTCCATTTAATCGAGTATCGGATGTCAGATTCTTTTAAGTTCCAAATATATTTACTAAGTTTAGTGGCATGTTTGTGTTTTACATTTCTAAAAGAGCTGGTGTGGTTATTATATCTTGTTTTGAATGCGCCTTCAGTCAACCCGATGTAGGTTTTTTCTTCCCCGTTATCTTCTCTTGTGACTGTCGCTTGGTAAACGATCCCTACGGTTTGGCATAATCCGGCGAGTGGGCAGGTTTCTTGCTGGCGGCAGTTGCACTCTTTCGTTGTAGTTGGGTTTCTTTTGGTTTCTTCAACAAGCAGAGACTTGTTGTGCGCTGATATAATGTTTTGTATGTTGGTCATGCAGCTATAGCTTAACTTTAGAGTGTTTTTGTTGAATATTTTGCGTAGAGGGTGGTTCTGTGGGAAGCATTCGTCGATGGTCTGTAGGAATTTGTGACCGATGTTAGTGGCAACGTTGGCGCTGTAAGGCGGATTAAACCATATAATGTTTCTGCTTCTCTGGCGCTTTGGTTTCGGTGGTTGAGGGTTAAAGTTAAGCTTATAGTCGTATCCGCTTATTTTTAGCGCTTCTTGGTACGGGGAAATAGCTGCATCGAACGATTGTTTATCTGAAGAAATGTTAGACAGCCTTCTATTGATGGCTTCTGGTACGCTGCGGAGTATTGGTGGCGGGTGATTGCTGTGGCGATTGACATACTGTGGAATGTTTCCGGGTTTAGTGAATGGCTTGTAGGTTCCGGATCTTAAATCAAGTGTGATATCCAGGTAGTTCACACATTTCTTATTCGCCTCTATGATGAGCTTCAGATTGTGGTCGCCGAAGGTTCTACAAATATGCTTCTTGATGTTCTCTGTTTCTCTTGGCGTTTTGTTGAATGCGGCTAGTCCGTCATCTCTGTATAGGCCAATGCTGTTTCCGTATTCTGGAGTTAGTTTCGATAGTAGGTAGGAGCCTACTAGTTCGCATGTCTCCGCGCCGTCGAAGCTACCCATAGTTACGTCGAATAGCGAGTTTGATGTTCTCTTACACCACGGTGTGTTTTCATTGAAAAGCAGGGATTTTTTTGCTTGGACGATTATCGTTTTCTCCTCATCGGTTATATCGTCATACTGTGAAGCGAACGTTAGGGCTTGTTTCAGCAGCTCCTCTGATATCGACGGGTAGAAATCGACAATGTCGAAGTTGATGAACGAGTGAGTGGCTTTATTTGGTATGTTGTTATACCATCTAATGACCGAGTCGGTGTTTTTCCATTGGTTCAGGTTAGCGGATGCCACAACTTTAGAGTTGATCCTTTCCATAATTTTCTTACTAATAATGCCGATTTCCGATTTCACTCTAAAGTTAAGCTATAGCTACATGACTAACATACAAAACATTATATCAGCGCACAACAAGTCTCTGCTTGTTATAGAAACCAAAAGAAACCCAACTGCAACGAAAGAGTGCAACTGCCGCCAGCAAGAAACCTGCCCACTCGCCGGATTATGCCAAACCGTAGGGATCGTTTACCAAGCGACAGTCACAAGAGAAGATAACGGGGAAGAAAAAACCTACATCGGGTTGACTGAAGGCGCATTCAAAACAAGATATAATAACCACACCAGCTCTTTTAGAAATGTAAAACACAAACATGCCACTGAACTTAGTAAATATATTTGGAACTTAAAAGAATCTGACATCCGATACTCGATTAAATGGAGAATAATTAAGCAATGCAAGCCCTATTCCAATAAAACCAAAAGATGTAATCTATGCCTGTATGAAAAATGTATTATAATTTGCCACCCAGAACTAAGCACACTGAACACTAGGAACGAACTCATATCAACATGTAGACATAGAAAAAAACACTTGCTATGCAGCCAATAATCAGCTAGTCTAATTATTCATAACCGTGTAAACCTAAACCACATATTATTGCTATGACGTCACCCGTATAATGATTCAAACTAAGACCTATACAATTTCATGTTACCTTATCAACATCAGATGCGATAATCACCTGATGAGTGTGGTAGGTTCCGCTTACCATACGAAACAAATTTGTCGTGATTAAAGTTCGAATGAAGTAACCCAAGTTTGTCCTTTTGTCTTACTATATATATATATATATATATATATATATATATATATATATATATATATAATATATATATATATATATATATATATATATATATATATATATATATATATATATATATATATATATATATATATATATATATATATATATATATATATATATATATATATATATATATATATATATATATATATATATATATATATGTAGCAAAGTGAAAAGGTGGTAAACTGCCAAGAATTTAGTGACGAGATACTGACGTTTCGAGCGGAGCCCTTCATCAGAGTAAGACCAAAAGGTCTTACTCTGATGAAGGGCTCCGCTCGAAACGTCAGTATCTCGTCACTAAATTATCGGCAGTTTACCACCTTTTCACTTTGCTATATATTCAAAACACTGTCTACGCAGCACTCTACTTTTTTATATATATATATATATATATATATATATATATATATATATATATATATATATATATATATATATATATATATATATCTTATCCCGGCATTACCACCATATATACATAACTCGTGACTAGGCTCTCGGCAAAGCATCGCAGGGTCGCCGGTTCGGGCCAGCCGGAAGGCCTTGAAGTTGCATTTTTCGCAACTGGTCCCGGTTTGGTCTTAAAATGTATCTATTCCAACACTCGAAATTTTCCTTCACCATAAATTCTTTCAACATGTAGTTTGATCGAGTGAAATGCCAAATATTACCTATAATATACCCAGAATCTTATCCCGGCATTACCACCATATATACAGAACTCGTGACTAGGCTTTCGGCAACGGCTTCCGTAGCTCAGTGGTCAGAGCGCTGCACTAGCAATCGCAGGGTCGCGGGTTCAATTCCTACCGGAAGGCCGCTAAGTTGCATTTTTCGCAACTGGTCCCGGTTTGGTCTTAAAATGTATGTATTCCAACACTCGAAATTTTCCTTCACCATAAATCCTTTCAACATGTAGTTTGATCGAGTGAAATGCCAAATATTACCTATAATATACCCAGAATCTTATCCCGGCATTACCACCATATATACAGAACTCGTGACTAGGCTCTCGGCAACGGCTTCCGTAGCTCAGTGGTCAGAGCGCTGCACTAGCAATCGCAGGGTCGCGGTTTAATTCCTACCGGAAGGCCGCTAAGTTGCATTTTTCGCAACTGGTCCCGGTTTGGTCTTAAAATGTATGTATTCCAACACTCGAAATTTTCCTTCACCATAAATCCTTTCAACATGTAGTTTGATCGAGTGAAATGCCAAATATTACCTATAATATACCCAGAATCTTATCCCGGCATTACCACCATATATACAGAACTCGTGACTAGGCTCTCGGCAACGGCTTCCGTAGCTCAGTGGTCAGAGCGCTGCACTAGCAATCGCAGGGTCGCGGGTTCAATTCCTACCGGAAGGCCGCTAAGTTGCATTTTTCGCAACTGGTCCCGGTTTGGTCTTAAAATGTATGTATTCCAACACTCGAAATTTTCCTTCACCATAAATCCTTTCAACATGTAGTTTGATCGAGTGAAATGCCAAATATTACCTATAATATACCCAGAATCTTATCCCGGCATTACCACCATATATACAGAACTCGTGACTAGGCTCTCGGCAACGGCTTCCGTAGCTCAGTGGTCAGAGCGCTGCACTAGCAATCGCAGGGTCGCGGGTTCAATTCCTACCGGAAGGCCGCTAAGTTGCATTTTTCGCAACTGGTCCCGGTTTGGTCTTAAAATGTATGTATTCCAACACTCGAAATTTTCCTTCACCATAAATCCTTTCAACATGTAGTTTGATCGAGTGAAATGCCAAATATTACCTATAATATACCCAGAATCTTATCCCGGCATTACCACCATATATACAGAACTCGTGACTAGGCTCTCGGCAACGGCTTCCGTAGCTCAGTGGTCAGAGCGCTGCACTAGCAATCGCAGGGTCGCGGGTTCAATTCCTACCGGAAGGCCGCTAAGTTGCATTTTTCGCAACTGGTCCCGGTTTGGTCTGAAAATGTATGTATTCCAACACTCGAAATTTTCCTTCACCATAAATCCTTTCAACATGTAGTTTGATCGAGTGAAATGCCAAATATTACCTATAATGGGTTTTCCTTGGGTTGACGGAGAGGTTCGTCACTTAATTCGTAAGAAGTATTCATCACTGAAAAAATACCGTCAGAATAAAAGCGAAGCACGAAAACGGAAACTACGGGAAACAAGTCAAAAATCAAGTGCGTAATCAAGAAAAAACATCGCGAATACTTGGCTAAGATCGAGGCATCATTCACCACCAATCCCAAAGCCTTTTGGAGCTATCACAAGGCCATTCTACACCACAGGGCAGGCCAAAGTTGTCCAATCACTTACAACGGCGCTACAGAAAAATCGGCAGCAGAAAAAGCAGAACTTCTCAATTCGTACTTCTCCTCTGTGTTTTCTAGATCGAAGGAAAACATAGTAGAAAATGTAAACGCATTAGATTCCCTGGCGACGGCTTTGGAACTATCTGAAATTGAATTGAGTGTGGATGAGGTCGCACATTGCTTGAACAACCTGGACACGGCGAAAGCATGCGGTCCTGATGGGATTCCGGCGCGCCTTCTTAAAGAATGCATCAATGAAATCTCCCCTAGCCTTTGTGACTTGTTCAACCACTCGCTATACCACGGACGCCTTCCTTGTGAGTGGAAGGCGGCTGATATCACTCCGGTTCATAAAAAAGATTCGAAAGAACCTGCTGAGAACTATCGACCAATATAGCTCTTGCCCATTATCAGTAAAGTGTTGGAACGTTGCGTTTGCAGAAGGCTCTACGATCACGTGACTGAGTTCATTACCCCCATGCAACATGGCTTTCTAAGAAACCGCTCGTGCATCACTCAGCTTCTGCAAGTCCTCCATACCATTGGACAAAACCTCGACAAAAACATTCAGACCGACATCCTTTATCTGGACTTCGCCAAAGCCTTCGATTCAGTCGATCATGGATTAATCTTGGCGAAACTAAGGTCATACCAAGTGAAGGGTCGTGTCTTCGATTGGTTCCAAAATTACCTCACAAGTCGCACTCAGAGAGTCGTTGTGGATGGTGCAGCCTCAAGCTGGACTCCCGTTACCTCTGGAGTGCCACAGGGCAGCATACTCGGACCGATGCTGTTTGTCTTATTCGTAAACGATCTGCCGGACGCTATACCAGAGGGAGTAAAAGTTGCCTTATATTCTGATGACACCAAAGCCTATAGGAGCATCACCTCTGAAGACGATGCCCAACACCTATACAACAAGCCCTGTCCAAACTGGCCACGTGGAGCAATAGCAGCAATATCAAATTTAATGTCTCCAAGAGTAAGATACTAACAGTGTCCCGGAAGAACCAACCTGTTCCCTTCACCTACCAACTTGATTCAGAAAATCTACTTCGTGTCAAAGAAGAAAAAGATCTTGGGGTGGTCATTACCAGCAATCTCTCTTGGGATCATCATATCCTCAGTATTGTAGCCAAAGCCAACAAGTTACTAGGGCTACTGAAGAGAACTTGCCCCCTTTTGACCAATGTGAAGGTTCGTAGAACACTGTACTTGTCCTTGGTGAAATCACAACTTTGCTATGCCAGTGAGGTTTGGTCTCCGCCGAAAAGCTCGCAAAAGGCCAAAATAGAACGCGTACACAGGCGGGCCACAAGATGGATGCTAAAAGCCAGGATAGGAGAATCCTCGTACAGGGAATGATTATCTGCTCTTGAACTGTCACCTCTATGTTACAATCGAGAAATCAAAGACTTGATTTTCTTTTATAAAGCTCTTTATGGTATTTCCGATTTAAATGTGCACAACTACCTTTCCTTTGTTGCTCACGACCGAACACGACTTAGTCTTAATTCTACTCTCATGCTAAAAACCCCATCTTGTAAAACTAGCACGTATCAGGCCTCTTACTTTAACCGCATTGCAAAGTTGTGGAACAGTGTTTGTAAAGTAGCTCCACCTATTAGTTTCTCCAGTGTAACTATATTTAAGAGTTTCCTTTCCCGCCATTACTCAGCATTTTGCTCTCTGTATTTGACGTGGATAGGAGCTGTACCTGGTCAATCGCAAGGGACTGTCCCTGTCACAGGGACGCGAATGGGTAAACTACTGTCGGAGAATATTGTCGGAGAGGTGCCTCGCATGGGTACTCGCGTCCCGTTCGCACCCCGTCCGATTGGGTAACTACTTTTTTGTATTCTTGTTGTATTTTCTGGTTATTATTTTCTCTTTTGTTCTGAATTTTTGTAAACAAATAATTTTGTAGTTGACCCAATAAAGTTTATTAAAAAAAAATAATAATAAATAATATACCCAGAATCTTATCCCGGCATTACCACCATATATACAGAACTCGTGACTAGGCTCTCGGCAACGGCTACCGTAGCTCAGTGGTCAGAGCGCTGCACTAGCAATCGCAGGGTCGCGGGTTCAATTCCTACCGGAAGGCTGCTAAGTTGCATTTTTCGCAACTGGTCCCGGTTTGGTCTTAAAATGTATGTATTCCAACACTCGAAATTTTCCTTCACCATAAATCCTTTCAACATGTAGTTTGATCGAGTGAAATGCCAAATATTACCTATAATATACCCAGAATCTTATCCCGGCATTACCACCATATATACAGAACTCGTGACTAGGCTCTCGGCAACGGCTTCCGTAGCTCAGTGGTCAGAGCGCTGCACTAGCAATCGCAGGGTCGCGGGTTCAATTCCTACCGGAAGGCCGCTAAGTTGCATTTTTCGCAACTGGTCCCGGTTTGGTCTTAAAATGTATGTATTCCAACACTCGAAATTTTCCTTCACCATAAATCCTTTCAACATGTAGTTTGATCGAGTGAAATGCCAAATATTACCTATAATATACCCAGAAACTTATCCCGGCATTACCACCATATATACAGAACTCGTGACCAGGCTCTCGGCAACGGCTTCCGTAGCTCAGTGGTCAGAGCGCTGCACTAGCAATCGCAGGGTCGCGTGTTCTATTCCTACCGGAAGGCCGCTAAGTTGCATTTTTCGCAACTGGTCCCGGTTTGGTCTTAAAATGTATGTATTCCAAAACTCGAAATTTTCCTTCACCATAAATCCTTTCAACATGTAGTTTGATCGAGTGAAATGCCAAATATTACCTATAATATACCCAGAATCTTCTCCCGGCATTACCACATTATATTGAGAACTCGTGACTAGGCTCTCGGCAACGGCTTCCGTAACTCAGTGGTCAGAGCGCTGCACTAGCAATCGCAGGGTCGCGGGTTCAATTCCTACCGGAAGGCCGCTAAGTTGCATTTTTCGCAACTGGTCCCGGTTTGGTCTTAAAATGTATGTATTCCAACACTCGAAATTTTCCTTCACCATAAATCCTTTCAACATGTAGTTTGATCGAGTGAAATGCCAAATATTACCTATAATATACCCAGAATCTTATCCCGGCATTACCACCATATATACAGAACTCGTGACTAGACTCTCGGCAACGGCTTCCGTAGCTCAGTGGTCAGAGCACTGCACTAGCAATCGCAGGGTTCAATTCCTACCGGAAGGCCGCTAAGTTGCATTTTTCGCAACTGGTCCCGGTTTGGTCTTAAAATGTATGTATTCCAACACTCGAAATTTTCCTTCACCATAAATCCTTTCAACATGTAGTTTGATCGAGTGAAATGCCAAATATTACCTATAATATACCCAGAATCTTATCCCGGCATTACCACCATATATACAGAACTCGTGACTAGGCTCTCGGCAACGGCTTCCGTAGCTCAGTGGTCAGAGCGCTGCACTAGCAATCGCAGGGTCGCGGGTTCAATTCCTACCGGAAGGCCGCTAAGTTGCATTTTTCGCAACTGGTCCCGGTTTGGTCTTAAAATGTATGTATTCCAACACTCGAAATTTTCCTTCACCATAAATCCTTTCAACATGTAGTTTGATCGAGTGAAATGCCAAATATTACCTATAATATACCCAGAAACTTATCCCGGCATTACCACCATATATACAGAACTCGTGACTAGGCTCTCGGCAACGGCTTCCGTAGCTCAGTGGTCAGAGCGCTGCACTAGCAATCGCAGGGTCGCGTGTTCTATTCCTACCGGAAGGCCGCTAAGTTGCATTTTTCGCAACTGGTCCCGGTTTGGTCTTAAAATGTATGTATTCCAAAACTCGAAATTTTCCTTCACCATAAATCCTTTCAACATGTAGTTTGATCGAGTGAAATGCCAAATATTACCTATAATATACCCAGAATCTTATCCCGGCATTACCACATTATATTGAGAACTCGTGACTAGGCTCTCGGCAACGGCTTCCGTAACTCAGTGGTCAGAGCGCTGCACTAGCAATCGCAGGGTCGCGGGTTCAATTCCTACCGGAAGGCCGCTAAGTTGCATTTTTCGCAACTGGTCCCGGTTTGGTCTTAAAATGTATGTATTCCAACACTCGAAATTTTCCTTCACCATAAATCCTTTCAACATGTAGTTTGATCGAGTGAAATGCCAAATATTACCTATAATATACCTAGAATCTTATCCCGGCATTACCACCATATATACAGAACTCGTGACTAGACTCTCGGCAACGGCTTCCGTAGCTCAGTGGTCAGAGCACTGCACTAGCAATCGCAGGGTTCAATTCCTACCGGAAGGCCGCTAAGTTGCATTTTTCGCAACTGGTCCCGGTTTGGTCTTAAAATGTATGTATTCCAACACTCGAAATTTTCCTTCACCATAAATCCTTTCAACATGTAGTTTGATCGAGTGAAATGCCAAATATTACCTATAATA